>CM040993.1:12799612-12937542 GCA_022985145.1 Pangasius djambal
TTTTACTTTCTTTTATGTAAAGCACTTTGGATTACCATTGTGTATGAAATGTGCTATATAAATAAACTTGCCTTGCCTTATTGACTTCAAGAGGGAGAAAACAGAGAGGCTGGTGGGAGCGGTTGTTTATAGCTGCTTTAAAATGTAAGTGATGACAGGAACTAACCTGTTTCACTATCTTGTTTTCTCTGGGTCCTCCGGTTTCCTCCCACCTCCCAAAAAACATGCCAGTAGGTGAATTGGCTGCATGAAATTGCCCCTAGGTTTGAATAAGAGTGTGAATGTGTGTGCATGATGCCCTGCAGTGGACCTCCTCACGCACAGTGTTCCTGGGATGGGCTCTGGATTCACTGTGACTCTGACCAGGATTAGGCAATTACTGAAGATGAATGAATATAATTTAAATGATTTTATAGTATAAACCTGGCTGTGTTTTGTTCACTCGCAGGTCAGAACACTGTATTTCAGCGTTTGGGGGAGAATCTGTTGGATAACGCATTCCAGGGCTACAACGCCTGCATATTCGCTTATGGCCAAACAGGTACAGCATGTAACAATTTGTTTAAAATGACAGAAATTTGAGTCAAAATACAGTACAGCATGGTGTTCTTGCAAATCACTTTGGTGACTTTTTACCAAGTGAAAAAATCTTGAATGAAGTCAAATTTATCTAGTATTTCCTATTAAGATTGCAATAAACCAAATATAAGATTATTAAACCAATTTCTGGACATTTGTACTCATTTGAAGCTTCGCATTACTTACTGTGTTGGCAGGTAATTTTGCTTCTTTCTAGAAATAAATACTTCAAATGAGCAAAATTATCTTTCAGGTTCAGGGAAGTCGTACACCATGATGGGTTCAGCTGAACAGCCCGGTCTCATCCCTCGCCTCTGCAGCTCTCTGTTCGAGCGCACCGTCCATGAGAAGAGAGAGGGAGAGAGCTTCACTGTCGAGGTCTCCTACATGGAGATCTACAATGAGAAAGTCAGAGATCTGCTCGATCCCAAAGGGTGAGAGGACACACCCACACATCACCTGATCACCCAAGGTTTTCTTTTAAATAGCATTAAAGATATAAACTGATGGGAGAAACTGGACCTTAAGCCTTGAGTGGGGTAGGATTGTTAAGTTTAATGAGGCATCATTTATTTGTTTATTCAGTGAGACATCATCAATGAGTCGCCACGAAACTGTTTCTGTTTCTAAAGTAGCATACCCAGCCCAGCTTCTCAAATATTTGCACATGTTTAAATTGTTCCTGGAAATCTACCTTTCTGCAGAATGTGACTCAAACTTTAATGCAACACACTTCCTCCGGGTAATCAGTCTACATGGATTAGGGCTGGAAATCAATTCTGAAGATCGCAGACTACAAAGTTTCACGAACATGCCTGATGATCATGGGCAGCCATGTGCAATGATTAAAATAATAAAGCTCAATTATAAAGAAAGAAAAAGAAAAAGTTGAAGTTGATATAAAGAAAAAAGATGAAGTTGAGCAAAAGAACACCGCAACGCTTAGAACCGTGATTATGGTTTTAACCAGAAATAGGTGCCCTAATACAAAAAAAAAAAAAAGATTGTGGACACTTGGCAACTAAAAATTAAAAACTTTTTAAATGTAAGCATTTACATTATTGGATAGACATTGCAACATTGTAATTGCTGGGTTGTTTTTTTTTGTATCTTCCTTGCATGTTTGGGGTTGGATGTTCGGCAAACATCAGATTAATCATATTAATGCATTCACATACAAAAATCAATTATATCCAAATCCTATACCAAACTGACCACAAATTTGGTTAATTGGTCTGCGCTTTCTCATCTAATCCTATTATAAATTAGCAGTCAAAAATTTGGATATATCTGAAGTTATATCAGTAGTTTTCATTTTGAACTTGGGGAAGCAGCCAACATGGTACGGTACAACATTACTGTAATATATTACAATGCATTTGGGAATGATAATCCTAATGCTGGACTGTGTGTAGGGTCTGGAGGTGGAGTTTTCGAGTTATGCTCTTTCTGGACTGATTTTTTTTTCTGTAGACATGGCAACCCTGGCTGTAACATGGACAATGTAGCTATACACATGTAGTGTATTGTGCTCTAATGATTTATTGAAGACGTTCCACCTGATTTTTTTTTTTAGGATGCAAAATGAAACGTCTGGTTTGTTAATATTAATCCTATCATTACCTTTCTGATTGTAGGTCTATATGGAACTATATCGGATAACAGTGAAGGGTGAACTCAAATTTTTAAAAAAAATTTATTTGTCTTTTCCCCCAGGACTTCTCAGGTGTTGCGAGTGAGGGAGCATAAGGTTTTGGGCCCTTACGTTGACGGTCTTTCCCGTCTAGCTGTGACCAGCTACAAGGTAATTCCACAACCATTTCCCGCAGACTCAACACACACAACTAAAATAGTATGAGCTATTACAGTTAATCTCGTCCCTTTATTTTCAGGACATCGAGTCTCTGATGTCGGAGGGGAACAAGTCACGCACGGTGGCCGCCACCAACATGAACGAGGAGAGCAGCCGCTCACACGCCGTCTTCAACGTCATCCTTACACACACGATGCGAGACCTGCAGTCCGGGGTTGAGAGACATATGCACACACACACACTACCTCACTGTTATGTGTGTAGTGTAGTTAGAAAAAAAAAAAAAGCTGAGGTAAAAACTAAATGGTCTGGGATTGTTTTTTCCTTCTTGCCTTTGTGTGTAGACGAGTGGAGAGAAGGTGAGCAAGTTGAGTCTGGTGGATCTGGCTGGCAGCGAGCGAGCGGCTAAAACCGGAGCCTCAGGAGAGCGACTCAAAGAGGGCAGCAACATCAACAAGTCAGTGCTGGAGGGATTTATTTGTGTGTGTGTGTGTGTGTGTGTGTGTGTGTGTGTGTGTGTGTTTTTTTTTTTTTTTTTTTTTTCTCTCTTCTCCCCCTCCATATTGTAAAGTGACCTTGAGTTTGCAGAAGGTGCTATATAAAATAATCTTCTTCTTCTTCTTCTTCTTCTTAATAATAATAATAATAATAATAATAATAATAATAATATTATTATTATTATTGTTTATATTGTTTGAGGTGTTTATATCATTAAAGTCCTGTTTATCGAAAATGTTTAGTTTCTGTAAGTTTTTCCACTATAAAATTATTTCAGTCGTCAGTATTTAAATCTGGTATTGGTGGGAAATTTGGTGAGAAACTCTAGTAGGAGCAGAAGCTTTTAGCTACAGTCATTTGTAAGTCAGTGTTTATAATGGGTTTAGTGAGTAATAGCAGTGAGTCATTAGAAGACGAAGGAAAAAAAATAGCACATTTTCATCAAGGGCTTGACCAAAACTAGTGGAAAATTAGTATCATGATAGAAATAGAAATGTGAGTGCGAGTATTTTTCAAGGTTCAAATCCACCCAGGTTTTGAACTGATGATTCATTAGTTGATGGAAAAACCTATAGATCCCTATAGCACTGCATGCGTCTATTGCTATGCATGTATGTTCCTCATGGACACTGAGTGATGTGTATGTGTGTTTTTCTAGATCTCTCACCACTCTGGGCCTGGTGATCTCAGCGCTGGCCGATCAGGGAGCTGGAAAATGCCGGAATAAATTTGTGCCTTACAGAGACTCTGTACTCACATGGCTACTAAAGGTACATCACACCCTCATCTTGCACTCCCATAAATCTTTGCTTCATTGCTTTTACAGCTTAAGTTGATAATTTGGATCCATCTCCTTTATTTTCCTTTCCTCGTTTTTTGTCTCTGTTCTTTTCTTCTTTTCTCATTCCCTGTTTTCTTCTTCCCCTCCCTCTCCTCTCCCATTTCCTCTATTTTTCAGGATAGCTTGGGAGGAAACAGTCGCACAGCCATGATAGCAACTGTGAGTCCGGCCGCCGATAACTACGACGAGACACTGTCCACGCTGCGCTACGCAGATCGGGCCAAGAGCATCGTCAACCACGCCGTGATCAATGAGGACCCCAATGCCAGGATCATCCGCGAGCTCAGGGAAGAGGTGGAGAAACTCCGAGAGCAGCTCACCCAGGCTGAGGTAGCTCATACTGTCATTGGTGGATCTCTGAATGCATGTTGTCTGGACATGTATCTTTAGTGGGGTTCTGTGCTTTACCAGTCAATGAAAGCCCAGGAGCTGAAGGAGAGGCTGGAGGAGTCAGAGAAGCTGATCCGGGAGAGGACGATCACATGGGAGGAGAAGCTCAGGAAGACTGAAGAGATCGCACAGGTAGAACAAGAACACCACCACACTAACTTAATATAGGAAGGAGGCAATAAGATGATCTCTCTCTCACTATCTCTCTCTCTCTGTGTGGCAGGAGAGGCAGAGGCAGCTGGAGAGTTTAGGAATCTCTCTCCAGTGTTCCGGTATCAGGATGGTGGAGGATAAGGCATTTCTGGTGAACCTCAATGCAGATCCCGCCCTCAACGAGCTGCTCGTCTACTATTTAAAGGTGAGCAGTTATTCTGGACACATTTCAAAGGTTTTGTGATAATTGTTTAGAATGGCATGTTATGATATAAAGGATCCTTTCTTCAGTGCGTGAGATTAGTCAATAGGAGTCGAAATGCAGCAAGCCTGCAGTAGTCCAGTGGCGAGGATAGTTATTATTTCATCAGTTATCACTTCATCAAATTAAATTTGTCAAACAAGATCATCATTCTTTACCCATTCAAGACAAAACATTCCTTAGTGGCTGACAGCAGTAGGGATGATTACACCTAGCACACACACAGAGGGATGTACTAACCAAGTCTGTGGTTGTTAGGACATACCACTAGTGGCATATGCATGTTACCATTTGAATAAAATATGTGGCCCACGTCTCTGAAGCACGTGTTTGTCCCAACCTTTCCTGTTGCTAGCCATCGTGCGATGGGGATAGTTAGCTAATGGGTTGGAATTGGCAAATGACCAAATTTGGGAGAAAAATAAAGGGAAAAACATAAACGGAAAAAATACACAATATCTCGTAATAAGATTATGAAATTTCTAGACATTTTACTAATTTCAAGCTTACAAATATCACCGGAGATTACTTTTTTTAATCTTAATGGCTGTATCAGAAGTTCTTCAAGTCAAACCTACAAAGTTATGATCAGGACATGATCACCTGCTGAGGAAATTGAATAATTAAGAACAGTACCTTGCTTTAACGACTGGTATGATCATTAATCAGTAAGGAGAACTGAGTTAATAAAGCAGTAAATTAGGATTTAAAATATCAGGAGGTGTTTTAACATTATAATATGCTGTGTCTCATTAAGTAGGTTATTACATTAGAAGCCTGACTGATTAGCTAACCAGCTCGTATGGGTTTTTCGTGCCGGGCTAGATTTTGGCAACTCCTGTTATATGAACCGCCCCACCCCTTGACAAGTTTTTTAAATCAACCCCTGGTTATATTATGTGGCCTAATTTGTCTGTGTCGATGTGTCTGTCTCTGTGTTTGTCTACGTATGTGTGTGTCCATGAAGGATCATACATTGATAGGCTCCGCCGACTCTCAGGACATCCAGCTGTGCGGCATGGCCATTCATCCACAGCACTGTGTGATTGACATCACACCTGACTCAGGGGTGATGATCACACCAAAGAGGAATGCACGGTACTCACACACTTTCATCTATACACTTCATTAAACTGTTAATATAATCGCTTGCTGCTGGGATTTAAACTCACATATTTCTGGGCACTACCATTATCCGCTTTTGCCTATATATTATTGATGGAGTGTGTATATGTGTAGTTTATATGGTGTGCTACGTATCCGTGTGTTTCTGTAGTACATGTGTGAATGGGTCTCCAATCTCGGCCCCAGCCCAGCTGCACCATGGGGACCGCATCCTCTGGGGAAATAACCACTTTTTCAGGTCTGGATGAATCTTGTACAATAAAAATCTACTCCTAGAAGAATCTTTAAGATTATACCATAGTTCCAGTCATAATATGGCATCCACTCTTTTCCTCACCTCACATCTCTTTCATCCTCCATCTCTCAGGATCAGCTTGCCGAAGCCTCGTTCCCGTGCTGATGTCGAAGAAGGAGGAATGAAGAAGACTCGGAGTGTGGAGCAGCTGGATGTGGATCTGGACCGAATTAGCCAGGGGTCGAGTGAGGCCAGCTTTAACTACGAATACGCACAGGCTGAGGTCATGATGAAGGGTCTGGGTAGTGACGGTGAGAGCTACAGAGGTGGCGCCAATAAGAAAACTATTTGAGATAGTCGAATTATATTTCTCAAACACTCTGTCATGTCTGTCTCTCTCAGACCCGATGCAGTCTGTTCTTCAGGCTCTGGAGCGCAGGCACGAGGAGGAGAAGCGCTCGGCTCTGGAACGTCAGCGCCTTGTGTATGAGGAGGAGCTGCAGCGGCTGCGCAGACGCCTGAGTCCTCAACAGAGAAGCAGCGAGGTTGGGATTCCCTCCTCCTCATCACCGTCGTCTTCTCCAAAATTACAGAGCCATCAATGGCATGGCGGCGAGGAGAGGTGAACCGTCAATACACAGCATCTAACAACTTCCTTTAAAGTTCAGCTCCGTCTCTAATCACTTCTTACGCCAGCCTGGTTCACGCATGGCTGGTTGTAACTCTCGTGTTGGAAATTTAAGACTAGGATTCTAATTATGAGTTAAACAATCTCATTGGTTATTTCCGTGCATGTGTGCTTTATCAAAAAGCACTATCTTTGACAGTGATGTATTATATGGACGCCTGACCATTACACCCATATGTGCCTTTTTAAACAGCCCATTCCAGATTTAGTCTCCCTCTTACTGTTATAAGAACAGCCTCATTCCACTTCTACTTTCTACTAGACTTTGGAGCATAGCTGTGGGGATTTGTGCTCATTCAGCCACAAGAGCATTAGTGAGGTCAGGCACTGAGGTCAGGTGAGGAGGCCTGGGGTGCAGTCGGTGTTTAAATTCAGCCCAAAGGTGTTAAGTAGGGTTGAGGTCAGGGCTCTGTGCAGGAGAATCAAGTTCTTCCACAAGTCATCATGGAGCTTGTTTTGCACAGGAGTACTGTCATGCTGGAACAGGTTTGGGCCTTTTAGTTCCAGTGAAGGGAAATTGTTGTGCTACAGCATACAAAGACATCCTACACAATTGCAATATGCTTCCATCTTTGTGGCAACAGTTGGGGAAGGTGTCACATATGGGTGTGATGGTCAGGCGTCCACAAACCTTTGGCCATATAGTGTTTCAGGATAAATGGATACCACAGCTGATGTGTTCTTTCTTGGCTTGCTCAAACATCTTTCCGTTTTTTCCTTACGTCTTCACCTATGGCATAAATATTATTGTTCATTGTTTATGGTTCATAAATTGTATTGTTTATTATTTACAATAAGAATTCAATTGTTTTGTTATTATTTTCTACATGATGGTATGAATTAGCAGCATATCTGTAGGCTGTTTAACAGCGGTTAATTGTTACACATAGACACCCATGAGGATATAGACATGGACAGAGACACCCACTAGGACTGGTTTTGTAGTGTGACCATGTCAGGAACTAAAACGTGGGAAGTCACTTTCTGAAATCTTTGACGTGACATTGTATGATGTCAAATGCTAAACAAATACTGATGAAAAAATGGCAGTGACTTCCATAGATAAAGGCAGTTGGGCGTGTAATGTCAGGTTTTCATTCTTTGTGGCTAAAAATGTTTATTTTCTTCTAGAATTCACCCATAATAAATTACAACATTATAACTCAGCTGGAGACATTAAGGTGTTGTTTCCATAGAAACAAAGAGCTTCGAATAGATAGATAGATCACTATTCATCACAGAGGGAAATTTATACTATAAATGGAACAAAGAAGAATAAATAAATAAATGTTTTTAAAAAAAAAGTAGCTTATCTGAGCCGTCATGTCATTAAAGCCATAATTGCAATGCGACATGCATGCGCTGTCAGCTGCACCCAGATGTGACTTCAAAGTCCTCTTTTGGTTAATTGCTTTTAGCTGAAAGCTATTTAGCAGTTAAGGCAGTTTTACTTAAAACTTGTCAGTACAGCCACCCCGAATATGTCGAATAAGCAGATCAGGTGTGATTGTTTTTGTATGCAGGCCAGCAGATCTCCAAAAGTAGCATGTGTGACTTCCATGTTCTACCAGATAGCATAAAAGAACACACTAGGTACAAATGTCTGAGTCCACTCGTAACAACAGTCTTGATTTCATTCAGTTATGAGACACACACGTATGATTTAAGAGACATTTATTGTTTGGCTTTTTCAGAAATCTTTGCATGAAGTCCGTCAACATTCTGTTCACACACCACCCACTAATATCTAACTAAAGATAACTAACATAAGCTCAGGTTTTTGGACCTGATTGTGTACTGTACCTCATGTCACATGTGTGTGGCTGTGTGGCTGTGTGGCTGTGTGGCTGTGTGTGTCAGGGAGGCAGTTTTGGCCCGGAGTCTGCGGAAGCTCAGGGAGCAGATAGTGAGAGTGAATCTGATGGTGCAGGAAGCTGCCTTCATCGCAGAGGAGCTCAACAAGAAAACAGACTACAGTGTCACACTACAGATCCCTGCAGCCAACCTTAACGCCAACCGCAAGGTCAGGGGTGTGTGTGTGTGTGTGTGTGTGTGTATCAGAGAGAGAGAGAGAGAGAGAGAGAGAGAGAGAGAGAAGGAATCTTTTGAATGACAGAACTTGTTTGCTCTTTTCACAAAGATCATTGAAGAGCAGTATCTAAGCAGTGTATCTGGTGTGTGTGTGTGTGTGTGTGTGTGTGTGTGTGTGTGTGTGTGTGTTGCAGAGGGACACAGTGTTGAGTGAGCCAGCAGTGGAGGTGAGACGGAAGGGGAAGGGGAAGCAGATCTGGGCGTTGGAGAAGATGGAGAACAGACTCGTGGACATGAGAGAGCTGTACCAGGAGTGGAAGGACTTTGATGAGGACAATCCTGTAGGACAGCATTTAACTCTCTGCTCAACACGTACACACACCAAATATGCACAAAAAATCCTGTAGGGGAGAATTGAACTGAATTGCTGAGGGCGTCGGTGTTGAAAGAATACTTGAAAGAATAGTGAAAAATCTACATAACCAATTTTATTCTTAAATCAAATGTAAACTAGACCTACGCGGCTAATGTAGCTAATACGTAATGTTAAGCTTATCTCAATCAAAATCTTTTCATCTTGATCTTAATCTTATTCAAGCACTTAGTACTTTAGCAGGCACTAGTGTTTGCCCTGGACACTTCAGATTGAAGCTGATAGTGACATGTGGACAGATCAGAGTAAAAATATCAACTATGTTTGTGTGGAACCCAAAACCTGTCTAGTGGTTGACTATTAGACTTAAAAATTCAAATCAGAAGCTTAACCCAGACAGCGATGGGGCTTCAGAATGGTGAATTGTACTAGTCTTTGACAACTGATCCAATAAAAGCATTCTTGGTAATCTACACATTTGACCCTGACTGTATCTGCAGGTTTAGGAATATACTGTAGCATTAGTGAGCAGAGAAGTGAGTTTTTTGTCCTCTACTCATTTTTTTTTTTTTCCCTGCAGCTCATGCGCTCGTACTTCAAGCGAGCTGACCCATTCTTTGACGAGCAGGAGAATCACAGTCTGATTGGAGTGGCTAACGTCTTCCTGTCCTGTCTCTTCTATGATGTTAAGCTGCAGTATGCCATTCCCATCATTAACCAGAAAGGAGAGGTGGGTGAATAACAAAAAAACTCGAGGTTAAAATTAATTGTACCATAGCGCCGTTGAGTTCTTGATTCAGGATGGTCATGACTATAGTTCCGGCCGTTTTGTTATCATATAGTATGTAGAGTACCAGCTCAAAGGGATTTGTATGGTGGATGCTCACATAATTCAAGCCTAACAATAATTTTTTTTTCCTTTTATAAAAATGTTGATACTTAAAGTAAAACTTATAGTCAAAGCTTTTGGGTGTTATCAGTTTAAAATAGTGCTGAGATAAGGTTTTCCTCCATGGGAAAGTCTTCAAGGCAGAAGACTTTGTGCTTTGCAGTTTATCAGTAACCTGCAAACTGCATTTTTTGTTTTATTAACTTTGAGAGAGAAAGAAAAAAGAGACACTGGTAAGGATGACAGTTTGTAGTTTATATTACAATGTAATTGATTAAGGGAACTAACTTGTTTCGCTAAAGGTCTACAACATGAAATGTAACTATAGATGTATAAAAAAAAAGTGTGTGTGTCACTCTTTAATAAGCAAATAATCATTGGCAAATTGCTGCGCTATAAGAGGAGTAAAACACATCAATATGCACCGTTATGGAAAAAATAATAAACTCATGGTAACACTTTACAATACTGTTTGACAACTTATAGGTAGCTGCAGGAACTAAAGAGGAATGAATGAGTAGTTCTTCATTAACTCCTGTCTTATTCCTATAAGATACTAAGAACTACTAGTTAATCACTCAGTATGTATGTAAGTAGGAGTTCACTATTAACTATGCAGTAATTCCTGAGTCATACATTTCTCCAGCATAACTTCTAACTATTGCTCTTTTATGATAATTACTTATTAATTACTGATCATTTCGACAAGTACCCAATCCCTTACCTTCCTCCTTTATTATAGGTCTTATAGGAGTTATTATAGGTCTGCTCAGTGGAGCTCAGGGTTGGTGTGTTGTTTTTATTTAGCCAGTAAAGAGAGAAATGGACAACAATATCCTATGAAAGTACAAGGCTATAATTCAGCAATCAGTAACAAACTGTCCATTAACATACTTTAAGATTTGTTTGTAATAAAAAAAAATTGAAATAATAAAAATTAGTAATGAATTACCATGTGTAATATTGTTCCACATCATCATTAACTATTGAAGAACAGCACAGTAACACTTCAGTCATTACTAACAAGTTTTACTTTACTGTTTAAACTCATATCCATATAGTTAAAACAACTTACACCAGTTATGATACTAAATAGGGGTGACAATTTAAAATTACATTCTAATCACTTAATTAAATAAAATAATAATAAACTGAACAACTGTTAACCTTAGCACACCATTTGTTCATATTAAATAAAATGTTATAGAAATAAGGTAAGTGTTAATGAAGAACTACTCTTTTGTTCTTGCTTTGTTCCTGCATAGTTACCTGTTGTTGAAGCTGTGACGTCGTGTTACCAAACTCATTTTTAATAATTTTACTATAACAGCACACCCTGTAGATTTTTTTTCTTGTATATGTATATAATAAAGCAATAGTATGTTCACAAGCAAAACAGAATACTTGGTGAAGCTTTGATGAAGCAATAGCCAACTAGCATAATGAGATTTGCTTGTAAGATAATACATTAACTTATTTTTAATCTAACTGGATTTTGGGCATTTTATACATTTCCATACATGTAATTTATTCTGATATTGTACTTGTGTGTTTAGGTCTCGGGGCGTCTGCATGTAGAGGTGGAGAGAGTGTGTGGAACTTTGGAAACAGAGGCAGGAAAAGAGGAGACTGATACACATGAACGCAAACTAGTCTGCAGGGTATGTAACTTCATTACAGATGCAAATTGTATGGAAGGCAGACTGAATACTTCTCTTGCATGAGACATTATATGGCCAAAGGCTATATGACCTTGAAGGTTGACCTGAGCTTCACACCCATATGTAGGTTTTCCCCAAACTGTTGCCACAACCGTATAGGATGTCTTGGTATGCTGTAGCATTACAGTTTTTCTTCACTGGAACAAAGAGGCCCAAACCTGTTCCACAAATGGAGGACCATGAAGACTTGATTTGCCAAGGTTGGACTGGAAGAACTCAAGTGGCCTGCACAGAGCCCTGACCTCAACCCCACTGAGATGAACTGAAATGCTGACTGTGCCCCAGACCTCCTCTTTCAACATCAGTGCCTGACCTCACTAATGATCTTGTGATTGAATGGGCAAATCTAGTGGAAAACCTTTCCAGAAGAGGGGAGTTTATTATAATAGCAAAGGGGTGGACTCAAATCTGGAATGGGATGTTCAAAAAGCACATATGGGTATGATGGATAGGTGTCCACAAACTTTTGGCCATATAGTGTATATAACCCAAATAATTCAAAGCTCCTGAAGTGAAACATGAGGTTGCTACAGGAGGTGTTGCTACAGGAGGTGTGTGTGTAGGTGTGTGTGTAGGTGTGTGTGTAGGTGTGTGTGTAGGTGTGTGTGTATGTGTGTGTGTATGTGTGTATGTGTGTGTGTGTGTGTGTGTGTGTGTGTGTGTGTGTGTGTGTGTGTGTGAGTGTGATCAGCTGTCCTTTGAGGAGAGAAGCGGAGATAACATTAATGACATCTCATTTACTCTACAATCATATCACTGACAAAGCAGCAGGTGTTCATTTACTGTATATCCTATGCTAGTTTATGCAATCCCACTGACAGCAACAAGCTACATTACAATTTATGCATTCAAATTTTCCTTGTTTTTATCATCTGTATTATATTATTATTCCAGCATTTACATAGACAGCGGGTTTTCTCTCTGCTGTGTTTCAGATTAAGGTGTCTCAGGCCACTGGACTGCCGCAGAACCTCTCCAATTTTGTCTTTTGTCAGTATCATTTCTGGGGACAGGAGGAGCCGGTGTTCATTGCTCCTGAGGTCGATCTGTCCACACAGTCTACCCCAAACAGCAAAGAGCCGCACTGCAACGTGCTCTTCAACAGCTGTAAGGTCAGTACTAGCAGCTAGTTGCAGTTTAGCATATACAGGTTCAAAGTCACTGAGCTGGTGAACTGATTAAATGTCATCCAGAAAGGATCACAGCAAGTTCAAGTTTCTGAAATAGTTTTTCTTTAACGTTTGAATTATATTTTCAGGGTATTTCAGGCATACTAATTACTAACAAGAAGGCTTGTTGGTGGCAAAGGCATCCCAGTTGATGCTGTTGGCATTGACTTGTCTTCTAGCAGGCTCAGTTAAGACAACAGAAACCATAGCAATTAAAATGAATAAGATATCCAATGTATCCACCATTCTGTGATAGCAGGGAATGTTTAAAAACCTGGTGTGTTTTTAAACACTGGTTAAAATGGAAGCACTGTTGTGCTTTTCAGAAGAAGGTTACACCAGGCTTAACTTTAAAGGATTATAGTCACAAAACATAGGCTACAGTCACATTTTCTGGTTCACAGATCTCATTATATAGATGCGATCATTCATGTGGTTCTGAAGAAAAAAAAAAAAGTAGTGTTCAGTATAATTCTGATTTCAGGTTTGCTTCATGCCCTTTTAGGATCTGGAAATGACAGTAAGTGAAGATCTGATGGACTTCCTGGCTGAAGGCGCTGTGGCTATAGAGGTTTACGGGCACAAAGTCGCAAACCCATGCCGAAACCTAGCACTCTGGGACCTGGGGGTGATTCAGGACAAGACTCGCTCACTCAGAGAGAAGTACACACACACACACATACACACACCCACACACAAAACTGATCAAATAAAGAGTTTTATTAGTATTAGTATTATGCATGTGTGTGTGTGTGTGTGTGTGTGTGTGTGACGGTGCTCTGTCCTGTCTCAGGTGGAGTGAGGTGATAAGGAGGCTGGAGCTCTGGGTGCAGGTATTAGAGCTGAACGAGGGAGGAGAGTTTGTCCCTGTGGAGGTGACGCCTGCTAAAGAGGCGCGCACAGGAGGAGTGTTTCAGCTCAGACAGGTACGTCTGCTATGTGGTTTTCGTGTGTGTGTGTGTGTGTGTGTGTGTGTGTGTGTGTGTGTGTGTGTGTGTGTGTGTCTGTATGTAAATGTGTGCACATCTATCTGTGTATACAGGGTCAGTCACGAAGAATTCGGGTGGAGGTACGCTCAGTGCCAAATTCTGGCACCATGCCCCTGATGGCTGAGTGCGTGCTCAGCGTGCACGTGGGCAACGTAGAGGTGCAGCCGACCTCACGGGTCAGCTACTGTCGCACACTGATCAAATATTCATCTCATATACACAAAGCAGCTGTTTATCACTAACACACTGCTGCCTCTGTCTCTGCAGGTGGGAGACAGCGAGCTCGACAGCTATCAGGTGAGTCTGAACTGGAGTAGCTGTGTAGGTAGGAAATATCTGTCCACTTGAGATGAAAACTCTCCCATTTGGAAAGCAGCACAGTTACTGTTCCTTATTTTGGACAAATGTGAAGGCAGCATCGCATGTGTCCAAGTGGCTGTTTATAAACAGAGAACACTAAGGGGCCTAGAACAAAGCTTTGTGGCATGTGTTGTGGGCAGCCTCATTATCCCATCATATGTGTAGTATAATTTTATACTAAAGCAATGTTGAATTCGTGAATCTGATCTTTCTAATCTTTTTGTGTTTTAATTTTCTATAAAAACAGCTCTGACAGGAGTTCCACCTGCAAGGTTTACGTATATTAATGTGCTCATTCTTATATGATTATGTTTCTATAAAAACAACTTAGGCAGAGACTTGTATGGCAGTCTCTCTAAATAAATGGATAAAAAGTGTGGAATTGTTGATATGGTGTTGATAAGCTTTCTGTGAGGAGATGTTTAGCATTTTTAGTTGAAATATCCAGAGTCTGTGCTTTAAGTTTGATACAGAAAAAGTTCAGGACCGAGGGCTTTCTGAAGAGGTGTAAATACTTTCCGAAGCCAGTGTAAATCTGCAGCATGTGTGGTGTGGATGTGTTTGTGAAGGAGAGGGATTTGGAGCGACTGAAGGCACAGTGGCTCGCCGCCCTCACTCAGAGACAAGAGAACCTGGACCAGCAGCTCCAAAATCTCGTCAGTAAGCCAGGTGAGACTGCATGAGCAGTTTGGCCATAAATAAAATGTACACAGTGTTTCACACCCTTAGGTTAAATGCAGTCGATCAGCCAAGAATATTTAGTGCTTTTAGTTCAAGATCTCTCTTTAGTTTTGAACTGGAGCTAACAGAGGCAGCTGCTAACTGTTTAGTGTTGAGAAAATCATGTATATAAAGCATCACACAGAACAACACTGAAGTCTTATAAGTGATGGATCTCTCTGTTTTTGTGTCTGTTACCTCATCCATCCATTCCCTGTGCCTCTCTTCCACTTTGTCTTTATTTCGCTTTCTCTCTCTGTAGATAAATCAGAGGAAGATGTAGAGAGGGAGGCGCAGCTGTTGGAGTGTCGTCTCACTCTAACAGAGGAGCGGAACGCAGTGTTACTACCTCCTGCTGGCAGCGGTATTCCTGGAGCTCCTGCTCACTGGTGAGGAGATCTCGCCAGCAGATCTCAGAGTACCCTCAGCCTCTCTTTTTCCTCATTCTAAATGACCAGCTCTCAGGTCACTTTGACCAGGTTTTTTTTTTCTCTGCAGGGTTCCAGTATCAGGAATGGAGACACACATCCCTGTCATCTTCCTAAATCTCACTGGTGAGATCTGCTCAATTTGAACACACGTGCTCTAGCTTTTACACTCATACACAGATTCATAGTTGCTTATAGAGGCATGTGAAATTCTGAGCGCACTAGCAAGAACTGTTTTTATTTCATCAGTTATGGTACTACAGTCTTTTTTCACATTTATAATTCTCCAACATGATTCCAACATTCTTCACTAATATAAGTGAAACAGTGCATTATACATAAACAGCAGGTGGCACAGTGGCACCTCAAAGCTCCAGGGTCTCTGGTTCTATCCTGTACGTGCGTTACTGTCTGTGTGTACTGCAAAATAGCAAGTGAAAATATCTTGAATATGGGCACATTATAGCTAATATTTCTTATTATGAGATTATTATGAATCACATATAAGATTATTCAGCCTGTTTTAGATTGTATTCATTTCAAGCTTTAAATGTTCCTAGTCTGCTGACAGATCATTGGCCTAGAAATAAATGCTTAAAATTAGCAAAATTAGCAAAATTATCTGCCAATATAGCAGGATTATGTCAAGATTGAAATTAGTAAAGGATGTCCAGAAATAGGTTTAATAATCATGTATTTGTTATTGTTTATTGTAATCTTATAATAGGAAATACTAGATACATTTGATTAATATTCAAGGCGTGTTCATTACTTGCTAAGGTTTTTGTTGTTTTGCAGTGTTTCGCATGTTGTCCCCGTGGGTTCCCTCCCACTTCCCAAAAACATGCTGGTAGTTGGATTGGTGACTCTAAATTGTCGCGAGATGTGAATGAGTGAGTAAATAAGTGCGTAAATGCGGATGCGATGGTCTGCCATCCCACACCCAGTGTTCCCTGGATAAAATGCTTACTGAAGAGAAGTGAATGAATGATACATAAATGATTGTACTGATGGATTTAAAAGAAATCCATCAGGTGTCTGGTGTATTTAAAAGAACACTTTAACCACAAATGTAGTCGATCGGCCAAGACACATTTCTGAAGTTCGCTACTTTTCATACTGGAACTACGAGGGTCATGCAGTTTCTACCTCCATGAGTTTTATGAATAGCTTTTAACTTCATGAGTAGTTTTCTCGCTTCCGGTTTGACCTCGATTCAAAATGTTCAGTAATATGATGTACTCAATAATGTTTTTCAAACAGCTTGTTGTGGACGTGAGTCTAATAGTTGATGCTGTGCCGTTTTAAATCTGTGATCTTTAACGTCTTCTTTGTCTCCTTCATCATCCTCACTATACATCTTTACATGTATGTAATATTTATACCCCAGCAAGAGACAGCACATTGACAGCACATCGAAAGGCAATGCTATTAAAAAATAGATTTTAAATAATTTTCCTCTGCTGTCCACAGCTGAAGATTTTCATGATGGCCTCTCGACTCCGCTGGCCGCAGGCATGGATGCTGTCCTGAACAGAGAGGATGAGGACGATTTCTTTGAGCTGCAGATCGTAAAGCACCATGACTCCAAGGTAAGGATTCAACAGTGTGACCTGTCGTGAATAAATATTAAATTTCCTAGAGCCGATATGGTGGGGTGCTCCATATATTTTAATCAATACCATTAAAAAAAAAAAATCAGTCTATCTGTCTACTATCAGTCTTTGGGGTGTAACACAATGCCACTATCTGTATCTATTCAGTGTCTATTTGGAGTGGTTTTGTTGTTGGTGTTTTTTTTTTTGTTTTTTTTTTTAAATACAGTCACGATGGACACCTCTAGTCTCAATTAGATGCCATGTGAATCTTTCTGGCAAGTCTTAATTAAAAAAAAAAAAAAAAGAAAGAAAAAGGCAAGACTGCTCCTTGTATTTGTATCTGTATTTTAGAACACATTATCTGTTCATACTGAAATACAGAATAATGTATTTGTATTTGGTTACATCCCTAATCTCTTTGTCTGTCTGTCTGTCTGTCTGTCTGTCTGTCTGCTATCTGTCTGTGTGTCTACTATTTGTCTGTGTGTCTGTCAGCTTGTCTACTGTTTGTCTGTCTGTCGAGTATCTGTTAGCTTGTCTACTGTTTGTTTGTCTGTCTAGTGTCTGTCAGCTTGTCTACTAGTCTGTCTGCCTGTCTATTATGTCAGCTTGTCTACTATTTGTCTGTCTGTCTGTCAGCTTGTCTACTAGTCTGTCTGCCTGTCTATTATGTCAGCTTGTCTACTGTCTGTCTGTCTATTATCTGTCTGTCAGCTTGTCTACTATTTGTCTGTCTGCCTGTCTATTATCTGTCAGCTTGTCTACTATTTGTCTGTCTGCCTGTCTATTATCTGTCTGCTTGTCTACTATTTCTCTGTCTACTATTTGTCTGTCTGTCTGTGTCTCTACTATGTGTCTATCAAGTTGTCTTTAATTGCCTGCTAATCCATTATTTTCATTTTCCATTTCATACATTGTATAGTTTGATAGTTTTTAGGTTTACATTAGGTCATATGTGGATAACCCATTTGCTGTGTACACGTGTGATCAGGTGAAAGCCGAGGCTTCATGGGACTGCACAGTGCATGAGTGTGTGGAGCTGAGTCGAGGTGGAGGTCCGGAGCAGTGTGTGTATCTGACCGTGCGGGTTGCTGTGCTCCTCAGCCACCCAGCACAGATGCAGCTAATTCTGCGTAAACGCATCTGCGTCAGCCTCACTGCACGACAGGTCAGACACACACTATAGCCACTACTGCCAAACATACCACTGTACACACAGTTCACTGTTTACTTTGCTCTAGTGGAGTGATGTCATGTCATGCACATATTGCATTATACATCACATTGTATTCAGTAATGCATCGTCTTTTAATATAGGGTGTATGAAAAGTAGCAACCAATGGGAATATGTTGAGGAAAATCAACAAAAACATGACGTGTAGAGCATAAGGGTGAACATGTAGCGCATATGTTGTAAATAATAAACACAAAATTAAGTATATGTAGTTTTACCCTCAGTGGTTCCTGACTTTTCAGTAACCTTGTATATTAGGTCATATTTAGTTTGTGAATTTTTCGATAGACTTTTGGCAGAGCTGATCATAATGTGTCACTGTTTTTCACATATGTATTTACGTCACCCATATTTATGTGTTACGAAATTCACATCTTTATCTTATTGCACAGTGGATTATTTGTAATCAGTGTTACTTTATACACCATGGCAGACAGGCCATTTCTGATCATCCTTTTAATGTGATACCAGCAGCTTGACCAAAATGAAGTGCACACAATGTTACCACGCAATCATCCAGTGCTTTTTTTTTTTTTCCCTCCCCCCTCATGCTTGCTTCTTTAGTGCACTGGAGTTATGATGCAATTATTGCTAAGGAATGAAAGCAACATTATGAATGTAGCATTGGCAGATGCTCACCTCAGACAGCCTTACTGAGTTGTTCAGTTTCTCAAATAGATTTGCTTTTGTGGTTTCAGACGCTGTCAAATTCTGCTACCTATAAAAAGGACGTCACAGAGCTAAAACAGTAGCAGCAGTCATTTTGAAACTGAATCACTTTCTTCCTCAGCACATACTTCAGTGTCACTCTGCCCCAGCTTATTTAGGAGGTGTGGCCCAAAGTTTGGAGGTTGAATTATACATTAGACGTGATTTGCATAATGATACAGTTCTAATTTGATCGCTGTGTTTATTTTTAATTAATTTATTTTTAATTGATTTTTATTTTTACATTTTAATATGGACTGATCAGCAACATTTGATGCAAGTGAAACATTGTATGTTTCTTCTGCTTTAACACACCCATATAAACTCAAAGTGCATTAACTGTTCAGTTATATTAAGGTTAACGTGGAAAATATGCACACGTTGCAGATTAATTAATTCTGCATTGTTGCCTTTTAATTGTAATGTGCCACCATTTTGCTGTCTACCACAGGGATTTGCTAAAAGCTTGCTGAAGAGGATGTCTCAGCGGAGCAACATTCCTGGCAGTGGCGTCACCTTTGAGATCGTGTCAAATATCCCAGGGGTACTAAATCCGGCATTATGTATTTTTCTTTATAGTCCTCAGGCCATAGTCCTTGGTGCAGCCTGATATCTTCTTACAGCAGGGTGATCCTTCATGGGCATTATCATTATTATTACTGTTTTACTGCTTACTGCTAACTCATAAAATACAGCTCATAAGATTTCGAACAAAATGCTACATCTTTTTAAATGTCAACTCTTTGTTTATTGATTCAAGACTGTGTTTTTGTCTTTAGGATGCCCAGGGCCAGGAGGACAGAGAGATGTTGGCCAGACTTGCCACCAGTGCAGGGAAAAAAGCAGAGGACAGCGAGGCAGCGATAGAGAAATACCTGCACACAGTTCTTGCTGTGGAGAACACCCTCACACTGGACCGCCTCAGACAGGCATGACCGTACACACACACACACACACACACACACACACACACACACACACACACACACACACTCATCAGGTTAGATGTCAGTAGGCAGGTTATGCATTACGTTCAGACTGGCCAGGTTTCTGGGCTCACTGGAAATGATTTTTTGTGTTGTTACAGTAAAAGAAAGAAAAACATTTTGTGTCATTTAACCCTGCTAGAGAAACGAGTAGCCAAATGGCTTGTTGCTATAGCCGTTGCATTCTGAATCATTTTCATTCATCTTCACGTTTACAAATAATAAATACATCCTTTGTTTCTATGACATAATGATAAAAAAGGTGATGCCAGCCACTATATCCTCTCCTGCAGTGTCTGTACTGTTACAACGATTCATTCAGTTCACCTTAACACAGACATTTCATGAGAACCTTTCGTGATGAATTTGCTTAAGAGATGCTGTACTTGAAGACAAGAAGGAAATAGGGCCTTTTTTTCCTTATCTTTTAGGAGAATTCAGGTATTAATGTAGCCTAATGTCAACTTTTCCATGTTATAGACTCAGTACAGAACATGTATAGTGTGTGATTCTGATGTATAAAATATTTCAACAGATATTAATAAAGTAATATTAATATTAACTATTTTGATATTTAAAAATATATGGAATAATATATTACAACTAATTACTGCCAAAAAGATGCTGTTATATTACAGTAATTGCAAGACAGGAAGCTGAGGCTACACTGGGCACAACTGGACAGCTAACTGCTGCTCACTGGATGTTTTTTGTGTTTCGCACCATTCTTTATAAATTCTAGACACTGCTGTGTGTGGTAATCCCATACTCAAACTCTCTTATCTGGCACCAACAACCATGCCACAAGTCAAGATCACAGAGATCACACTTTTTCCTCATTCTGATGTTTGATGTGAGCATTAACTGAAGCTCTTGACCTGGATCTGCTTTATTTTATGCATTGCACTTCTGCCACATGATTGGCTGATTGGGCAGGTGTTCCTCTTAAAGTGGATGTTGAGTGTGTATTCTGAGCTTTTGTATTTCACTTTGTAAATTCATACAAAAAATATAATGCACTTGTAAAAAGACAAGTCTCTGTTTCTAGATCAGACTTATCTCGCAGCCTGTACAAAATGCTCAGATTTATATTCTGGTTGTAGTCTTTAATTAAATAATTTAATTTAATTGAAATATGTGTGTTTTTGTGATCTCAGGAAGTGGCAGTGAAAGAGCAGCTTGCCAGCAAAGGGAAGATTCAGAGACGCTGTCTCAGCTCACCCAATGTTCACAGGGTGAGTTAGAACTGTAAAACTGAACACATTCACTGGAATTTAATAAAACCAACCAAAAAACAAACAAACAAAAAAAAACCACTGACACTGTAATAAATGTCTTGCTTCCTATTTTCAGCTGTCTGGGAGTAGGCAAGATCTTTCATTCAACCATGAGTCTGGTGTGAACAAAGTAAGTGGAGGGTTGGGTAGGGGAGTGGAGGGGAGATGTCCAGAAGCTATTTAGTGGATTTTCAGACATTCTTTAAGAACTTATTAGAGAACATTTATATCACATACATTCAGAAAGAATGAAGCACACCTTTAAATAGAAATGTAGTTTTTTTTAAACTAATAATATCTTAACATGGATATACAATTTAACCATTTTGTTACTTCTAATAGTAATGAATCATTGTGAAACCAAACACACTAAATCTTGTTAGTATAAATATAAGAATATGTATACTAACAAGGTTAACTGTGTGTGGATTCTCAATGATTCAGAAAGTGTTTAGACTCCTTTCACTTTTTGCACACTTTATCGTGTTACAGGTTCAAGACACGCAGTATCAATAATGAAATGTAACAGCATGTTTTTCGAAGTTTTTGCAGTTGTTTTAAAAATCCAAAACTGAAATCTCTCATTTAGATAAGTATTAATACTCTTGTGACATATTCAATTGATTGGACATGATTTAGAAAGGCAAATGTGTGTGTGTGTGTGTGTGTGTGTGTGTGTGTGTGTATATAAGGTCCCACAATTCAGTGGATGTCAGACCAAAAAACCAAGCAATGATGTCCAAGGAACTCTCCCTAGACCTCTGCGATCAAATTGTGTCTAGACATAGATCTGAGCAAGGGCATAAAACCATTTCTAAAGCTTTGAATGTACCCAGGAGCACAGTGGGCTCCATCATTGTGAAATGAAAGAAGTTTGGAACCATCAGAACTCTTACAAGAGCTAGCCATTTAGCCAAACTCAGTAACAGCCTAGAAGGGCCTTTAGAGGTCCTCTGCACAATTGGAGAACCTTCTGGAAGGACAACCATCTCAGAAATACTCCAGCAATCAGGCCTTTATAATAGAGTGGCAGAAGCAAGAGGGATATGACAGGCACTTATAGGACTCTGTGAGCATGAGGAAAAAAGATTCTCTGGTCTGATGAGTCAAAAATGAAACTCTTCAGAATTGGGCTGAACTTCAAGGTCTACATCTGGCGAAAACCAGATACTACTAGTCAACTGGTAATACCATTCCTACAGTGAAGCATGGCGGTGGAAGCGCCTTGAATGGCCCAGCCAAAGCTCAGATTTAAATCACTTTGAATTCTTGAGAGAGACCTGAAGACGGCAGTTCAAAAATACTCAACATCCAGTCTGATTAAGCTTGCGAGGACCTGCCAGGGAAAATGGGAGAAACTGCCCAAATCCAGGTGTGCAAACCTGTAGAGACTTGAGCCAAAAAGGCTCAAAGCATTGTCATTATGGACTATTGTGTGGAGATTAATGGCCAAAAAAATAAATGTGCAAAAAAAATGAAGGGTTCTGAATACTTTCCAAATCTGTTGTCTTGTGATTGTAAGAATCACACATTTGCAGGGTTAAAGGTCTCTGAGATGAACACTGTGAGAAATCATAGAAATTTCTGGGATTGCATTTTTTATGTTCCCGCATCTTCTCTCAATCAAGAGCAGGCAATATACCAGGCAGTTTTATTCCTTGTTTGGTCTTAGCGCTAGAAACTACCTTGTATAAAGTGAATATTTTAATTCTGTTCAAGTCTTTTTTTATATAGTTGTTTTTGATCTTCTCTCTTGCTCTTCCAGGCTGCTTGGGAGAGACACCAGGATAGTTCTGTGCCACATTCCTCACTTAAAAATGCATCATCTCATTCTGAACTGCCCCAAAACCCACAGCCAGGTAATCCACAACAGCTACATTCTAATTTAGTGCTACACAATATGAGCAAAATGCTATGTTGTAACATCACATTGATTACTCTGTACTGTACTGACTTAAACGAAGATATTGCTAGCATCATACAAAATCTGTAATTACTAATCGAAGAGTTAGTGAGTTAGTCAAACTCACAGATCCTTCAGTACACCAAAAGTACACAATGAAAGTTGCTTTATTACTTGGCTCAGTTGCATGTCAGCTTTTTCTTACATTTGTCTCTTCCATCTTATTGGCTTTGTCACAGATTTCTGCCTTGAGTAGCAATGTCAGTATAAGGCCAATGCTGTAGTAATGGTTAACAAACAATATAGTCAAGTCAAATCAAGTGGAGTTTGTCATTTCAGCCATATGCAAGTACATAGTGAAATGAAACAACGTTTCTCCAGGACCAAGGTGCTACATAAGACAAACACAGAACAACACAGTACTACGGGGACTACATAAATTAAACAAAGTGCACACGTGCAAACATGTGCGGACGCACAAGACAGAATAAGACAGTACAATGACTACAACGCCGACCAGTACGCAGTTCTGTTTGAAAGTGACCAAGTGACAATAGTGCAAATATTAGAGTTTGGTATAAATAGCTGAAGTAATGTAAACATAATAGTATTATATTATGTGTAAACATAATAGTAGTAGCAGCAGCAGCATAAAACATGTGCAAAACATGTGCAAAACATGTGCAAAACATGTGCAAAACATGTGCAAAACATGTTCAGTTGTGTGTGTGTGTGTTCCTTCCTTCAGTCCAGTTCTAGGTATTGAGGAGTCTGATGGCATGAGGGAAAAAACTATTGCACAGTCTGGTTGTGAGGGCCCAAATGCTCCGGTACTGTTTACCAGACTGCAGGAGGGTGAAGAGTGTGTGAGAGGTGTGTGTAGGGTCATCCACAATGCTGGTGGCTTTGCGGATGCAGCGTGAGGTGTAAATGTCCGAGATGGAGGGAAGAGAGACCCCGATGATCATCTCAGCTGTCCTCACTATCCGCTGCAGGGTCTTGCGATCTGAGACAGTGCAATTCCCAAACCAGGCAGTGATGCAGCTGCACCACTAACATGGTGAGGATGGAGGGTGGGAGATGTGCTTTCCTCAGCCTTCGCAGAAAGTACAGGCGCTGCTGGGCTTTCTTCGTTATGGAACTGGTGTTGAGCGACCAGGTGAGGTTCTCCGCCAGGTGAACACCGAGAAACTTGGTGCTCTTGACGATCTCCACGGAGGAGCTGCCGATGTTCAACGGAGAGTGGTCACTCTGTGCTCTCCTGAAGTCAACAACCATCTCTTTGGTTTTGTCCACATTCAGGGACAGGTTGTTGGCTCTGCACCAGTCCGTTAGCCGCTGCACCTCCTCTCTGTATGCTGACTTGTCGTTCTTGCTGATGAGACCCACCACGGTCGGGTCATCAGCGAACTTGATGACGTGATTTGAGCTGTGCATTGCTACACAGTCGTGAGTCAGCAGAGTGAACAGCAGTGGACTGAGCACACAGCCCTGTGGGGCTCCAGTGCTCAGTGTGGTGGTGTTGGAGATGCTGTTCCCGATCCGGACTGACTGAGGTCTCCCAGTCAGGAAGTCCAGGATCCAGTTACAGAGGGAGGTGTTCAGGCCCAGAAGGTTCAGCTGTCCAATCAGGTGCTGAGGAATGATTGTATTGAATGCTGAACTGAAGTCTATGAACAGCATTCTAACATAAGTGTCTTTATTGTCCAGGTGGGTGAGGGCCAGATGGAGGGCGGTGGTGATGGCGTCATCTGTTGAGCGGTTGGGGCGGTAAGCGAATTGCAGGGGGTCCAGTGAGGGAGGCAGCAGGGTCTTGATGTGCTTCATGATGATGGGTGTAAGTGCAACGGGACGGTAGTCATTGAGGCAGGACACTGAAGACTTCTTTGGCACGGGGACGATGGTGGTGGCCTTGAAGCAGGTCGGAACAACGGTGCTGCACAGGGAGGTGTTGAAGATGTCCGTGAAAACATCTGCCAATTGGTCTGCACGTCCCCTGAGCACCCTGCCAGGAATGTTGTCTGGTCCAGCAGCCTTTCATGGGTTGACTCTATGTAGAGTCTTCCTCATGTCGGCCGTGGTTAGACACAGCACCTGGTCCTTGGGAGAAGGGGTGGTTTTCCTCGCCGTCACACCGTTCTGTGCCTCGAACCGAGCGTTGAAGTCGTTCAGCGCATCTGGGAGGGAGGCATCACTGTCACAGGCAGATGGTGGTGTCCTGTAGTTTGTGATGTTCTGGATGCCCTGCCACATGCGCCGCGTGTCTCTGCTGGCCTTGAAGTGGTTGTGGATTCTCTGAGCGTGTGCGCGCTTTGCCTCTCTGATGGCCCGGGACAGTTTGGCCCTCGCTGTTCTTAGGGCCACCTTGTCGCCTGCTCTGAAGGCAGAGTCCCGGGTCCTCAGTAGCGCACGCACCTCTGCAGTCATCCACGGCTTCTGGTTGGAGCGTGAGGTGATGGTCTTGGAGACAGTGACATCATCAATGCACTTGCTGATATAGCAGGTCACTGATGTCGCGTATTCCTCCAAGTCGGTGAAGTCGCCGTCAGTTGCCGCTTCCCTGAACATGTGCCAGTCAGTGTGTTCAAAACAGTCCTGAAGAGCAGAGATGGCTCCTGCTGGCCAGGTTTTCACCTGCTTCAGAACCGGTTTGGTTCGTCTGACTAGCGGTCTATATGCTGGGATTAGCATAACAGAGATGTGGTCTGAGTAGCCGAGGTGGGGGCGGGGCTCCGCCCCGGTACGCGCCGGGGATGTTTGTGTAAACAAACATGCTGATGGAATTTAGGGAGCACTGACTTGAGATTTGCATGGTTGAAATCTCCGGCAACAATAAACAGTCCATCCGGGTTTGAATTCAGTTGCATTCTGCGCAGTTGAATTCTTGCGCAGTCCTAATGTCCTGTGAAACATGGCCACATTTACAGTTCTAACTGTTCACTTCATAGCCTGTCACCTTTTTTCTATTCACCATTTCATCTGTCTCACACTTGTCATTATTTACCATTTTCCTTTATCTGGATAGTAATACTTAAAGAAGTCATACAGAGCAGCTGACAGTTAGCTGTAGCTCCAGTTTCTCTGCGGTGGCCTTATCTCTGGTGCTTAATATGTAAGAAATAAAAGACGACAGGTCATACAATAATTGGGTGTAACATTCTGACCAATCAGATTCGAGAATTCTACAGCACTCTGTAGTAAAAGTTATGTTATTGCATCTCTCCAAAGTTTGGTCTTATATTCATTTGCCTAAAACTGCTCTGTTTGTCCCTCTATCCACACATTCATCTACTCCAGGACTTTCAGGCATGGCCACATCTTATTTCTCCCCAGTTAAAGCTCTAGTGCCTCCAGTGCCCAAGATGCTCAAATCCCTGTTCCCTAAAAGAGAAGAGAAGAAAGACATGACCATTCCTCCTGTCTCACAGCCACAGGTATGGAATCCTCGTCATGTACTGGCCTTGTTTGCATCAGTTGTGTTTTTTATTGCAATAACTGACTAACCATTTATCATTTTATTCTTATGATGATGATGAACCTCAGCACCATCACATCACTATTTCTAGCTTGTAATCAGGCTGGTTCCTAGCAAGCAAGTAATATTCAGGTCAAACTTTGATGGCCTGTAAACATTTTAAAGGTGCTCCTTGGCATACACACAATACATTTTTAGTAAAAACATTGTATGGTGTTGGTATTGGTTAGTATTAGTGTTTTGACAGAATTCATGTATTGTTGATGTTTGCTAAGCACTACCACGACAATACCCAGCATGCACTACATAAATACTTCACACAACCATTGTTAGATTTAAAAATCAACCAATCCTGACTGCTAACCAGAGGTGTACACACTCTCCTTACTCTTCTTGTTGCTGCCATTTTTTCTTCAATATACTCACACGTGCAGATTTTATGTCACTATTGCAACAGTAAATTTAAAAAAGTGAGTTAAAGACAGTTATTCGCTTTCCTTAGAGTGGCTAAGTGCCTTCCTTTGGCATTACGGTGCAATGATGTTAGCTGTCTAGGTGGCTGACGAGCCAGTGCATGATTTAAAACTCTTCTTCCTACATCTGTCACAGAATGTTCCACTCATAGTAATTCAGTGTCCAACTCCTCAAGAGGACCTCAGTGCTCCTAAGCTGGTAAGCTGATTCAATCCAGAAATGTTTTTACTGTATTTTTAAACTGTAAATCATGAAGTCAGCTGTATGTTGGGGTTTCTTTAGGAAACTGTAAACTCCACACCAATGCCACAAAAAAACACAGCATCATCAGTCCCTGAAGCTTCATCTTTCACTGTGGCTGATGTGCATACTTCACCACCTTCACAAATTACTGCAGCGTCAGACATTGTTACAGAGAACACACCTGATGCCCAGGTAACGAAATATTCATTAACACAACGTAGAAATCCCATGTACACACATCATTGTAAGTGCGCTTATAATTCGTCTGCTAATTTACCAACCCATGATTTGAAAACATTCATAACGTCTCAGTAAGGAATAAAACACAGTGGGGCATTCGGTTACAAGAAAATAGTCCTATCACTATAAAATGATAAAGTATGATATTCTTTAATTAAAACATTTAATCATTTGAAAATTGTTGTGGTGTAAGTGGAATAACTTATAGTTTCTTATATCAGTACATCCTGTCATGTTTTATTCCATACTGATAGAAACAATATTGATTCCTGTGTGCCATAGTGTTTTTCTTTCAAAGCCATCCATGATCTCTGAATCACGTTCTCTTTGCAGATCACAGTCACAAAAAGCCAGACCCAGAACCCACCTGAGTTTGTAGAGGTTTCCCCACTGGTTCAGTCTGAAAGCGAAGACCTGGCTTACAGCCCTGTTAGCGATGAGTCTAGTGGCTACATCTCCACCAGCATCTCCACTGCGACTCTATCAGACACTCTGATATCAAATATAGACGTGAATTTAGTGCCCACTTCAGAGTCAGAAGCACAGGAAGCTCTCAAACCCTCACACAAAACGGAACCAGAGGAAGATGTCGATGATAAAGAAGTGCAATTTGAACCAGGGAAAATAGCTGAACATCCAACGACAGAAGATAAAAGCAAAGAAAATGCTACGACTCCAGATAGTAAAAAGAAAACTGACGTCTCTGATGAAAAATTCAGTCCACTTTCAGAAAAATCTGCTCTTACATCTTCCTCTCTCTCTGAGAATTTAGTTGAAATGGAACCCTCTGTTGAACCAAAGGAACCTGAACCGCTCCCTGTAACCCAGCCATATAGTCAGCTTACTTCTCAGAAATCCCCACCCTCAGCTCCTGATCCTGACATCCATCCCAAAGCAACACACTCCTCATCCCAAACAAGGATTTCAGACCCACTTCCTGTTTTCAACCCTTCACCAGCACTACTAGTCAAACAAGAACAAGCTCTTCATACCCAGCCACCCACATCAAACCCGTTCAGAATCCAGAAGGTAAAGGCTTCTGGCCTGAAATCATTTAAAGCCATCCTTCAGGAGGCAGACAAAGAGTTGGATAAAGAAGGCGTGGATCCTCTGGAGAAGCTGGAGATCCTGTCTGACACAGAGGAAGGCCATGAGGAAGCAGCTCTGCCAGACTGGCTGAAGGAGGATGAATACGTTACCGTAGGCAGCAACAAAAATGGCACAGTGCGCTACATCGGACCAACGGACTTCGCAGAAGGGATCTGGGTCGGTGTGGAGCTTGATGTGCCAGCAGGTACTCCTTTTTTTGTGTGTGTGTGTATACCGTTGTCCGGATACAAAGTGGTGTGTTTGTGAGTCCACATTTCTACCTCTTAAAGAGCTGCTGATCGGCACTGTTAAGCTTTAAGGTTAATGGAATAGTTTGGCAGACAGTTATCCTAAATATGGTGGATAGGCCAAAATCGTGGTGCCCAATGTTTTAAGAAAAAAAAGTGCTTGAATCTCACTTTAGAAAAGCGTTGTCATCGCAACTACTTTCACTCAAAACTGCAAAAATCATTTTGAGCTTCAATTTGTGATGAATCTTGAAGTGAAGAAAGTGTGTTTTAATTTAGGATAGCTGATGAAATAAACACAGAACTCACACATTTGGTCCATACTATACATTGAGTCTGTCTTCATTGCAGGTAAGAACGACGGTTCAGTTGGAGGTCGTCACTACTTCCACTGTAACCCAGGGTATGGGGTGCTGGTGAGGCCGGACCGAGTGGCTCGAGCTTCAGGAACGGCTAAACGACGGAGACAGAAACGGAGCTCGCAGATCCTGTCGGGGTCGAACCCAAACTTAGCAGCCCTGACCTCCATGGCAAAAGGGGACAGTGTAGGAGTACGCCGAGGGGAGAACAGGAAGTCCTGGAACACTTGAATGAAATGCTCTGCGTCCAGGATGACCTGACAAATTAAAAATTAGTGTCACTCTCACTGACAAAGAGCTTAACAACCAGGTTATCTTTGTGCTGGAACGCCTCAAGGCCAACAACAGAAGCATCAATCTGTCATCTAAATGAAAAACAAACAACTTCCACTCTCCTGGAAGACTAACACAAAGCTGGTTCCTCTGTTCTTTTAAAAAAAAAAAAAAAAAAAAGCAACCCTTTTCAAAAAGCTTAGCAAAAGCTACAATTCCTGTCTATCTTTGAAGAAAGGAACAAAACAACATCCTGTCAGGGAAGAACTTCAGTGCTGAAGGAAATTTATGAAAGCTATATTTCCTCTCTGCCCTGAAAGACCTTAACAAAAAAAAAAAAAAAGTACTTCATCTCTTATCTTCTAATAGACTGTCTTAACAAAAATCTATAGACTTCCTGTGAGTTTAGCGAGACGAACAAAAACCAAACCATTTCTTTTTTTCATGAACATTAGGAGTTCCTTTGCATTTTCAAAGAGTTTTTTTTTTTTTTTTTTTTTTTTTTAAAAAGCAAAGAGTGACATTTTCTCCATGGGCAAGAATTACTTAGCAAATTATGACTCTTGCTCTCTACCCGGGAAGTACGGCTTTTGTGCTTGAAGAACTGAGCAAAAACCGCTCTTCCCATCTGTCTTCCTCCTGACGTCCAGTGTAATTGCTACAAGTCATGGACTTTGCACATACACCTTGTTCAAACACACTACACTGTTACAGTGTTACACATCAAACATCAGCCTTCTGGCTCACTCCAAATGACAGCTAGTTGTAGGATATTTTATAATCAGGTGTACTAATCAGTATTTATGATGAGTTTTATCTACAGTAAGTGCCTTAACATCATCTTATTCACTTTTAGGAAGATCTCATGCCCAGAAACATTATATATGATATTTAATTAGTCAGAATGAAGCACCTCAGCATGCTATGTGAATCGAAATGGTAAATATGCATAAGGGTGTACATGTCTAAAAAGGTCTGCTAAGCTTTTGAATGTGTGTATGTTTTTTTTTTTTTTAATGGTTAAAAAAAGATTTTATAAGATCGCTGGGTGTGAGATGCTTCATGTGAATTAGTCTTGGGGGACATGCTTTTAAATATCATGGCGGTTTATCGTAGTGTTTGAAGTATTAAATCACATAAGAGCACACAGTATGGTTTGTATTACACGGTGTAAACTGATTGAACAAAAATCTTTGATTCTCGAAAACACTACTGATGCTTTCATACAATTAAACACACAAACCTGCTTTCAGATTGCGTATGTAGATCTTCATCTGTAGTCTGTGTTGTGGGGTTATTACTGCGGATGATTGATTTAAAAATGAACTCGACATCGCCACCTTAATAAAGTTAGAAAGTGATGATGTAATATAATTAAATATAAAAATTCAGCTGATTTTTGTGACAGTATACCATAAAATAGAAAGCAGCTCTGCCAGTAATGCTGAATGTAATTCAAAACACAGGTTTATATTAATGCGCTAATATTAATACCTTATCGTTTCTATAGTATACAGGCACTTGTATAGAGGACATACTACATGAATGGATTTTTAAAAATGTGCGTAGTCATTGATATGATGACATTTTCTGTGAGGACACAGTTATTTAGCAGTTTTGGAAGGAGTCTCCAGTATCAGGGCTTTGTCAATGGTAAAGCTGTTCACCACAAGAAAGTTGTCAGAACGGAGCGCTTTGGGGGCAACATGTAACAGTAACTCAGCTTCTCCTTACTCCTCTCCGTTGTTGATTGCATCTATATTTTTATTTATATCATATATAAACGTTAATTCCAGGTGGTGTTAGGTTTTGAGCGCTCCCAAGTTGCACAAGAGAAAAGCGTTTAAACATCGAGGTTGAATCCTGAGAGTGTAATCGGCCCCAGTATTACTCTCTCTAATACTCTGTTCAACGCTAGACATCTTTTGAGTTCATGTATACAAAATATAAGCATATAAGTGCTCACCTCCAAAGTGCAGGCAGCTGTGTCCGTCCGTTCAGCTGCCCTGTGTTAAGAGTCATCCTCCCTCAGTTGGTGGCGGTCATGTGATAGACAGACGTAGCTAGTGGGTGTGAACTGGCAATGATTACTGTGTTGTAAAAGGAGTACCGTGTTTTGATAAAGAGGGTAAAACCAGACAAAGCTATTTCTACTTTGTTTTGATAAACGACTAGGCACTAGGAGCAATGCTAAGAGTGTCCAAATGAATAGCTATGGTTTTATGGAATTAACTTTTACAGTGTTTAAAACTTACAGGGTAGCATTAATTATTTCAGGATTGAACACGAGAGTTGTGACTTTAGAGTTGTATTAACATCTACAGTGCATTAGCTATGCATTTAGACATAAAGTGCTATATGAAATCTATAATGTAACAATACATAACTATATGGCTATATACTATAACATAACTATACGGCTAGATTGTTGCTAACCAAATATGATTAATGTTTGTCCATGGTTTTTCCTCACTTTGTAGCTCCTATGCGAAATGTTCAAAACGGCATATCAAATGAGTGTCAAGTAGACACCCACAGGGCTACCATGGTGCTGATTAGCATCTCTATTAGCATGAACACCTACAGTGTTCAGGTTACTTTTAAAGGGTTGGATTACCTCGTGGTGTTGAAGGAACCATCACAGTGCTGAATTAACTCCTCCACCTACAACACACACGGAATTAACACTATATCGAATTACCAAACAAAATTGTACACATAGACAGACACATACTCAAGACATTAACGGAGCAGAGGTTGTGTTCATCAATATACCTTTATTCTCTAGTAGATACAATACTAAAATAAACACAAGTTTTAAAAAAAGGCATCTTAAACAAAGGAACTGTACAAAAAACGCTAATATATACTACAGTTTAATTACAGAACAGTCTACTGTCCAAAAAAGGCACTAAAGTCTTAAATGGGACAGAATGATTGAGATCCAACTTACTTAAAATCAATACATTTAATTTTAACAGTTTATTTAAAGTTTTTATTATAGTGTATTCTTTACGATACATCGTTATTGAACTGTCGATATAAACTATACGGAGAGGAGATGTTTATGGACAGATGAATGTGAACCCTGAAGACTGGAATACAAAGCACCCCCTTTTTTTTTTTTTTTTTTTTTTTTTTAATTATTGAGCACTTAGCCTTAAAGACTCGGGATTTAGGCTAAATATCGCAATATAATACTAGTGTGTGTTGCAGCTGAGAACTATGTCTTCCATAACATGGCTTATAAAGCCCAGTTCATGTGATATTACAGTTTGGCACAGTGTTTTGCTGTGTGTGTGTGTGTGTGTGTGTGTGTGTGTGTGTGTGTGTGTGTTTAAAGTTGTACTCAGTACTCATGCTGTTTTCAGCACATAAATAAAGTGTACGAGAGTTACACTGCAATACGCCATAACGAGTGAAAAAATACCCCGAAAGTGGTAGCTTTTAGTCACTGAACTGTTTCCTCGGAGCAGAAATTATGACAGATTTGGTCAGATAAGCCACCAAAACAAAGCGAGCTACATCAGCAAATTACACTGTGCTCTAGCCAACGTTGGCCAAGTATCCATTTAAGTTATTGGATTATGTTGAAACATTGATGTCCAGCTAGATAAGATAATGAACAAAAGACTAACGGTAGCTTTAAATAATTATTCGAGTTATCATAAAAACCTCTGTATCTAGCTAGCTGGAAAGAATAGCAAGTTAACGGTAGCTAAGCTCTGTTTAAAAGTTTTTAAATCATTGCTGTGTAGCTAGCGTTATAACAAAAATACCTGATAATATTAAAAGAGTATCTTGCTAGCTACAAAACAAATCCAAAGCTAATACTAAGCTCAGCACCGTTTAAGAATTTGGTGAGATTAAAACATCGGTATGTAGCTAACCAGGGTTTCTAATCTCGCTTACTCAAATAAAAAAAACTTTGTAGGTAGTATCCAACCAATATTTGAATAAAAAGTAAAATCATATGATAAAGCTTACTACTTAGCTTACTACTTTCTGTCATTCATTGCTAACATTCCTGCTTCCAAGCCCTGATTTTCATTAAAATAGATTAAATAATGAGGCTATGAAGCAAGTGAGGAGTAATAACATGCTAGCTAGGATTAAACTCAATTTGAGTGAAGAGTTTATGATGATCTCTGCTTCTTGGAAAACATTTCAGTAACAAAAACTCCTTTGTGTGTAGCTCAGTGAAAAAGGTTCTAACCAGAAAGTTGTGAGTTCAAATTTCAGGACTGCCAGAGAGCTAGCTTCTGAATCCTGAACCTCAACTGCTCAGTTAACATGCCACGAGGATAATAATAATCAAAATACTTTTCCCAACAGCATCTTCAAGAAACAGTGCTTCAGCTTTCGGTTACTGACAGCTCGTGTGGCTTCAAGGACTGCTTTTACTTTCGATAGGGGGTGCTCTGTTTTCTGTTTCAAAATATGCTTGAAAATATCTGACACACAGAGAGACTGCTCTTTAAAAAAAAAAAAAAAAAAATTTGAAAGGAAAAAAAAAAAAAGATATACGACATAAAAGAAGAACCCTTGATTAGTTAATTCTGCATTTCATAAATATCACTCAGCTTTTTTACACTGGGAAAGAGAAAGGACAAATCATAAAATCATATTGAATATAACAAGGTTTATATTTTAGATTTTTTTTTATTTTTTTTTTTTATTATTGAGTAAAATAGCTACATATTGGAAAGTGTACCGAGCCTGCGTTAGTCAACAGCAGACTAGGCATGTGCCGATACTGATTTAATGTGTGATTGCCTGCTAGTGATCCGATACTGAGTATCAGTATTGATTTCAATACTGCCCTGAAACACTGGATCGGAATTGTAAATGGGAACACAGGACATAAATTGTACAACATAAACGTTTTTTTTACGCACACCGCTGTCGTGACTGAGGTTTTATGAAATGAAGCTTGCAGAGAGGCGCTTGGTTACTGTGAGGATGTTAGTATCGGGTATCAGCTCTGATACCCTATATCAGTATTGTTTAAAAATAGTAAAAGTGGGATCAGAGCATTGCTAATACAAGCCACATGCCGAAGAAGGGAACAACGATGAGCGAACTTTAAACTAGGAATGCACCTGCCTTTGGAAGTAAGCACAACCGTGCAAGAAGCATTATCCTTCGTCATTTGCATACTAGTCTACTGACATGAAGCCCAGTCAAATATTTGATTTTTATGATATTAATTAATACACCGTATTTTATTTGCTCAGCTTCGTCCAATTATTCGGCAAACTGTAAAATGATGCGGTAATTGCAATGATTTCTGGGCAGATTCTGCTCCTGAAGTCCAGATCCATGTTGACTAAATCCCTCGCCCCTTCAAGAGGTCTTCTGTTAAACTTCACTTAACTAATACAGTAATGGAAAGGGAAAGTCAATGAGGGTAGGTTAAAAAGAGTATAGACACTGAACTCTTGGCCCATGAACAGAATTATGGGATTTCCTTCAGAGAGGTGGTCACACACAACAGTAAGAACTTTAAAAATACTGCTGCTGTTCATAAAAAAAAAAAAAAAAAAAAAAAAAAAAAAAAAAAAAAAAAAAAAAAAAAAAAAAAAAAAAAAAAAAAAGAAAGAAAGAAAAATACACTACCCATCTCACCAATGGAACCCAGATAATAATAGTTTAAAACATAGAGATTAAGAGAATTAAGAGAACCAACTGTCTAACCGATTATCGGCACATGCCTACAGCAGAAGTCCTGAAGTGGCAGAACAGAAACATATTAGCTTTTCTGTACACTGCAAAACTGTTACGAAATCAAATGGCATCAAGAAAAGGATGATGCACTGGCCAGAATATGAGGTTTAGGGTTAAGATAAGAGCACTCAGTCTTCTCTTTCTCTCTCTCTCGCTCTCTAATCTCAGATCTACTGCTGTCATTGCACGAGAACTTACAAGTGTTTAGGCCATGACTGAGATTTAGCTTATTACTCAGGAATCTCTGGATATGAACATAGAAAAAGAAAATAAATACTAAAAACAAGAAAGGATTTTCTCCAATCCACTTTGGGTGAAGCTGGACATTTAAGAAATAAAATTAGAAACACCATTACTGTATTTTCTGGACTGGAGGTCACTCTGGAGCACAGGATGGCTCCCCTATACCTTTGGGTGCCAGTTTGAGGTACACCTATCGAGCACCTAACAGACTGTCAACTGAACCAAACAATACTATCTGATGCACGGTTACCATTTTCAGTGATGTATTTCATAAAACGCAATTTAACCAGAGCTTTGCAACTTCTCCTAGTTTCACGGATATAATAGACCGGAATTCTGTATGAGTAATAAAAATAACAGTCAAGGTTAATGCAAAAAAATAAAATCCCTTTTGTTCTACTAGGAACCGTCTCTGTAATATGAAACCCTCTGCTGCAAGGTTCTTTAAGCGTTCTAATGAAAAACATATGCCTTATAGTCCAGAAAATATGGTAATTTTGTGTTTAGAGGCTTTCAGCTGACCATCACTTTATAGTCCAAGGGACTCTTAAGTTTCCATCCTTTGGCATTTATAAAACCACATCTTATTACTTTCACTTTTGCTCATTTATATTTCAGTTCACCTCTTCCCATGACCAAAAAAAAAAAAAAAATGTAATAATCTGATTGATGTTTGAACCGTGAACTAAAATCGATTCTAAAATAATAAAAAGTAATAATAATAATAATAATAATAATAATAATAATAAAACCAAGCCAACTTTAAGAGGGAATCAAAGTGTTCAAGCGCCTAAATACACACAGAGCTGTCAGTCAATGCAGAAGTCTGGTACACATCCACGGGGCTGTGCAGCACACACGCTTTTCCATTCCACCTAAAAAGCTTCACACACACACTCACACACCGACGTCAAATGTCCGCAAAAAGTTCCTGCACATCGGCGGAAAAGACAACGCCACTTCCAGGAAGCACCGATGAGGGACGAAACGCAAAAAGCACGACACACTCCTGGAGCGGAATGAGGTAAAGGTTGGGGTCAGGTTAAAGGAAGGGCCAGAGGTGGCGGCCCCACACTGTGGAAGATTCCAGAAAACATGAGGACCTTCGTGTGTTTGTTTTGTTTTTTTTAAACACAGTCCCAGGCTGAGGAACAGAACCTGGACTAGATGGCCATTTTCAGATACAGTGTAATGAGAGGATGCAGAGGAAGAGATTGACCCACGTCTGAGCAGCATGGAGTCATCACGAGAGTCGACCTCCGCACTGGAAACAAAATAGCACACATCCATTTCTCCACACGCACGCACACGCACACACACACACACACACACACACAGCTCCATCCAGCAGACCCTCCTCAGTCGTCGTCCAGCGCCTCTGTTTTGATATCGCTGGCCACGCCCCCTGGGCGAGACAGGGCCAAGATGCTGTGATTGACAGCTGCCATCTCCACAGCGAGGGAGATGGGATCTTGATGGTCTGCATGGTTAGTGCTGTCATCCTGCCCAAAAAAAAAATAAATAAAAAAACACCACATGAAGCCATGGAGAATCTCAAATAGTTTCTGAAACAGATGTACAGCTGTAGTGCATCATTCATTCGTTACCTGGGTTGGCGATGTTGGCTCAAGCCTGTAGAACCCAAACGGCCGGGCCAACTGTCTCTTCTCAAAGTAGGGCAAATCACAACCCTGTGAGTACATGAGAGGGAAAGACCCATTTGCTACATTAGTAATAAAAACAAAACAAAAAAATTAATTTAGAACATCTCCAATATACCACGTTTAAAAGGGGTGTAATGATGCATCATGACGCAAAATTGTGAAGCATCGTAAGAATGGGCAACTCACATCCTGGATATCAACATTCTATCAATTCTGCATCTAATACAATTGCACTGTTTGAACACCAGAGGTCCCAATCTGTGCAACCCATAGGTACATAGTTAAAATATATAGAGAGCTGGCTGGTCACATGATCCCATTCTTTTGTGCAGGGAGCAGAAATCGTCATTTTAGCCGACTTTGGAGCTCTATTTCCGGTTAAAGTGACATCTCAGACGCTGCTACAGACCTCAGTATGCTTCAGTCGATCTTTTCCCCCGGGTCAGTTTATTCAATCAAATTTTTGGAAGAAAACAACCATCCATGGCTGGGAATCCAAAAGGGCAAATTTGTCCATGCTCTCTGGGTGGGAGGGATGGCATACTCTCTCCCCTGTCAATCACACCAACACTGGCAATCGTGGGTGTCTGTGAGCTCATGTATGAGGAAGAGGGCAGGTAGTGCTTAGAGGTGTTCCAAAGTGTTTTCTCTTATACCATAGCATGTACATACAATTTTTACTTTGTAAAGAACACCACATTGTACTTTTTAATTCATTTCCAGTTACATTTAATGTTGTGGAACATCCACAAAACAGAATCACATTCAAACAGTTTTAAACACTTGTTCCCTCACTAGCCTCTCTCCAAAAAAGCAGCAGGTTGTGTTATTGAAAGCTGTTTAAACGTTAGCAAACTTTAGCAAACTAAAAAAAGATAATGTGATAAATCAAATCAATGCTCAAACATCAGTTAAACTGGCTAATCACACTGATCTGAGAACTGTGTGGGTGTGGTCTAATATTGCAATGAGCACACTTGATTGGCATGCTTTGACCCGAGACAACTGGCCTGCTAGTGGAATTTTTTAACCCTGCATGTACTAATCAACAGAATTATCGTTTGCGCTCATTCGGTACCATTCAACCAAAAAAAAAAAAAAAAAAAGAGCCACACCTACTTCACATGCAAAGTCAATAAAGACATCGCATTACTTCATCTTCAGTATGCGCTTTATCCTAGCCAGGTTTATAGTGACTCCAGAGGCTATCCTGGGAACACTGGACGTGAAGCGGGAATACACTTAGGATGGGATGCCAGGCCCATCGCAGTGCACCACGTACATTCACGCGCGCACCTAGGGGCAATTTAGAGTCAACAATGCACCTACCAGGATATTTTGGGAGGTGGGAGGAAATCAGAGAATCTAGAATAAACCCATATGGACATGGGGAAAACAATGAAGGCATCTCAAATCCACCAATTATTCAGACTTTGTACTGCATATTGTGGTGTAGAAGTCTATAGCCGATCCCTCACCTGCTCGGTGTAGTCGTTGCCGTCGATGTCGTCACTGTTGGAGTGGCCGCCAGGGCTCTGCACATCGATTCCGTGACTCTCCAGGATTGTGGCTTCTTGGAAAAAAGACCCTGCCATGACACATCTGAAGCTACTTAAAAACCCACTAAGCGACTGGCACACGAGACCAAACATGCATTCATCCATGATCTGTACACCTGCCCTCCTGCGTTTATAACACACCCTTGCTGACTTCCCTCTCAAACCTTGGAAGTACACAAACCCTATGTTACACAAGTGTCCACTAGGGGTGCATGAGCACTAATTTTGAACTAGTCAACCAGTAATAAACAAAAATGTAGTCAACTAATCATCTTTTTCATAGTCAAAGCAAAAACTGTTTCAGGACTTCACTACTTTCACTTTTATTTGTGCAGCAAAGAACTGCATGATCAGTCATACACAGACTACAAATTAAATTTCCAGCTTCAATGCTTTTTAGGCTTCGCCGTTAATGAATGAAGAAAATAAATTGATGCAGTAAAAATGCAAAATAAATGTGTGTGTCACTATTTTAGGTTGTACTAAATGTTAAAATGCATTCATCTACAGAGACTCCAAGTCTATTTCTCAGGCAAACATCACTTGAACTAAAAAAAAAAAAAAAAAAAAAAAAAAAAAAAAAAAAAAAAAAAAAAAAAAAAAAAAAAAAAAAAAAAAAAAAAAAAAAAAAAAAAAAAAAAAAAAAAAAAAAAAAAAAAAAAAAAAAAAAGCCCTTAATATGGGAACAGGGACACAGAGGAAAATGGTGATGGGATGTCAGTGAGGGTGTGTTAGAAAAAGCACTGGAACACAGGGCTGAGCTGTTTTGAATAAAGCTTGTTGATGTTTTTGAACACTAACAAATTTGTTAGTTATGTTGTTTTCTTTGCAGGAATGCCATGTTTGATTTTTTTCTCCGCAATGCCATTACTGACTCAGTAGCATTTCAGACATACTTAATAGTATCAAATGCATACACACTGAATAGATAAATCTATCAACCCTGCCTTCTGCTGTTACTGTCCTGCTTGCAGTCTGAATAAATTAATAAGTAAGAATAAGTGATCTCAAATTAATATTGCACAAACTGAGCTGGAAGACCTCGTCATCTACCCTGTTTGCCCCTGGCTGTTTCATGCATCTTGAATCAGGATTCAGATTTGAACCACATGGATTTAAATTTGTAGTCAAATGCGTCCTCAGCTTGCCAGATTGAAATCCTACTGCTGTACTGTGGGTAGTACACAAATTAGCTCACAACACTGACAACCAACTTCCTGCGTTGTTCCTTTTTTTTTTTTCCCCAGGTGCTCTATGCAAAGACGATTGTTGCTGTGGGGATTCCCCGGGAACTTTGAAGTTAACATCAGGAACACGTTGCTTTATGGAAGCGATACTTTGTCAGCCGTCAGAAGAGAAAGAAAATACAGTGTAAGGCTCACCACTGCTAAATCTCTGTCTCGACTGGTCTAATGGCAAGAGGTTATACTGGCGCAGACCAAAGCCTTTTAGTGTAAAAGTTCACAATGCTTCTTAGTAGACAGTGAGGAAATACCACCGCCGAAGGGTGAATTGTTGCAACAGTGAGGTTATTCTAGTCAGATAAATATGCTGCTTCAACATCAACAACAGTAGGATAAATACAGAATCTAGCAAAGGGTTATAGGGTCATGGACCACATCCGGTATTATGTTATGAAGTAAAAATGGCTTCATTTTCAAATACCTCCTGAAGTGGTTTGAACAACTGGATTTAAATCAGTGTTAAATGTGCCTTGGTTGCATTTATACCTGTAGTTTATATATACACGTTTTCCTAATCCAGATATAATCCTCAAAATGCATGAAATGGCCAAGTGTAAACCAGATCAGTGATTGTACAAGAAAAGAAACAGAGGTAACACTTTACCAATATTGGCCCTCCTCTTGATCTCTTTGCGACGGTTAGCAAACCAGTTGTAGACCTTCAAGGATGTTACTCGCTCAAAATCAGACAGCTTTTTCCCTGCAGAGACCAAAACATCAGCTAAATCTCATGCTTATGATTTATAAGTTGCTCATTGACATTCCAACACAAATCCAGTTGCCTACATGTACTACTACAAGATATTTAAAATAACGCCATGGGTGGAAAAAAAAATAGGCCAGGGTGATGACCATGGACTTGATTAAGCTCTGCCACAAATGATGCAAATCCTCCAAAAGTGTGGCCACAATGCTAAATCGAGTCTAACATTTACATAATATTTATATATGTGTTTCTACAGTATTTGCCTACCTGGCTTTTGTATGACAGCATTGCAAGCGTTGGCGATCTCCTCTCTTTTGGCTTCATCAGGATACTGGTTGTCATTGAAGTAGCTGTGAAGGGGGAAAATAAAGCTTTTAAATTTTTTACCCCTACAATTATAGAATATGTACATCCTGTTAGATGTGAATCAGTACAACAAAAATCCACTGCATGAAAAAAAGTGTCCAACCCAGTAAACGTTTTCAGTAGACTACAACTTCCTAGAAAAGAAACTTCAGAAAAGGAAACGTTGTACAGCCTAATGTTTGTTTAACGGGTAAGGGGCAAACTGTGGTATCGCTTCTGTAACATAATCGTCAGGGTGGATACTAACTCCATACACAGTCAGGTCCATAAGTATTTGGACAGTGACCGTTTTCATCATTTTGCCTCTGTACACCACCACAATGGATTTGCAACGAAGCAGTCAAGATGTGATTGAAGTGTAGACTTTCAGCATTAATTCGAGGGGTTTAACAAACATACTGCATTAACTGTTTAGGAAACTAACAATTATAAATACAGAGGTTATTTTTAATACTTGGATGCAAATCCTTTGCAGTCAATGACTGCCTGAAGTCTGGAACCCATGGACATCACCAAATGCTGAGTTTCCTCCCTTGAGGTGCTTTGCCAGGCCTTTGCCAGGCCGTCAGCTGCTGCATGTCTGCACGTTTGTTTGCCTTCAGTTTTGTCTTCAGTTAATTAAAAGCAAACTCCGTTGTGCTGAGGTCCGGTGACTGACTTGGCCATTTAAGAACATTCTATTTCTTTGCGTTAAGAAGCTCTTGGGTTACTTTCGCAGTATGATTTGGGTCATTATCCATCTGTGTTGTGAAGCGCCGTCCTAAGATGTGCATTTATCAATCCTCTGCTGTGGAAATTTAAAAAAAAAAAAAAAAAAAAAAGACTGAATCTGAACAGTGACCTAGTTCCATTGCCAGCCATACATGCCCATGCCATAACACTGTCTCCACATGTTTGACAGATAATGTGGTATACTTTGGATGAGCCCTTCCTTTCCTTCTCCATGTTCTTCTATTCCCATCATTGTGGTACAAGTTAATCTTGGTTTCATCTGTCCAAAGACCAGTTCCAGAACTGGTCAGGCTTTTTTTTTTTTAGATGTTTTCTAGCAAAGTCTAATCTGGCCTTTCTGTTCTTGAGTGTTACCAGTGGTTTGCAGGTAAAGATGCTGTGAAGGGGTTTTTCTTCACCAAGGAAAGAATTCTGTGATCATCCACTTTAGCTGTCTTTGTGGTCTTCCAGGCCTTTTGTTGCTGCTGAACTCACCAGTGCATTCCTTCTTTTTAACAATACGCCAAACTGTTGATTTGACCACTACTAATGTTTCTGCTATCTCTCTGATAGGTCTGTTAATTTTTTTTCAGCCTGATGATGGTGTCCTTCACTTATATCTACGTCTCTTTGGACCACAGAATGAGAGCTACCAAATGCTAATTCAACACTTGGAATCAACTGCAGACCTTTTATCTCTAAGTAGTGAGGAAATAGGCCACATCTGACCATGAAACTGCTTAGCAGTCAATTGTCCAATTACTTTTGACCCTGTGAAAATGGAGGGACTACGTAAACAAAAAAAATGGCTCTAATTCCTAAACAGTTCATGCAGTATTTTTGTTAAACTCCTTGAATTAAACCTGAAAGTCTACACTTCAACCACATCTTGACTGCTTCATTTCAAATCCACTGTGGTGGTGTACAGAGGCAAAAAGACGAAAATTGTGTCACTGTCTAAATACTTACGGACTCGATCGTATAAATGTAAAATTAAAAAACAACCACTAAAGACTACAGGCACTTTATTATAATATTTATAATAGAAAATTTTAATACTTCTGTATTTCTGTAGTTTCAGGTTGCTAGGTATTCTATAATATTTGAATTGTTTATGTAACGGTGGGTCATGAACGGTGGGTCCGTTTCCAGAGCACTCACTAGTAAGTACTGTCTAAATTCAGTACAGAATCTACCTTACTACTGCCTTATGTACTTACTTCACAGTTAAACATGTTCACTATGCATGAGCCAATAGCTGCTCATGCCTAAGATTAAACAAGGAAGTAACAAAAATGAAAATAAACAGAAAAACAGAGTACAGATGACAAAAATTACCCACAACCAGCAAGGCAGAAACAACAGAAGTAACAAATGAGCCATTCCAAACGATAAACAAGCTGAAATGTTTGGATAGATGATAAAATGGCCATTCACATACTTTTACCACACAACTTCCACCCTGATGCACGCATTTTTACCAAATAATTCGTTCTTATTATTTTCAGCTTCATACACGTCTAATCCTACACTCCTCCTCTCTGTGTCCATGGCATGTGTGTCCACAGTCTCGCCGTCACTCTTACCTCTCCATCACAGCGAGACACTCCTTCCTCCAGGTGAAGCGGCTGCCTCTGCGCAGACGGAAGCTGCCTGTGGCTGAACTTATTGGGGGCGGAGTCTGACGCCACTCAATTTCATCCAGGGTCATCGGGGCAGGACGCATGTTCAGAGTAGCACCTGAAAAAACACAGAGGATCTTTATTATTATTATTATTATTATTATTATTATTATTATTATTAAAAAAATATGTAAAAATAAAACATTTTTAAAAAGTCAGAATTCAATACAATGTTACAAATATGTAGATCAATTTTGCACAATGATTTTCAATATGTATGTGCATAAAAGTATAAGAACTTCCACTTTAATCATCTCTATCGTGAGAACTGTGTGTGTGAACTCCTTTTTGCAGGTGTGAATTGTTTACTGTAATTTGCTGTAGTAGTGGCTGATCACTGCTCACCAGATGGGCTGGTTTGAGTATTTCAGAAACTGCTGATCTGACACAACACTATTTGGAGTTTACACAGTATGGTGCAAAAACCAAAAATATCCAGTGAGTGGCATTTCTGCAGGTGGAAATGCCTTGTTGAGGAGAACAGCCAGACTGGTTCAAGCTGACAGAAACAGTAACTCAAACACAACAGTAACTCGAACACACTTTACAACTGTGGTGAGCAGAAAAGCATCTCAGAAGGCACAGGACATCTAGGTGAGCCTGTGCCCACTGTTGCCTCAGATTCCTGGTCTTCGCAGACAAGAGTGAAACCCAATGTGGTCTTCTCCTGTTGTAGCCCATCCCCCTAAAGATTCAGTATGCTGTGCATTCTGAGATGCTTTTCTGCTCACCACAGCTGTAAGGAGCGATTATTTGAGTTATCACAGACGTCATGTCAGCTCGAACCAGTGTGACTACTCTCCTCTGACTGCAGAACTGCTGCTCACTGGATGCCTTTTGGTATTGGCACAATTTTGTGTGTACATTCTAGAGGCAGTGCTCTGGGAGAGTGGCAAAATATGGTAGGATTGCAGTTGGTGTGCAATCCAGTGTAACTTTGTCAAATAGCTAGAAGGCCAAAATACCAGTGAACATCAGAGCATGGCAATGTAATGTGTGGTGTGTGTGTGTGTATCACTTCTGGTTTAATGAAATGGTTTAGAATGAGTTTTACCATCCTGACATTAAACGGTCTACTATCACATGATGGTGAGCGGCCGATTAAATGTATCATACTCTGAAATATTTTAATACAAACATTGTCAGAAACTGTCTTGTGCCCAGGAGTAAATACTAAGTATTATTAAAATGTGTTCAATAGACAAAAACACACCAAAACTACTTTTTTACATTATTAGATCATAATTATCTCACTGTTAGTGCAGACTCTGTGCTTATTCTCATTTATTTTACTTTGCTTAAAAAAAAAAAAAAAACATATACTGCTCCACTAAAATAGTGCATATATAATGGTAAACAATCTAACCAGATGCCGTTTTGGGCACAAAGAGGCCACGTATAGTAGAAAATTAAATCAGACTGAAATGGGCAGACAAAAAGTAAAGAGCACAAAACCAAAATTCACAATTGTGTAACTGAAAAAAAGACATTGTTCATTTTTTTGCATTCAAACAGAAATTCATCACAGAAGTTAGCGCTAACAGTAAGAAGCTAATTATGAAAATTATTTAACGGGGCCTAGTCTGGCACATTTCGGAGTTCATACTGTACACACACAAGCACATCTAACCTGGAGTGGTCTTTTCCAGCTGGTACCAGCGATAGAAGGCTCTCTTCTTTTGCTCACTCAGATCGGATCCCTGCTGCAGGAGCCAGTGGGAGATCCGACTCTGACTGATTCCTGATAGAGAGAGAGAGAGAGAGAGAGAGAGAGAGAGAGAAAGAAAGAAAGAAAGAAAGAAAGAAAGAAAGAAAGAAAGAGACAGGCAAATTATACAGGCATCTACTTTGCGCTGACAAAAATAGCTAAAACAACAAATCAGCCTGAAGTCCAGTATCTGATCTAGAAATACTAGGTTAAAAGTGAGGACCTCATGAAGACCAGTAGGTTAAAACTGAGGGCCTGCTGAAGGCCACTAGTTTAAATTTGAGGACATGATTAGGACCATTAGGTTAAAATTGAATACTTGATGAAGAACAGTAGGTTATAAGTGAGGACCTGATGAAGACCACTAGGTTTAAAGGTGAAGACTAGTATGCTAAGTGAGGACCTAATGAAGATGAGTAGAACAAAAGCAAGGACCTGATGAAGACCACTAGTTTAAATGTCAGGACCTGATGAGGACAACTGTGTTAAAAGTAAAGGTGCAAATGAAGAACACACCCACTAACCTGTGACCTGGGCCACCACTGCCTGAGAGATGCGCCGGTTAGCCAAAAAAGCCTTGATCTCCTCTTTCACCAAACTGCTGTCCCTCCTACACAGACAGACAGACACTTTTATGAGGCATGAGGAAAGAAATTTTTAAACAGCTTTGTACCCCTGGCCGCTTGGCAACAATAATAATCATAAGTGGGTCCACCATAGAAAGATGTTCCTTGATGTAACATAGCTACTGATTTAATTACACTTCCGAGTATTGAGGTTATTTCTTCTGTGTCTGGTTGTTTGTGCAAATGCTAGCATGTTGGTCATGGGTAGACAAATCATAAATCCATTAGCTAACCTTAATTCAATTATCCAGCCCAGTGAGTATGTGAAAGCACCAATATGCTGTGCAGTCCCATGTTTCGGTTGTCCAGGACCCTAACTGACTAGGCCAAGAGATGTTAGCTAACATAATGTGATAAATATGTCAAGCTAGTTAATTAACAAATATATATATATATATATTCATTCCTGAGTAGGGGATGACTCGGTCAAAGCACTCATCCTTTTCTAAGAAAGTGTCTGAGGCAGCATGTTGTGTTTGCATAAACATTTGGCTAGGAGCTGCAGTGTTTTCTCTCATATCAGACTCGAAAGATATTGTTCAAGTCTGGCCAGTGCCTGATACTGAAACAGGTGTACATCAGCCGTGCTAGGGGTGTAATGCGATGACTATCTGCATCTGTATCTGTTTATCCATATCCATATCGTTTGTTGAATCTGCACTTCAAAAAAAGAAAAAAAGAAAAAAAATAAGTTACTTTTGTCACCATGTAGAGAGACTGAAATAATTTGTCTGAATTGTGCAAAGTTGTGCTGCTGAGTGCTGTTAAGGGTTATGACTAGGGCGGCACGATATTGAAGAAAAAAGCAATATGCGATAACTTGTTAAATAATGCGATATGTGGTACTATAACGCTATAAATGTGTAAAATCAATTTTTACACACACACACACACACACACACACACACACACACACACACACATATATATACACACACACACATACACACACATACACACACATACATACATACACACATACACACATACACACATACACACATACACAGTCTATTTTTTTTATTTAAAAACTGAAAATGACAACCACCATAAATGGTTTTTTTTTGAGGAAAAGAAAGCAATCTCTGCTGTCTGCATCGCCTAAAACTTGGAATTTTTCATAACTTTTTGAAGTATTAAAATCATTCCATTATCGCAAGCCCTTGCGATATGCATATTGCGATATTTACATTTGCGATATTTTGATATATTGTGCAGCCCTAGTTAATAATATGACATTGACAATTAGCATGTGGATTTCCATACACTTACAGAACGCAAAATTTTCGCCAGCAAATTAAAGTTAAAAATGATTAAAAAATATATATATTTGATTCAGTTCTGACTGGTCATTTAGAATATAACATCTTTATATATAATGTTCTCATAACCTTCAAACATTCTTTCTTTCCACAAATTCAAGGAGACAATCTTTCATTGTGCTGAAGAAGTGGGAGCACCAAGCATGTGGCACCCCCTGGTATTTAATCATTCACAGGTTACCAATAATACCAATAATACCATCCCAGTCCGCCAATAATTTTACCATGCAAATAATCAAATCAAACATAAATGCTAGATAACTCCACGCTAAACTTTATGTAAAATGTCCAAAGCATCCTGTATGAAACTCGTCTAAACTGGATTGAAGCTGAAGAAGGAAGGATTAACTAGCTGTTTCTCTCAGACTTGACCTGAAACTCAAGTTACACATTTTACACTTTACACTTTTTTCCAACTTTAACACAGTGTCACTGTGGGAACAACCACATCCACTATCAGCACACATACACTGGTGGCCCAATGTGGTGATTTTAAAGTGACAGTTCAGCCAAAATTATGGGGGGAAACTGTGTACATTTCGTTTTCAGCTGAACTATTCTGATCTATTTCAGAAAAAAGTCCAGCAGCATGTTTGTGTATGAGATAGCACAAGACAGCTGTGCTAATACTTTACACAAAGCATGTTATTGGTGTGAGCTGCATCATTTAAACTAATTTATGTTTCTCTCACAGCGATGCTGCTCCCTATTTGTTTATTCTTTAACAGAAACGAAATGTAGATAAATAGTTCAGTCTGTACTCTTGGCTTTTAGGTTGATTTCAGATATAAATCGGCTTTTTTCTCTTTTACTCTGTTGTATTTTCCTCTTTGACAAAAGCTCTGTTGTACAGACAAAAAAAAAATGGGGCAGACAATAAAACCTTCATTATGCCATATGTCTCAGTCTGGGTTATTACCCAACTTGGCAAGAAACCCTAGACCTGGTTTAACCAGTATTTTGGCGGGAAATATATAAAAAATTCCCACACTGATCCAAGCCTGGACTTGTGTTATGTTATGTTGAAGGTGCTTCTCTTCTCATCTTCTGATGAAACTCCTAAGGTTAAATGTCTTCATGATGTCTTACTATTACACGCTAATTCATCAATTCCAGCGAATCCCACAACTCTGAAACAGGAATGAATAAAGTTATACGACTTTTTTTTTTTATTATTATTATGGGAAAGAGAATACGCACCTTTAACACTTTAACGTTGACTTAGAAACAACTCATTTTAACAATAATAGCTGTATATTTTACCTGAACAACACTCTTAAAAGCTAAGTAACTTTTCTTCAGCATTCCTTCAGACTGCTAGCTAGATAGCCAAACACTAAACTTCCATTCTTTACACTATCTAGTCAGATTAGCTCATTTCAACTTTACCTCACTAATTAAGTCTAGTATCCAAGTTTACTAGAAAGCTAAATAACATCAAGAAAACTCATTCATAGCATTATTAAAATCAATAGTCATGAAAGCTTGTTAGCAAGATAGCTAACATCAGGTTAACTACTGCACTGTGTAATTCTAGCAAGCTAGCTAAGTGTCAGTAGTTACATTGTGCTGTGTGCTACTATTGTTTATTAGATAAAAAAAGGTTGCTAAGTCAGCTAGGCTAAGAGCCATAGTATTGTGCAGTCATAACCAGGATATTATTACTGTAGGAACCATTAAAGGATGGGAGAGGAGCAGCTTTTCCTTAGAGGTGACTGGGGTGTTTTTCAGCTACAAATACACACCATGACAAGATGTAAAGTACTGAACCAAAATTGTGTAAACAAAATGCTAAAAAAAAAAAAAAAAAATGCTAAAGGGTGGATGCAATTTTATCATGGTCACTCGAGTACAAACAGGCTAAGTGAGCAAGAAGGAAGTCACTTCAATCTCACTTACCGAAATACAATGGGAAAAAATATAGAAATCTCAAAACTGATACTCGTGCTTTTTTTTTCTTTTTCACGTATGCTATGAATTATGTTAATAAGCCAATCATGGAAATAATTTGACAGGAAACAATTATGATCACCGACCTCATCAGGTCCTCCACCTTGTCGTCAACGTCCATCTCTTCCTCTGTCCCATCGAACCCATATGGTCTCACCGCCACTGCCGCTGCCGCGTTTCCTGCCGGATAACGGGGTGGAGACAGTTTCCCATTGGCCGTCCCGTTTTGCGTCACAGCAACCAGTGAGACGGGTGGTGAGGTGGCGTAGCTGTTGCTTGGTGACGGAGAGAGGAACTGAGTCTGCGTAGCGGTGGTGGCAGTAGAGACAGCCATGTGGGAGGTGGAGCTTTCATTTGTGCCATGTGAGGGGGCGGGGTCAGATACAGAGGGAGCAGGGCCACAGGAGGAGGAGGCGGAGCCACGGCGCCCAAACTTGTCTCCATGCTCTCGGTCGAGACGCTCCAGTGTGTCCAGTGCGTGGACTATCTCGGGCTTGGTCATGCCGCTCCGCCGCAGCCGCTGCAGCAGATCAATCTGCTCGATGGTGAAGCGTGGCTCGTCTGTGTACTGGGACATCCTGGTGGAAGAAGAAAAAGAACAAAGACATTTCTATGAGACAGGAATCTTTACCACAGTGCTTCGGAGTACTGGGTTTAGGGGCAAGCATTTAGACATCAGGGTTTGGAATGATGAAGCATGGCTCATGTGTGTCCTGAGATATTATTCTGGAGGTTCCCTTTTGACTTTAACCAGGTTAATTTTTACCCACTTTACATCTGGGAGAAGATTAGCATTCAAGGTTAGGCATTAGACCTTAGAGGTTGAGCGGTGAAATGAAGCTTGTCTTCACATTTGGGTTCTGAACTTGAAATTTGAAAATTAAAAAAAGTTGTGAGCAGAAAACAAATGTTGAGAAGAAACCTTAAACCTTAACTTTTGCCCAGATGCATTGTGGGTAATTATGTTATAGGGTTGGAATGCTGAAGCACGGCATATCTGTGCACTCGGGTATGCATGTAACCAGGCATGGTACCGGTAAACATGTAGTATATTTTTTTCCATTATATAGTACGTTCTTTATCATGAATGAAAATGTGTCATGGTAAGACTATAAACAGTGATGGAAACAATGGCATAAGCACGAAATGAGAAAAAGAAGTGCAATTTAAGATCATATCAAGTACACTGAAATGAAGCTACGCCTCAAAATGGCTGACATTCCTCACAGCAGAACGTCTCTGCAGCACGTCCTGACAATAAAAGGGAAAATCCTTTTTATACGTGACCTAATTCCTGCCGTCTGGAAACATTCTTCCTTCATTAATATGGCTCATTGTGACTTATCACGTCTGCTGTTGCCATGGAAACCCTTCAGCTCTGATATGTAATTTCCTCAGATGGTCTGTAACGTGATTTACTCGCGGCATATTGAGCCATTTTTGATCATTTGGTCCAAACCAATAACACACAAAGTGGAAACAGCATGTGCAGCATTTATAACTTTGTGACACTTCTTAAGAGATTGGTCACATTTCCAGCTGTATGATATGAACATACTGAGCTACATAAAATACCTCATTGTACTGCATAGGCTACATAGTGAGATGTCAGTGCACCACTGGTGAAGCCTTGGTGTTCATTGTTAAAAACCACCTGCGTTATTTGGACCAAACCGTTTGGCATGTGTTTGTTTGTATGAATGTCGATCAAGCACAAAGCTCATAAGATACCAAAACTCACCTTGTGTACACTATATTCAAAAAATCAATTATTATAGGTGGTGGGTTTTCTCAGTTTTTGAGTTGATCAGCTCCTGGCTGGAAACTGCAGAAAAACCGGCTCTTACATTTTCTTTGCGATTGATATGGTGATTGTTAACATTCCAAATTTTTGCACATTTTTTCTTAAACTTTGTAATAAGCCACAAAGCTAATCAAGCAAACTCTGTCTAATTCACACAGCTCACTTTACGTTTGGTGTACATTCAGGTTCAAGGTTCTTGTGGTGTCGATATAATGCTGAGATGCAGAAAAGCATCGTTGTTCGCAACCTATTGTGCACGTCCGTTCGCTATTGATTTGTTTCACACATAAAGCAGGCTATTGGAAGGAGGTGTGGAGCTATTTTAGGACGCTTTGCACATATGGTGAAGAGTATAGAAGTCATGTGTTGGATACATTTCCTTCACTGATTTCAGCAGGCACTTGGTCCTGGAAATAACACACATAACCAAACTTTTGCAATAAAGGTTACATTCAATACACTCATTGTCACTATCATTACGTCAGTATATTAATGAAGTGTTTAGGTATGAAATATTACCAAGCCATAAAACATAACCTAACCATAACTATATGGTGTTTAAATGTTTAATAAGGAATTTATTTGCCTGTCTCAAAGCTCAGAATAATTTTTTGTTCATTTTAACATCCTTATGTTTGACACATAACCCTTACAACATGTGTATAGTTGCAACTGTGTATGTAGTGCATATTTTATTTAATTAAAAAAAAATAATAATAATTTGTATTTTATCAATTCAAAAAATCAATGCCATACATCATAACACAGAGATGCAGGCTACACCACTAATCCTGCAGTTTTCTTATTAAAGCAGAACTGTTTCTAAAGGAGACTCTGTGACATTTTGGCAACTGTCTCTATTGTTAAGGCTGAAGGACTGGCGTGTGCGCATATATATAAATCTCGGTCCAGCTTTTATCTGTGAAACTGATCACAGGGCTGGCTGTATTGGAGGCTACATGCATGCTGGGTTAGCATTCACATGGACAGAGTGAGACAGTACACTGTACAGGTACAGCTAGGCACTCTGTGGGGAGTGATACCTGGAAATTCCTATGAACACTTGCATACAATTTCATTATGATATCCCTCTTTATGTACACCTGCCCATTCATGCAGTTATTCCATCAGCCATTCATCTGCCATAAAACCATGCAGATACAGGTCAAGAGTAAACAGCAGAATGAGGAAAGAATGTGATATCATTGTCTTTGACCTTGGCATGTTTGTTGCTGCCAGACAGGCTGGTCCGAGTCTTTCAGAAACTGCTGATCTAGGAATTTCACACACACACACACACACACACACACACACACACACACACACACACACACACACAAGTCTCTAGAGTTTACCCAGAGTGGTGCCAAAAACATCCAGCGAAGTGGCAGTTCTGTGGATTGGAAAACACCTTGCTGATCAGAGAAGTCAGAGGATGATGGCCCGACTGACAGGAAGGCCACGGTGATACAAACATACCACTCTTTACAGCCGTGGTGAGCAGAAAAGCATCTTGAACGCACAACAAGTCAAGGTCACATCAGGTTACACTCCTGCCAGCCAAGAACAGGAATCAGGCTACCAGTGGGTACAGGCTCACCCAAACTGAACAGACTAGAAAAACATTGCCTGGCCTGGTGAATCTTTATTTCTGCTATGATACGATACTGCCAAGCTGCTTTTATAGAAAACTAAACACCACCTCCTGACCAATCAGAACAGATCATTCAACAGCGCTGTGGTATAACAATTAATAAAAAGTCACCCAAAATCATTTCTCTAAATACATGCCCAAATATTCACATGCCACATTAGCCTCGTATCTCTAGTAAGCATCGAAGATCAAACATGTCTTGGCTGATCCACTACATATGGGGTAAATGGAAAATTGTGTACCGATTTTTCAATTGTGTCGTAACCCAGGATATAAGGTTAAGCGATTACTGAAATTTTGCTGCTAGTCTACTACCGGCTACTCAGTTAGTTTATACCAGGATCATGAGCAAGCAGTGAGACTCTGTGTCCTCTGTGTCAGCTGGTTACAATATAATCAGTTTTATGTTAATAGATGAACAAAGCAGTTTAATAGTGTACCAGTGAGAAAGGAGTAACGTGCCAAATTGAGCTCTCTGATTTGTGTTTGTTCTGTGGCGAGAGCTTCAGGTCCATTTTCCATCGGCTCGACCAGCCTGTGTACACAAGTTAAGAGTTAACCTACTCTACAAAACATACACCAGGATATGTAGTGGATTAGCCTAGACATAGTTGACGTCTAAGGCTTGCTTCCGTAGTTTTGCACTGGACTACAAAACTATAACTAAAAAGTAAAACATACTGGGACAAGCTGAAAACAACCAGCGCTGCAGTGGTGTCATATGGCCTGACACAAAACTGATTATTTTCCAATAACAGCACAAGTGCTTTATTTCTCTCTTAAAACAACAATTTGCTAAGGATTACAATTCTTATTAATTAAACATCACAATTTTTATTAGTTTATAGTTACATACAATTGGAGCACGTCAGTGAAACAATATTCTCTTTATTTTCCTCTTGCCTTTTTTTTTTTTTTTTTTAGCTTATCATGTTACCGAGAAAACGCAAAGTCCTCCGTTCTGAAGACTGTCTGAAAACTTAAAGCTACAGCTTTACCTCTGACTGACACTGGAGACTTCTTCCAAAAATCCCCTCACAGTTAACTGCCTCATATCAATGATTACATTTCCTTTTTTTTTTTTTTTTTTTTTTTTAAAGATCCATTCAGGTGAAGCGTTCACCATACAAATCCCTGTGTACGTTGTTACTATGGAAACGATAAAGCATCAGAACAAGCGACATGCCAAACGAAGGCCTCCGATTTGTGTTTGTTTTATGACAAGAGTCTCCGTTCCATTTTCCCAGCGGCTCGGCCAGCCTGTGTACACGAGTTAAGCGTTAACCTACTTTACGGAACACCTACCAGAAAAAACAAAAAAACAAAAAACAAAATAAAACAGACGAACTGTGACTTCAAAGCACTAGGCCCACAAAAATAGGACTTTATATTATTTCATTTAACCCCCCCAAAAAAAACCACATAAAAGATAGTAGTATAGTAGTAAACAGTACAAAATCTGCAGTTTTTCCATCAGGGAATGTTGGAGGAATGCATGAGAGATGCCTGGACCTAACTGCTTTCATTTAACACTTATTAAACACTTATGTAGAAAATGAAAGAAAATGTAATAAACATCCAGATTGTTCAATTTTCTTAAAATAGGCCACATCATGGGACAAGGGCACGAGAGAATGACTGTAAGTGCTAAAGAGATGCATACAGAGCAAAGGAGCGAGAGAGACTGCCATAAAGCAGCAATTCTGACACACTGCTGTAATCTGCAGCACAAACAATCCTCCTGCGATTCATCACCAGGCTGACTGGCAGGCTGGCAGAGTAAAGCGTAGAAAATGAAAAGCAGGGTCACCGTGCAGGTTGCGTCACTTTCCTCAGGGCTGTAAAGCACAGGGAAGGCTAGGCTGCAGCAGTGACGCTGCAGGTGCTGGTTAGCAGCGAGAGAAGGGACACGCACATGCACCAGCTGCTGTGTAACACAGTCTGGTCCACCGCTGCAAGGCACTGCACCAAAAAAAACATGTTTCCCTTAGTCACTTTCTTCCAACATCCAACACAGCTACAGGGAGTGAAACATGGATGCTGATTATGCGCATTCTAAAAGATATGCAGCATTCTGATTTGATCTGAAGTTTTTATAAAGCGGGACGGGTTTGCATACATCCACTCCATCTTCTCTCATTTCGGGGAAAAAAAAAAAAAAAAAAAACTCCACAGACGCACCATTTCTCTGCACTGCCATTATGATAATAAATGATTTGTGCAGGAACGTTTATGGCATTATGATCCAAAAAAGGGTGAATGCAAAAGGAATTCAGGTCACAGTGCAAAATAAAAACAGATGCTGTCGTTTAATTACTCTCAGAAAACAGGTACAAAACTGTACTATTGCTTCACCATAGTGGGACCCTAAAGTGCATGTGTTTTTACCTTTGCTGTGTTTTTACAAGTGGCGCTAAATCGAAACGTACCTTTAACAGTGATCTAGGCACCATAATTAGATGCTATGGACCATTTTTGCACTCGAAAGGAGTTAAAAACACACTATATTAACTTTCTCCAGAGAAAAGATGCATCCTTGAGGGTCTCATGCCAGTGACAAGCAAAAGCAGAATTTAGTTTTACTGCATTTACATTATCATTACCAGACAACCCTGAATGCATGATCACTGCAAATACACCGTTAATACAGTATTACTGGACTCTGAACACAGAATTATCACGAGTCCTCACTTCACAGAGAAAGCTTTTACTCTGTGTACATCTGCTGGTGAGATCTTATGAGGACCACAGGGTCTGTTTTTCCTACAAACTACTTCCTGTTTGAAGACGTTGACTGGTTACACAGTTTTCACCGATTAAAATGCAACGCAACATCATAGTCCAGATGTCGAGAGGAAAAAGCGCAGAAGGCTGCATATAATCGCTCTCTAAAATCAATCTCTAAATGTGTTATATTGTGTGGGAGCATCATGACTGATCTCAGACGCTCCAGACGAACGTTTTTGTGCATTTGAATGAATCACCGCATTTACAGAAATGATTTAACTACAAACATGAAGCTTTAATATTCTGCTCACTTGGAAGACACGCTTTACTGCAACATGTTTTAAGTAAAAACATGCTGCAATATGACATTTGGCCAAAGTGAAAATTACTGAAGTGATTTAAAGGCAAGAAAGCAAGAGGGATTCAAGTTTAAATTCAATTAGACATTTTCTCTGAGCTATTAATATCCTAAACTGATGAAATTACAGTGATTATCCGTATCGCAATATACATGTAATGCATATTAAAGGTGCAATAGGTGATTATCTAAAAAAATTATTCTTTACTTGTACAGATAACCTGGAAGATATGTAGAACACGATAAAAAAAAAAAAAAAAACCCAAACGAACAGTGGATTAAGCTTAGCAAAAGTGTATTAAGTCGATGTGGAAAAACAGGACGGAAAACTGACTTCTGGTCCGGAAAGCTTGTTTGTGTTTGGATGCACCTCCTGTCAGTCATTTCACAGACACTCTATGGGCCGCCTAAGATTCTGGGGGCGGAGCTTCATGTAAATGGACAGGACCATTGAAATGTCGAACCCACCTAACTGTTTCAGGACCTAATCTTGAAAAAATAAAAAAATAAATAAAAATCTAATCTTTATGATGCAACTTTAAAGACTGTAGTATAAAATGTCCCAAAAGTGATCTATACAACTAAAAAAATAAATAAATAAAAAGTTCTGAAGGTCACGTGATACTGGCAAACATAAGCCACAGTACAGGAAATCCCTAAGCCAGTGGACTGGGAATGAAAAAAATAACAAGATGCATATCCTAATTATTCCAGTCATGTAAAATATAAGGCCTCAGGCTTTCTGGGCTTGGCCTGATAAAAACGCGATGGCAGCAAACCGCCCATTATCTAAGCCAAAAATAACTCCACTCTCAGGATCTTGTTGAAATAAATAAAAGCTCAAGCCATCCCTCCATCCCTCCATGCACTCATCCATTCCCATCTGCACTAAGCCTGGGATATTGAGGTTCATTATTTCAGCATCCTTTTGCAAATACAATGCAAAGACTTAAATGCCAGATCTACATTCCTTCTGGTGTGAATTTTGAACACCGTCCTGACCTTTTGCAAAAATCCCAAGACTCTTCATGTCCTCCTGCTGCAAAAGACAGCGCTTAGCTCAGCATAATGCATGCAGGTTACACTTGCAAGATCATGAAAACCCCAGCACAAGAACAACAATAGCGTTAACCACCAACAACCACCAATCTTGCACGCGCGTAACACTTTTGCTAGGATAAACTGTTCGTTTTTTTAATGAGGGTGGATTTGCTTAAAAAGCTCATAAATGCATTTAATACATAAAGTTACCTCCAAATACCTGCATTAGCGAGCTAGCTTAGATAGCTTTCCTGCTCAACTTTGCGAAATCAGATGTTATCGCCGTTCTTTTATTATTATTTTTTTTATCGCCCCTGCTAGCTCAGCTGCTAGCACACATAACTTAACTAGCTTGCTAAATATATTCGCTTTCATATCTACCTTTTAATCAGTGCAGGCTCTCAGGTCTTTTCTGGAATGCAGCTCAAGGAATTGCCGAGACTGCCTGCTATCGCCGGGATTCAGGGCCCGAAATATAAAACACATCAAGTCGCTGAGATAGCCGCGAACAGCAAGCTAATTCCTTTAGAAATAAAGAATGCAAAGCCTTACCTTTAGGCTACGTGTGAATATTGCAAACGTCCCAGCCCAGCAGACCATTTAATGACTTCACCGAGTGCTGACGACAGACAAATCCAGTTTATTTTTCACATTTGAATATCCTGCATCTATTTTTCTGCAGCCCTGCCCCGGCCCTGCTCGCTCGGGTTCAATCAGAGAGGCGGACTGTCTCGCCTTTTGTCTGACTGACAACAGCGACGTTGCCATCAAAACCCGGAAGCTTTTAAACAGGAGCCTCATGGGAAATGTAGTTCAACAAGTGTGACAACTGAGGCTTTTTTATTTTTTTATTTATTTTTTAAATTATTTACTTTAATTTACTTACTAATTACGTATAATCCAGAGTGATTAATAAGTTTCATCCATCCATCCCACTCATCCTACACAGGGTCACAGGGGGGAGCCTGGAGCCTATCCCAGGGGACTTGGGGCACAAGGCGGTAGACACCCTGGACAGGGTGCCAACCCATCACAATTACGCACGCACTCACTCACATTCACACACTACGGACAATTTGGAGATGCCAATCAGCCTACAACGCATGTCTGTGGACTGAAGGAGGAAACCGGAGTACCCGGAGGAAACCGCCAAGGCACGGGGAGAGCATACACACTCAGTGCACACAGGACAGAGGCAGGATTCGATCCCCCGACCCTGGAAGGGCAAGGCAAACGTGTTAACCACTAAGCCACTGTGCCCCCATTAAAGTTTCGTACAGCGATATGAAAATAATTTATGTATGAAATGAATGTAGGCTAATAGCAGAAGAGGTAAACATACCCAAATTCTTTACTGAAGTAATAGTGCAATTATTCATTATAATTTTCACAATTGTTCATACTCTGGTAGAAGTTGAAGTACAACTTCAAATTCTCCTCAAGTTTAAAATCGAAAAGTTTGCTGGGGAAACGTGGGAAAACAATATCTACGGCTAACAAAGAGCTTTATGCCTAATCTCTCCAATGTTAACTGGCATGATAATCACTCTGACAGTACAAACTAGCTGAATGTTTCTATCACAGACTTATGTGATAAATGCAGTGTACGTAGCAACAGATAGATTACAGTGATGTGTATTATGTCTTATTCTCACAGTCACATCTGTTAAAGTTTAGATTCGTTAGGAATTTAGACCAACTCATTGAAGCTGTCTGATACTGAAATGTCACCTTATGACCTTACAAATACAGGGATATAGACAAAGAGCCAGGAAAGAGCTGGTCCCTTAACTTCACCAAAATTTTATAGTCTGAAGAATATTATGATTTATGGTATCACAAGGTGCAATGAAATCAAGCAACACAAGCAAATACGTACAACCCCGGTCAGAGGCCAGTAGTAGGTCATTTACTACTTTAACCAGTGCTGTTTCCAGTGATTTAGGTGAGGAAGCCTACATCCTAACGGGAAGATTTTTATGTGTATGATTCCCATGCAGGTAGGAAATCAATACAATTAGTTCAATCAGTTGGATTGGGGTAAAGGATTCCAATCACTCTACTGATGAAGTTATATTCAGTTATATGATGAAGTGTCTACATGGCCAGGAAGGTGCTTCACGGCTATCTTATTTCTAGTTGACATTGTTACTGTAATAAATAAGAATCATTTCAATCATCAAGCATTTTTTAAAAAATGTTTATTTTTTGTAGATAGAGCTTTGGTATAGAGCTTAATTTGAAGTTGATGGATTTACCTGGAACCCAAGCACCTTTCATTATAGCTATGATGATTATCATCACTTCTACCCACTTTAATAAAAATCACACACACACACACACACACACACACACACACACACACACACACACACACACACACACACCCTTCCCCTATCTCTCCCTTCTCCCACCCCCACCCAAAGACACAAACATTCACAACTCAATATACGATATATGGATTTTACTAAAAAAAAATGTTTTTGTTTTAAATTTAGTGAAAGTGATTACACTGGCGCCATCTAGTGAGCAGACCCAGACATTTCTGCTGAAAGAAAGGAGCACAAAGGTGTACAGTACATCTACAAGCATTCAGGCAAATTAGAATTCTTTTGGAACAATATATTCTGCTCAGGTGAATCAAAAATAGGATTTTTTTGGCATAATTGAGCTCATTGTGTTTGGAGAAAGAAGCATTCCGCGTATGATCCCAAGAACACAATACCTACAGCGAAGGAGGTGGGAGCGTCATGACATGGAGCTGATTCTCTGCAAATGCTACTGGGACATTACACATCACTGAAGAAAACATGAATGGAACAGTGCACCATGACATATTAGAGGAGAATCTAATCTCCAGGAAACTCAATCTGGGGAGAATTAACAAGACAAGGACCCCAAACATGGCTTGCATGGCCTAGCCAATCTCCTGATTTGAATCCCACTGAAACTTTGTGGAGGATTCTGAAATTGCGAGTCCATCAGAGGGCCGTTCATAAGCTTGGGGAAGTGAAGATGATTTGCCAAGGGGAACAGGACAAAATATAACCGCAACGCTGCAAAAAGATGTCTCGAAGCTGTAACTTTGCAACAAAGTAATGTTGGTAATTTGTATTGTCTGAATATTTCTTTACCTGTTCATCTAAAAAAAAAAAAAAAACCCAGATTTTTGTTTATAGTTATTAATACCTACTTTTTGTTTATATTTAAAGAACAAAGTCAAAAGACATTATGTGTATTAATTTGAAGCGCATATATGCACTGGATGTATATCAAACAACAAAATCAGTAGTGTCTGAATACTTATTTTCCCTCACTGTAAACTATTTTTTGAAACTTTACTGGACACATCTTGCCAGACTGACGTTTATCAGCCAATCTGCTGACAAAAACACATTCTCCATCACGCTTACGCACAATCAGACGTTACGCACTGCGATTCCCATCAGCTGTGTGTGAATCAAGTCTCTGTGTCTCTCAACATGTCTTCTGAATATGAGCTCTGTTCTGCAAGTTACACTCATCTACATGTACATATCTTCAGCTCAATGTAATTAAGTGAGAGTTACAATGATATGCTGGAATGTCTGCACCCACCCACACACACACACACACACACACACACACACACACACACACACACACACACAGTGTTTCATGTCCATCAGCAGTGAGTATTCTGAAATGTTATCATGCCTTGTGCATGTCATGAATTTGATTGTTTTGCCTGTAGAATGGAAGTGTTTGGGTGTGCAACACAATGTGAAGCCACTGTTCCCGACTTCTCACTCGAAAACACACCATCCCTCTTTATTTTCTTTAGTAGAAAAAAATCAGCATAGCCATGCTGAACATATTTCCAGTAGTTGTTAACAAATTTTTTGGATTGATAACAAAATGAACAGAGCTGTGGTCTTATGGGCCTGTCCCATTTTGTAGATGCATAGATATAAAAAAAAAAAAAAACTGGACCAGTCAATGATTTCCGTGTGTGTTAGATATATAACAAATATTTGAAAGAAACCAGACAAGTGAACACTTGTCCATTAACTTGTAAGTGTTATCAATTTAGTTGTATGGTAACTACAATGTACAATAAACTATAAAAGCAGTGCAAAATGAAAAGCTTAGCAGAAAAAAAATAATAAGTAGAATAAATAAGCAGAGTAAATAAATAAATAAATAAGTTACTCTAAGAGGCAATAATGAAATCAAGATTAAAAAAAAAAACACTCACCCAAAAATGAAATGAAAATGAAACAATTTCTCTCCAGCATAGTTCTCTCCAACCCCAACATAGTCAATCAGTCAACACATGTTGTGTTAAGAAAAGTTTGCTTCTTTAGATTTTGTGCTGGAGCTACAGGTCTCCAGGTTAGCATTTTGTCTAAATCATCGCACACTCACCACACTTCTTTAGCTTTTAGTAACACCATTTTTCCATAATTGGCACATTTTAAAGCATTAAATATACAAATCTCACATCAAAAACCAAACCCACCTCAAACATTGAGTCATACCTCCTTCCTGAGTCTGAGCAGGAGTTAGACAGTCTACATGATTTAGACATGTAGGTGCTCTGGTTGTTTTACATTATGTGATTTTATTTTTTTTAGGGTATGTGAGTTTTTTAAGCTTAAATGCACAAATGTTTAATGTTTGGCCATGAGCATGGCAGGCATATTATTTATAACTAAATATAGACTGCAAAATGATATCAGAGTGTTATTAATGCTCTCCTGGCAGCAGCGATGGATTAATAAATCCTGGGCTCTTGCGCAACTCAAGCAGGGTCCACCCTTCCCTCCCACTACACATGAACCAATGCAGGGAAGCCTTATCACCCCACACCACCCTGCCCCATCTTGAAACCCAGCACATGCTAAATAAAATGCATACATTACTATGTTACACATCCATTATGAGCGTTTGAGAAGCCTCGGTGCTATGCAGAAGACAGCCTTACCTTAGGTGGCTGGCTTCTTTCTTGCATTTCTACATCCCAGATTTAGATCTCTAATGAGCAAGTGAGAGGCAGCATTGTGTTGAAAGGATGTTCAATATGAGCATATTGTGAATAAGAGTCTTGGGATGAGCACAAGACAGGCTTTATGATTACAGCAGCAATTCATGGATAAGAATGTATAGTATCTAGGTATATTATCCACTGAAGTAAGGGTGAGTTTTTTTTTTCGCTTTTTTTTCTTTTTTGTGGAAAATGCAAATGCATATGGACTCATCCACAGCATGGATGGTGAGTCTTCCTGTCCTTTGCTCTTACACATGCTGCATCATTGTTGATCCATTTGAAATGTACAATGACACATATTTTACAGTACAATATATCAGTTTTTCTTTTTGGTACTCCAGGCCCATGGGCCAAGTCTTGAATGATCGCCTCAGCCAAAATACTCATGTTTTACAGTGTTAGTGTATTAAATGCTTTCAATTTATGAGTTTGAACTCTGGCTGAGATGCCTTTCTGAAGAAAAAAAAAACCCACAAGCAGACAGGCTCGTAACATAATCGCCTGAGTCATTACAGCTCAGGATATTTCCCTGAAATGAGTCTGATGATTTAGGAAGGGTATGTCTGAGGATGATGTCATCAGGAATTATCAGCCTAAAGAAAAAAAAAAAAACACTTGCTGAGAAACATTGAGTGTAGCTTATAGAAGTGAAGTGGTAAGTGGTGTCAGCTGTTGCCCCATCCATGATGCTTGCTACCCTAATGGCCACTCCATGTCTACAGCCCTTAAATATGACAGAAATGTTTGGGGTGCTGAGCACCACAGAAAATAATCACTGATGCAGTAGTAAATACATGACACTAATGTGCTTTAAAGTTTGATGTAAAGGTGATGTATCACCTAAGTCAAGTGATGAGGAGACAAAATACATAACTGTCATTATAGCAGAAATAAGAAATGCACTTTTCATGTGTCAGAGAAAATACACGAAAGTGTGTAATTACAGGGTCCTAACACTATCATAAAAATCTTATAAGCAGAAATAAGAAATAAGAAATGCACTTATAAGACAAGTGTCAGAAAAAAGCTAAATAAGTCTGTCATTACAATGCCATGACACTGTCATAAATATTCATAAAGAAATAGAAAATTCACTTTGATCAAGTATAAAAGAAAACAGACCCAAGTCTGTCTCCATACCATCACTGAGTTACGAAATCAGGTGTTTTAATGTCTTTAAGCAAGCAGGGAAAATGAACAAAAGCAGTCTTTGTAATAGCTAATACCTACTGCAAAAAAACTTTATAAATATGTATATAGTTTTATGTCAATTGTAAGGAAGAACATACAGAGGTGTCACATTGTTCTTCGGGCAAAAGGGTAACAGAATATTTTCATCTTGGTAATAGGCAAGGAATCCATTGCAAAACTGCCCAGATGCACTTTTCTCTAGTTCCAGCATTTGTTTAATGTGCCACAGTCATCACTGTATCTTAGGGAATTTTTGGTTAGCTATTGTATTATTGGGAATCTCATGTTGTTTGGTCACATTTTTGTCATTTCTCTATGGCATTTAAAATACCAACATAATTCTTAAAATGCCTTTATTTTATTTAATTTAAAAAAAAAAATCCTCATTAAGCAACATGAGAGAAATAGAATATTCAAAAACATCCTTTAGTTGTGGTTGAGGTTTTTTCTGACAGTAACTCCATTGTACTACATACAGTCATGGAGGGACCGAACCAGTTGGATACAAGTGCAAGCTCTTTAATGAAAAATCTAAGTTGGTAGACAAAAAAAATGTAATCAAAACAAGTTAGCGTTTAAAACACAGGCAAACAGGGCAATGTAAAGGGAATGGGGTTCATGCATGGTAAAGTTGTAACTCTCTTGTAAAGAAAATTATGCAGTTCTGTCATCTGTCCTTTGGTTTAATGTGTACTTTGATTAGACTATGTGTGCTTAGTATATCTACACTATATGGCCACAAGATTGTGGGTGCCTGACTATCACACCCATATGTGATACCTTCCCCAGCTGTTGCCACAAAGGTGGAAGCACGCAATTGTATAGGATGTCTTTGTATGCTGTAGCATTACAATTTCCCTTCACTGGAACTAAGAGTTCCAGCATGACAATGCCCCTGGTCACAAAGCGAGCTCCATGAAGACCTGATTTGTCAAGTTTGGAGTGGAGGAACTCGAGTGGCCCGTACAGAGCCCTGACTTCAAATCCAATGAACACCTTTGAGATGAACTGGAACTCTGACTGCGCTCCAGGCCTCATCACCCTACATCAGTGCCTGACCTCACTAATGCACTTGTGGCTGAATGAGCACAAATCCTCACGGCCATGCTCTAAAATCTAGTGGGAAGAGTTCCCAGAAGAGTGGGGGTTATTATAACAGCAAAGCTGGACTAAATCTGGAATGGGGTGATCAAAGATATCCACAAACTTTTGGCCATATAGTGTACTTTTAGTTTCACCTCTAGTGGAAATTTGGGGGGGAAATGTATGATAGAGTAAATAATCCACCTCGTTCATGTTCATTATACCTGGGACTGTATTTCACAGGCACCTTCTCAGTCACTGTTGATGACATATTACAGATGTGTCAGCGCAGTGGGCTGAAAAAATATCGGCCCAAGTGAAGACCAAATCGCTGACACAAATGGCTGTATACAGCTTCATATTATTCCGTTCTATAGAAATTCAAACCATTTTGCTTTTAGGCATTTCTTAACAGCAAATCAACTGATTTTATGTTTGAACAACTGGGGGGCTGCTCGCCTGTTTATACCAGCTGCTCCTGCATAACAGGAAAGGAAGGTGGTGAGGAAAAACATCATAAATCGTGTATGGAGTGGTGTGGGATATATAGAAAGTCCGGTGTTGGTTAATGAGGAACAGGCTTAGTAAGGTAGAATGACGGCGATTGGGAGTGATGTAAAGATCAGGCTGGAGTTTGGAGGGATTCAGGCACAGCAGTAATTCTTAGAGCAGCAGTTGTTCCATTGTGACACATACTTTAGTTAATTTCTTCTTAAATAAAAATTATATATATATATATATATATATATATATATATATATATATATATATATATACACACACACACACATACATACATACATTTATATATTTGTGTTTCCAAGTATGACAAATGTACTATTGAAAGCTGAATGTATTGGTTATAGAACATAAATGCTACATACGTCTCTTCTTTACAGACATTACAGAGCTAAAATCACTCGTAGTGTCCATCCTGAAGCTGAATCACTTTCTTCCTCAGCACACAGGTTGGTATCAAAGCATGCAAAAGACTGAGGAAGCTGTAGCAAAAAAAACAAAAAAACAAAAAAAAAAAAACCGTTTGGGTGAGCCTGTGTCCATGATAGCCTCAGATTCCTGTTCTTGATTTGGTCTTCTGCTGTTGTAGCCTGTCCACCTCAATGTTTGATGTTTTGTGCATGCTGAGATGCTTTTCTGCTCACCACGGTTGTTAAGAGTGATTATATGAGTTACTATATCCTTCCTAGCAGCTCGAAACAATCTATCCATTTTCCTCTGACCTCTCTTATCAACAAGGTGTTTCCACCCACAGAACAGTCGCTCAAATATATATATATATATGATTTTGCCTTTAAATACCACCACAATGGATTTGAAATAAAACAATCGAGATGTGATAGAAGCGTAGACTTTCAGCTTTATTTTAAGAGGTTCCACAAAAATATGGCATTTACCATTTAGGAATTACAGCCATTTTCAACAAAGTACCTCTATTTTCAGGGGCTCAAAGGTATTTGGACAAAGTGACCTAATTGTAAATATAATCATAATTTTAATACTTGGATGAAAATCCTTTGCAGTCAATGACTGCCTGAAGTCTGGAGCCCATGTTCTCACAACTCTGACTTTCCTCCCTGCAGATGCTTTGCCAGGCTTCACTGCAGCCACCTTCAGTTGCTGCTTGTTAGTGGGTCTTTCTGCCTTCAGTCTTGTCTTCAGTAAGTGAAAAGCAGCTCTATTGGGTTGAGATCAGGTGACCGACTTGGCCATTGAAGAATATTCCATTTCTTTGCCTTCAAAAAGTCTTGAGTTGCTATCGCTCTATGTTTAGGGTCATTATCCATCTGCACTGTGAAGCGGCGTCCTATCAGTTTTGTAGCATTTGGCTGAATCTGAGCAGAAGGTATAGCTCTATACATCTTGCTACTTCTGTCAGCAGTCACATCATCAATAAACACCCATTCCAGCCATACATGCCCATGCCATAACACTGCCTGCACCATGTTTGACACATGATGTGGTATACTTTGGATCATGAGCTGTTCCTTTTTTTCACCTTTTCTCTTCCCATCATTCTTGGTTTCATCAGTCCAAAGAATCTTATTCCAGAACATGGGAGGCTTTTTTAGATGTTTTCTGCCAAAGTCTAATCTGGCTTTTCTGTTCTTGAATGCTACCAGTGGTTTGCACCTTGTTGTAAACCCTCTGTATTTACATTCATGAAGGTGTCTCTTGATTGTTGATTTTGACAATGATACGCCTACCTTCTCCAGAGTATTCTTGACTTCTGTTGATGTTGTGAAGGGGTTTTTCTTCACCAAGGAAAGGATGTTGTCTCTTTAGTTGTCTTCAGTGGTCTTTCAGGCATTTTGATGTTGTTGAGCTCACCAGTGCTTTCTTTCTTTTTAAGAATGTACCCAACTGTTGATTTGGCCACACCTAAGGTTTTTGCTATCTCTCTTATTTATTTATGTTGTTTTTTTTCAGCCTAATGATGGCCTCCTTCACTTGCATTGAGATCTCCTTGGACTTCATATTGGTAGCTCCAGTCGAACAGCTGCCAAATGACAACTCAATACCTGATATCAACTCCAGACCTTTTATCTGCTTCATTTGTCTTGAAGTTATGAGGGAATGGACCGCACCTGGTCCATTTAATTAATTTCTTGTCAGCCAATTGTCCAAATACCTTTGAGCCCCTGAAAATGGAAGTGCTTTGCTTAAAATGGCTGTAATTCCTAAATGGCAAATGCCATATTTTTGTGGAACCTCTTAAAATAAAGCTGAAAGTCTACGCTTCTATCACATCTTGATTGTTTTATTTCAAATCCATTGTGGTGGTGCATAAAGGCAAAATCACAAAAACTCTGTCATTGTCCAAATACGTCCGGACCTAACTGTGTATATATGTATATATATAGTGTGTGTGGCAGCCTGCAAAAATCCTTCACATGGTCACAGATTGACATTTTGAGCTTTCTATAATTTTGAACACAACAGGTTTTCTGAACACAGTAGGTCTCTCTTTTGCATGTATCTCAACCAGAAGCAATGCTCTAGCATTTAAAGACTTCCTTGCCTTATCAAATCGTGAGAAAAGCAGACTTCCCAGACCCAGACTATTTTTACCACGCAGTTTGTGAAACTGGCTCTTTACACAACATCATATTTGCAGACACTAAAAGGCAAGGTTAAAAAATGGCCTAAATAAAAACATTTCCACAGCATTTTGATAAAACACATGTATGTTTTTATAAAGTACGAAAGTCATAGTATATTGTTGGTGGAAAAAAACATTTTTTTTTTGTTTTTGACTTCTGACAGCTTTTTTCCAGCCTCACATATTTTGCTATTTTATATACAAATGGGCCACATGTGTGAGACGGGCAGTTTGCACAATGCTAAATTGGTATCTATAAGCAAACAATGAGCTTTATTACCAATAATTACAGTATATGAGAAAGAATGAGTGGCATTCTAAGTAAAATCTTTGAAAATACCTATCTACTCTGGTGTTTTCTGTGTGTCTTGGCTCCTGAAGTTCAGGGATAACCAAAATCAATCCCAACCTTTTTTTAACCTCTATGTCTGACTCTGGCACCTTATTACCGGTCCATGTACGCAAACACACATTCAGTGACCTCAGTGAGGATAACCTGAGATGCCTTAATGTGAGTGTTTGAAGATCTGCTGCCAGATGAGTCACACTTCAGTGAGAGTCTTGTAAAAGTTGCTAGCAACACGATGATGGAGGTTATCACAGAGTGGGCTCCATTAGTGGAAAAAATTTTGTATAAGATAATCTTCATTCAATCGTTATTTGTAGTAACTGATTGAACAGATATTATGTTCTAAACTGATACAAATAGAGATATGAATAGGAAGTGCACTATTTGGTTCACAGGGGATCTGGTGAGGTTACTTATCCTGCTGGATTGGTTCTTTTTGTGTAAAAAGAATGAGGCTTATACAGAAAAGAACCAAATCCCCAGTGTTATGTGTTATGAATGATCTGTGATGTTGTGGGGCTGTTTTTCTTCCAACGGAACAGAGAACCTTGTGAGTATAAATTCAATCTGATTTATAATAGCGCTTTTAACAATGGACATTGTCACAAAGCAGCTTTACAGAAATCCGATTTAGATCCCTAATGAGCAAACCAGAGGTGACAGTGGCAAGGAAAAACTCCCTGGTGAATTGTATGATATGTATGAGTATTAATAAATAAAGTATGACTTAGGAAATTTAATGGAAATATTGGCTTAATTTGAAGGATGAAGGATATCACAGTATAATTCCTTCCTTTTTGTCATAAACTAGTGATGTCTATCAATATGACAGCCTGACTTAAACTGACCTCTACAACGTTCTTGATACTTTATTCATTTTATTATAATTATTATAATTCTTTTTATATTTAAAGGCCTTTAAGTGTATCTTTTTTGCAGTCGAAATAAAGTGTGATGTCTTTTCTCTGTCCACAGTATTTAAAAACTTCACTCTAGATGAATTATAGATGGCATTTCCGCACCTTTTAACCATCTCTGTGCTCACTAGGATTTCATGAAGGTTCTGACTTGATAGAGTCTCATTCTGTATGTTTAACGTAAATGTAGGGCTCGGTTTTGATTGTTTGACATGAAGGTTATACTGTGATACAGATGATCCCTTTCATTGAACATGTTTGTCTTAAACATGTTAAATAAAGCTTGACACAGTGTATTTAATGTGAACACAGCCCTGGGTTTGGTATAAACTTGCGCCAATGTTCACCAAGTCCATTTCGGGCTGTATAATATGGCTTTGCTGGAATGATCTCTGTGTTTATGAGGGAGTCTGAGAGCTCAGCTGTCAGCTGGGCCTGGAAAGCTCGGCCACAATCTGCTCAGCTGCTAACAGCAATGAGTGAGTGAGAACACGGGTTAAATATAGACACAGTTCTGGTCCATACACTCCATACACTGCTTTAATTTCACTCTGTGGAACAAAAAGGAGGAGTGGGAGTCTACCAACGGTCTGCTTGGCTCTCTCTGACCTTGCTTACTTGGAGCTTGGAGCTTGAATTTTTAAGTGCTGGTGGTGATAGAGAAGATCTGACCACCTCCTTTTTCTGATTGGTCACTCTCTCTCTCTTTCTCTCTCTCTCCCTCTCTCTCTCTCTCTCTCTCTCTCTCTCTTGCCACACTCTCCTTTCTCTCTCTTCTCCTTCTAAGCATGTCAGAGTGTCTCTGCTGGCTCGCAGAGTTCGAGAGAGGACAAAACACAGACAGGGAGTTAGAGGCAGGAAAGAGAATTGGAAAGAGTTCTCTTTCTCATGGTGTCTCCTTCTGGGCTGTTCAGCTGAAGCAGAAGTCATAAGAAGGACTGGGAATTTTTTTTAGGATTTTGCTTTCTGTAAGCACTTATACTTTGGGACCATTGTTGAAAGGTAGGGCACTGCTCTTGTTTCTCATGTGTGCTTGTTTTGTCTAATATCCAACAGTGCTATAAGGAACTGTCATGTGTGTTTATAAAACTGAACAAGAACCTCATGGAGAAAATGATTACTGAACATTTCCCATTTTGCAATAGCAACTTTCCCACATCCAACAGAATCCACATGTCCTTGATTTGTGTGCACATATTTAGCCTTTCAATCCTTTCCCTTTCCCTAGTTCATTATTGATTTATGTCTATGGGAATGATAATCACCAAAATTATAACATGTGTGCATTGACTCATTGCTGTACAACTCATGCGAGTTACTCTCAGAGTCCCACATTCGAGGGAAAGCTATCACTCAAAAATCTCTGGCTGCAATTTTGAGTTTCAGCAAAGTCTCTGTTCAGGAAATGCTTCCATACATTGCTTTAACGGATTACATCTCAGAGTGGTGGAGAGCTCAGCATCGCACCCTGGAGAGTTAGGTGAGAGGTAAGCTTGCAGCTTTGACAAGGAAATGATACAGCGACGGTGTCATAAGTCAGACTCAGACACTGTGCCTCTACAATGTGAGAGATTTTTTAAACATTTCAGTTTGTAAAGCTTAGGATCCAATCACATTAGTATCCAGAAAGAGACACAATTAGTGTACATCTTAAGGGGATAGTTTAGTGAAAAATCTATTTTACACAATGTTTCCCTTATCCAAATGTAATGTAAATGTAAATGTAACCCATCAGCCATAGACATGTTTAGTGTCTGATATTTGTTTCTTTAGTTTTGCACTGGAGATATCAAGCTAATCTAGCTAACAAGCAATGGACATTGGTCTCACCCAAATAACCTTCTGTAAATATCTGCCTCAAACCATAACCGGTTCTTCGGCAACATTGCACAAATATTGTATGATTTAGTTTAATCTTTAGAAATAATGATAATTTTTTTAAAAAAGGGTCAGTATTTAGCAAAACACCAGTGTAATGGGGGCAGCCATCTTGGACAATCACTTTTTCAAGTTGTACTGGTGCTAATATAGTTGAATGCAAATTTGTAAATACAGACACTCTTTGCTGTTTATGATCTTTATGATTTTGCTTAAAGCAAATTTATTTAGAGTAATATTTGAGTGCCTATTTACAGAAAAGATTTCGGTGAGATAGCCGTAAATACATTAGTCACATAGATCCAGTGTAACACTAAAGCAGCAAGTCTTGACTTGGCTGACTGACCACATTTGGTTTAAATTGCAAAGTTGATTTTATGCTGAACTTTTCCTTTAATCCTTAGTTTCCTAATGAGTTGATGGTAGATGATGTCTGGTCTTCAATTCTGTATTGGAAAATTCCATGCTAAGGCCACTTTAGTGAAACAGCACAGCATGACTTGTGTAGTATTAAATAACGGCATTCCATCATGTTAAGCTTCAGTATTCACAGAACTTCACACAGGTCACAGAAAAGTGATTTGAGCTGGTGTGTTTTTCACTTGGCTGACAGCAAGCTATATGTCCAGGATTTACAATAACAACTAGCTCCCTGGTGGACCTTGAAATCCTCATATTTCTTCTATAAATATAAATATACTGGACAACATAGGGTTCTCAAATTTCTTTGCAATCCCCTCTCTATTTCTTGTTGGCAAGTGTTACTTTGTGTCTCTTTTATGAAACAACTATTTCATTTGGTGTGTGGAAGATACATAATAACTTTTCTACTTCATTTTGGTCTGCTTTTCCTCGCATCTGTTCATAGACTAAACGAAATAATCAAATAATCACATCTTAACAGACAATTTGGTGTCCTTCCTTATGATACCATAGTGGCATGTTGCTTGCTGTCTTTTTTTCCCAGAGGTATCTTAATTGCCTCTCTCACCCTCAGGAATGGCTAACACCATGTTTTCTCTTAAACGGTAGCCAGAGCTGGCGTCACAGCTTTGAGCTAAGTGATAAGCGGCTCTGCCCATGAGATCAGCAGCCTAATTCAGCTCAGCCATGTCACTGAGGGAGAGAAACAACAGCAAAGAAACTGCCTGACACATAGCAACATAACAGGCAGTACAGCATTATATTGGTTTAGGGTTTTTCCTAAATGAATTCTATAACGTATTGCAGTAGAAAGCTACAGAACACTCATGTGTACAAATAGTCTGCCGGATTAGAAACTCAGTCATCATCTGGTAGTTTATTAAATTATTAAAACAATGGGGTTGAAAGCTGAAAGCATTATTTCATCTCTCACTTTATCTAGTTTTGGTTACATTTTAGACAGTATTTCTTCTCAGCATAATCTAATTTTAGTCTATAATCTAGATTTGAAATATAGCCTACAGAAAGTAACAGATGTGTGTAGCAACTAAAGCGTATACGGTATATAAAGATTTTGGTTGACAGACTTTCATAACTTGAATCGTGTATCCTTGAATCATGAGTGAAAAACTAAAGGTGTAAGCGTTAGACACAACTGCATTTGTGGAAGAAATCATCTGATTAAATTAGATTAAAAGCTTTTTTAAGTTATTATATTTAAGCTGGAACAAATCTGTTGAGAAGGGCTAAAAACACAGTCAACAGTATGTGTTTAGACATCTCAAGGCCTGCAGCCTTCTTTCAGTGGGTGTTTCTTAAAATTCCAGCCATGAAACACAGAATTTTCTTTATATCCTGGTCATCATAACACGACCACACACACTGGAGCTAATCATTTATCACATACATATATAAAAACAGATGCAGATACCAAAAAGTCTGATGTTACGATAACCTCTTTTTCACAACTTGTCCTTCCAAACATTCCTAAACATTTCAGAAAGGCATCATGGGAATGCTGTGATATCTATTTGATTTAAACCTCTTTCAGATGCTTCTACAATTCGTAAGATATTTGGAGAGATTCACTGTGAATGTAACCCTTGAGAGCCTTGAGCACTGGAAGATAATTCTGAAAGCCGTCATAAGTGGTGGAGACACTGGACATAGTCAGCATTTGTTCTCTCTCTCTCTCTCTCTCTCTCTCTCTCTCTCTCTCTCTCCTCCCCTCGCTCTTTCTCTGCTCTCTCTGCATTTACTTTATGAGGGAAGTGATCTCATTTCCATCCCAGCAGAAAGGCATTTGAGACCAGGCTGCTTGAGGAGTACATCTGGCCAGTGATGTCACTCCTCTGGACACGGATGGTTCTGTCTGTGGAGATAAACCTCCAAACTTATCACTCGCGTTCACTCATTGATCACACTCACTCAGCCCCAAAACTCCTTCTCCTCCCTTTAACATTTCACTTATTCCAGACCATTAAAAATGAAACATGACCCCAAGTGTTATACAACTATACATGTTTCTCGCTTGGTCTGTAATGAAGTACAGTAACTCTGGAGCCTTTCCCCAACTCAGGCCTGCATTTATGACCTCTATTTTTATACTCACTCTGGAGTTATGGCCCTTCATCCACTGTAGGTGACCTGTAATAGGGTCACGTTCATGTGGAGGACGGCTCAAATAGACTTTGGCAGAAAGTCCCTCTCTATTTATGCTAACATTCAGATTTTTCTTTAACTCCTTACCCATTAGATCCACCACAGATGCTTCAAGGCTTCATGTTACAAATTTATTGTGTAAAAAAAATTGATGACCTGATGTCCAGTGATGTGTGTATAAAATTGGACACCTGTAGATACAAATTAACAGAAACCTTTGGGTGAGTTAAGTGGCTCTAGATTTGCTAGTAATGGTCTAATCCATTAATATTAAAGGAATACTCTTTAAAGTGTTTTTCAACCCAAACTCCATCTACATTATCTGTACCATGTGTATTAACACAGACAATAATTTTGACCCACTTCCCTGTACTGAGAAAACAATGACAACCTGTTTACTTCAAACCTGAGGCCTATGGGCAGATGCTGAATTTCCCAAATAAATGCTTTCATAAATTCATCAATCAAAGTTATATCTAAATTAAGTTATAAATCTGTATAATTTACCCTTTCCGAGATGAAGAAAAACTTTTTAGAGGAAAGAATTTGTGGTTATGCGTCACCACTGTATTTGTGTGGATCTGGTTGCACATGGATACCACAAAACCTAAAGAGCAAGGAACCGTAATTACTTTTTACTGTATTGGATAAAACTTCATAAGAACAGCTTTGGTAAGACTTCCTCTCAAGTCCGTCTCATCCTCAGACATTTACTGTTATAGTGAAACTGTTAGTTTCAAATTCATGTTTTATTTTTTTTTTTTTAAAAAAAACTTACTAATGAACAACTGCCCTTAAACTTCCATTATAACTGAGTTTCAAGTAAACATTTTTTTTTTCTCAGTGCAAAAAAAAAGATTTCTGTTTCTGGTAATCACACAAACGCTACAGATGCAGTAGATCAGGGAAAAAAGCTGGAGAATTCCTTTAACATTCCAGACAGGCAAACATCAAACCATATGTCATATGACATCCAAGGATGTCTCTCATGTCACGCTGATCCTAAAGATAAATGCTAAGTGACAAAAGCACAGAGCAGATGGCTGGGAAGTAATTAGACTAAAGCTAGATTTATGATGTAGAGCATGTAACTTGGACTCACCCATGATGTTTTAGGCTCAGAGTGCCAGCTGTGAGGTGCTGTGTATTAATAGCAGCCCAAATTGGAAAGCATCAAACACGCAGTGTGAAGTGCAAAACCTGTTGATGAAATTAAATGAAATCTGAGATCAGTCTAGGAAGCTAGTGGATTATAGTTAACAGAATCTAAAAGTATTGCAGAAATAAATTCTGCTTCTGAAATTGTATCTTTTTAATAACCAGGATGATTCCTATTATATTCGTTTAGGTCATTATGTTTCACAGATTACACCAGAGTGCTGTTCTCCATTCTGATTGGTCAGATGTTGTTGCTTAGTTTTCTATACCAGCAGCTCTGGCAATAGTTCTGGCTGCAAATCACAGGTTTGTCTTAATTCGTGAGTGTGATTGTTGATATGGTGGAATTTTCTGTGAGGAGATGTTTATTTATCATTTTTGAAGGGAGTCTCCAGTGTCAGCACTTTGAAACACTCAGAGGTAAAGCTGTAATTTTGAGTTTTCTGACACAGGAAAATCTTGAGGATGGAGGGCTTTGTGGTTTCTTGGCAACCGCACAAGCTTTTTTTTGTCTTATTAACTTCAAGAGAGAGAAAAAGAAGACCGTGGTGAGGGAATGGCAATAATGTAAATGATAAAAGCCACTAACGCGTTTCACCAAATTAAACGTAACTATAAATGGATAAAACCACATGTTCTTTAATAATTTATTTGTTAAAATAGCACTGGCAAATTGATGCAGTATAATATGAATAAAGCATGATGTTACTGGAAAATAATCAGCTCCAGGGCGGTAAAGGCCCTTGGCTTCAAATGATGCTGCATCATTGATTCTTTTCCTGTAATTGCATGCCCCTTTGTGTTTATCCATTACACAAGATTTCATAAATGTATTATATTATGTTATATTATATAACAGCAGATAAAAAACTATTTCCTATAACATGTCCTAACTTTAGGATAACCACAACGATGTCTTAGCTTTTGTTTTAAGATGCTTTTCTGTGCTCAGCTCTTACACTCAGCTTGTTAATGAATTATTCATTTTAAAACATGAAACTAATAGGAACGCTGTGTAGTTATAGTATTTCTGGACCCACCAATGGCTCCTGGGTTAAAAACAGAATGCTGCCTTTGATGAGCATCGGAAAACTTGCTGTTAGATATGTCATATGTTTATATTGCACAGCGATGACTATAGACACTCTGAAAGGCCAATGGAGGAACCAAACAATGTGTTTAGTTTCAACAGCAATGCAACCACTGGCTCTCCCATGGGCCATGATACTGCAATTACCTGACCAGTTGTGACTGGAGAGACTAGTGAAATGCTCCACGGTTCTCACCAATTCTCTGTCCATAAATCTCTGATAATGTTCAGTGTTCAAATTTTTCTACTGAACTTGACCAGCTTTGATCTTAAACACTTTTTGTTTTGTTTTCCATTTAATTTTTACAACTGTAGCTGTCTAGTTATAACTTAATCTAGCACGAATTATTTCACAGCTAACTGCTCTGTGTGTATTCGTGGGTTCTTTGTAAGAGACATAACAGTTGATTCCTGAGTTTGATTGTGCAGATTATGTTCTCCTAACTCAACATAAGATGTTATAAGATAAGATACATTTCTAAATTAGGAAAGTTTGAATTTGCCATTGTAATATGAATTTGTAAGAAAATCAAAAAGGGCCCTTGAAATTCTCAAAGTGTTGTGTTTTGTTGGATTTTGTTAAGACACTATAGTCTGGGCTTCCATCTTTTTGAGAAATACTTTGGAGATACACAGTAGGTGTGTTAGGTGTGGAGATACACAGTAGGTGTGTTCGATTTTTAGCAGCCCCAGTAGTGCTGCTTTTTCAGGGCAGAAGAGAAGCTCCACACCACAGTGACCCTCCTGACCTTGTGGTGACCTATTGGTCTTAGTAACATAGATCTGTTCAGGACTGCAAATCGCCATGGCACATCAGGCATTCACAAAAAAACCAAACATCAATCCACTAAAACTAAACCCATGTAGAGGTTTACTACAGTTTAGCATGTGCCCATATGTTTTTATATAAACCAAGTGTCACTATGTAAACAGAATAAAGCAAAAGAAACTTGAGGACATGTGAAGCTAAAAGGAGATATGACCTTGCAGTTCTCCCTAATGCTAACGTCGAACTGATGAGCTTTATGGTAATTCAAAAGCTTTTCCCCAAAGGAAGAATATGGGTCTGTTCTTGCTACTATCCCCTTATTTAGTCACATTTCTGCTGATCCGAATTCTATTCTCAGAAATTTTCTTCCAGGATCAGAAAATGATGATGGTGGGGGTTGGAAAGGCTCCAGCACCTGTCACAACCTTGTTTTATTGCAGCTAACTAGACACACTCCCGGCTCAGTTTAAGGGGGTGGAAATGGCAAGAATGTGTTAGTGTCTTTCTTCATTACTTGTCTGGGAGTGCTCTTCCGTTGTGTCTTTCACACGAGATAAGGTGATGTGATCTGATAATTTGGAAAGTGGGAATGGGGTGTGTTAGCATGGAATGGAAGCAGTCATGAAGAGAATATTAGCACTGATCTGACTGGCCGCTGGCTGAAAGAGGGCGGCAGGTGGATATTAGCACCCAGGAGAAGCCAAAATACTGTGGCCTCGAGTCTGTTTATGTCCCACAGCAATTGCGTTAGCAATGCCTGGCTGGCAAGAGCCGGTCTTTGTGTTCCCAGTTTAGCCTGACTTCCATCCCAATGAGGATTATGTATGTCAGCACACCCAAGCAGAATCCATGGCTATATTTAAATGTTGTCTACTTGTGGTGCTGAACACCCCAATACCCCAATAATTTAGGGAATTCATTAACACAAGAGGAGCAAACACGCTACAGTGCTAAGTATGCTAAGATCTCGACCTCTGGCCGTGTAACATTGCTAACAATTGGCGGCTGGAGTTAAACCGATGCTTTGGCAAGTGTTGTCATGCAGATAAGAGATCAAGTAATACTGTTTGGTGTTTCCCAAGAGTACACGAGGGAAAGACTGCATAAATATCAACTTCAAGCAGCTGTAGATGACAACCAGGGTTCTGGACAAACACCCTTGGTTCTCTCTCAATCCTAGTCCTTGGCTTTCATTTTAGCAATGTAAAAATGAACATTATTTTCAATGATCATTTTACACTTCAGAACTTTATTTCTCTTTAATATGTTCTTTTTCAATGTGTACAACTTTACAAGACAGCAGAGAAGTTGACTGATAGCATATAATATTTATGCATGTTACTTTTGTGCAAAATGAAGAGCCTTCAAATGCAAAAAAAAAATTGCTGAGGTTCCATGGATTGCCAAAATCTTTTCAAAACACACCAGAAACATACCATTAATGTTCATTAAATGTTCTATAGAAAATGGGATTAATTTGGACAACCGTCAAACACAAGTCTCTAGGTATTCGTTTACAGAAAATGATGCATCTGTACTATTACTGTTTACATGTTTTAGGTCACGGGCTGTTGACATTGTTGACCGTGAACATTATAAATTTCCTGCTATTGACTTGTTTTAAAATTACATTATAAGAGCTTGCGTTTGTGTACAACTATATCACTTGCTATTATTGGTTATTTTCAGGGATTACTTTTACAGTACTATTTTTCTTCGGTCATTTCTGTGTAGAGTTCTCAAGACTGATATTATGGAAATGTAATTAAAACTAGTTTTCTGGCTCCCGAGTGGCGCAACAGAGATGCGTTCATGCTATTGTTCAGCAATCACGAGTCCAAGTCCAAGTTTTGTTTGAGTCCAAAAGCACAACTTTGGCCCTGCTCTCTTGTGGGAGAGATGTCATACTCTCTTTCCCCTATCAATCACAGCAAAATGCAAAAAAGCCCCAAAACTAGTTTTCAATATCTGTTTCTACAACTGAGCATCTGCAATATTAATATTATAATAATATTATTAATAACAAATATCTGCATTATATATGACTTATTTATCTGAAAACAAGATACACAATATAATAAATCCATTAAACCCACACATATGTGTTGCTTTAGTGATCAAATTTTAAACAGTAGTTAACGACTGCCTCGACTGAAGGAATTAAGTTTAAATTTTGAAATGGCATTACATCATCTTTGATATCATCATTATGTCAGGGATCATTAATATCTTCATCAGGGTGAGGGCTAGAACATGCTCCCTCTTAAATAGATGAAACTAGTCACTGCATCTTCAAAATGCAGCTCAAAACGTCACGGAGCACGTGTACACACTGTGATGAAAACGCTAACTGCCCTCTTCTGCATACGTAAGCTCACTCTGGAGCCTACATCTCCACCAGATTATATCTGAGCTCAGCACCACTTGCCATTCAGATAGACCAAAAGTGGTGAAGCTCCTCTGTGCTCCTGTCCAATTTATACCCTGACTATTTGAATTTTAAACTCCTTCAAATAGGTATCATTCATTCATTTATTCATTCATCTTCAGTAAGCACTTTATCCTGATCAGGGTCACAGTGGATCTGCAGTCTATCCGAGGAAAACTGGGCATGAGGTGGGAATACACCCTGGATCACAAATGAGGGATCATGTTGGTGCCAAAATGTTCATATCAGTTGAGTCTTAATATAGAAGTTACATTATCGCTAATGGAGTGAATCAAAGGTGCTAAATGTTATCCACTGTAATCAGATTGCCATAAATACAAGCATGTAATTTTAGACAGTGAAGCTTGGGCTGTCATATGAGTTCAGAAGCATAAATTAGCACTGATCTAAATTATAGTTATATAATGTTGAATTTGCAACATTAATTTGGTATTCAGATCTTAATCCTTTTTTTTTGGTCTTCTGAACAATGTTATTTAATATAACTTTAATAGGAGTATTATGGAATAGAATAAAAAAAAAACTTTACTGTCACAATGCACTTGAAGTAGATTTGAATCTCCTATGAAACCTATATACATAATAATAAGAAATATTTAAGAAATAGTGTTCCAAATAGTGTACTGAGTGCAAGGTTGCTATGTAGAAAGGTAATAAATGCAATAATAATAGTAGCATATTGCATAATATATGAGTTTGTGCAATAATCCAGCCCACACAGGCGGTCTACTGAAACGCTGTTGTTTAAGTCAACATAACAAGTCATTGCTGTTTTGAATTGTTGCTTGTATAAACTTATGTGATACTCAATCTTTGTGTAAACTGCACATTGATGTATTACACCCTGAGCTGAGGATGCCAGACTTCTTTACAAACCAAATTGTGGTTCGAAATGAAGACAGCACCCACAGGAGTGCTTGGCTGTTCCCCTATAATGACTATTAATAACCCAAACACTAAACGAGTTGTTACAGATCCACTGAGTCACACGCTGGTTTCATCAGCATCCCACAAACGTGTGAGGCCCTGAACTTACTGCACTCAAGCTTTTGTGTGAACTACGTTTACCAGAAACGGTCATAAAACAGCTCGCCAAAACGCCTCCTCCTCCTCCACTTGAGGCAGTGTGTAAGTCCATCGTCACGTAAGCAAAGATTTGGACATGTCGGGACGACAGTGCTGTCATACTTGGAATTGTTTTTTCATAATCGTAATAATAAATATTCATTTTCCTAGCGGTGTACCTCGTTAATGGGTTTAGCGAATGAACACGTTACTTTGATTGCAGGCCTTCCTATTAATGTGTCATTTTCAGCATCCTCTAATGTACAGAAAAGAACTGCAGAACCAGAAACACTCTCAAGATCCAAACAAGGCAGGGATCCGACCTCATGGAAATCATGAGTGTGTCTCAGTTTGATAATGGAAACAATGGGCTCACGCTTTAACATGCGAGACCCACGTCACACGCGCGCAGCCTGATCAGACCGCTTAACACTGAAGTGCCAGAAGATGTGTTTGAAATTCATGATTAGATTAGACACCAGCCTACTCTTGTCTAATTTACCCTAATTAAAGGTACCGTTTGTAATTTTTAAAAGTGTTTCAAACACACCTTTAAAAAAACTGTGGTTTGTAATAAAGGCATGCAGTGAATCTAGTCACTAATTACTTCATTTCTGGCTTCTGTTCACATTTTTCTGAAATCTGCTTTGCCTCCAACGGCTCACGAGGCAAATGTAGTTTCAACAGAGGGGTTTAGTCGGATGGCAGAAGGCAGTGGTTTATGGAGGCAATAAATGGCTATTAACTCCAATAGGAACTGGAGATACTCTTACTAGTTGGTTATTTTCCTTTACTAGCACATCCTGAAATGTTTTACTCCTCTCACACCACAGCAATTTACCAGCACTAACAATTTTTTATTTAATTAAAGAATGATATTGCACATTTGAACCATTTCTAGGTACATTTAATGTTGTGGAACGTCTGCGAAACAAGTTCCTGTTATAACTTACGTTACAGCAGCTATAAACAGTCATTCCCGCATCGGAATCTCTTTTATTCTCTCTCTTGAAGTTAATACGATGCAGCAATAAAAATACACAGCTTGTCCTGTTACCATGGAACTGCAAAGCCCTCCGGCATTACCTCTGACTCTTACAAAGCACTGACACTGAAGATTCCTTCTAAAAATGCTAAATAAACATCTCGCAAAAACGTACTCCATATCAACAATTACACACTTTAAAAATGCTTTTATGTGTTTTTCATTACTCGTACTTCTTTACTAGTCCGGGTTACTATATGTATATAGCCAGCTATTATCAGCTGCTGTTATAGAAAATGATTAAATGCAACCATTTCTTATTATTTATTACTAGTTTTTACGAGTTTTTTTCCAGAACCAAATAAGTGCTGGGCACGTCGTGATATTTCTGATATTACACACTTAAGCTAGCTTATGCTGCAGCTATTTACCAGCATTTTCCAAAGCAGGCTTTGTGTAAGTTTTGCTTCCCTTATAATTGAATGATATGAATAGCACACTTTTTCAATATTTTTATTTAGCTATAAAAGTGTTTCTATGCTTACACGGGCATTATCTCAATTGGTTCTTGAAGGTTATAATTAAAATGTTTTTCATGTGCTGTAGCTAATAAGCCATTCCTTTCTGCATAAATACAATCAATAAATTATTTACAAAATTTAAAGATTTTTTTGTCTGACTGTCTGTAAAAACTGAGACTGTTTTTTTTTTTTACTGTAATTTTAAAGGTGGTAAATTTTAGGTGTCCAAATATAAGAAAAACAGCCTTTTTCTTGACCGATAGTATAAGAGTTGTTATCTCAACCTTGTCACATCTTTCCATTCTTTTACAGAATGTAAAGTCACATGAAATTCATATATGAATAATCCCATTTCATGTTTCACACATTTTCTTTTGCATGTTAATTATTTTTACATGTAGTCCTTTTTTTTTTTTTTTTACCCCATATGATTAATTTATATTTCACATGTTAATTTTTTTCACATGGTAAATTTCATTTTCCAGACGTGAATTTCTGATATGAATAATTCTTTTCCCCGTGGTCATATTGTTCACGTGACGTCATGTGTTTACTCTGAGGTCACATGCAATTTCAGGCCATAACATTTTGCAAGGCATTTCTGAGCACATTTGAAATGTACGTGATGTAAGTATTCCGTCTTGTGTCTGATCATTCACTTTGTTATAAAAAAGAAAAACAAAACAAAAGCAACTTTTCTTATCTGGAAATCATTAAAAAGTTATCTGCAGATCTCTGCAGTCTATCTGCAGATAGGACTGAAAAAAAATAATGCATTGCCTCTCTGGAATTTTTCAAGCATCTTGTTTTAATTGGGAATTAAAATGAATGCTGTTACTGTTGAGGTCCAGCTGGTGTAAAAATCACTCCCTGTCCCACGGAATACTGTTCAGGGTCCCTGTGTGAACATGAGCTCAACACCTCATCACCTCATCACATCCAGCCGAGAGACAGAGTGCGTGGGAGCACGTCTCACTCGGAGCTTGGAGGCTTTGAGATCAGGGTCAGGGGTCATGTGTGACATCATTGTTGAGGCGCGGTGAATATGCTGTTGATCAAAAATCCTGACGTCATGCCTGATCTTATTGGGATTACATAAAGCTCCATTTCACACTGGGAGACGTTTTGTCTCTCTCACTTCTCTCTTTCTCTCCCTCTCTCTCTCGGAGGGAAATCCCCCTCACAAATCACTAGTGCCTGGGAACAGGGCTAATGTAGATTTATTGCGAAAACAAATGAGATGCAGGGTCAGCGCATGAGCCTCAGCTTTGTTTTTTGGTCCAGATCATTCTGAATTTGTGTACCTGGATTTAGCATCTAAAAGCCAACCTGAGTTTGATGAGACAAGGATGAGAGTACATTTGCTTTTCTCTGTACAAATGTACAATTGGAAGTTTCTACTACACTACACTGACCATTTTTTACTCCAGGCGATGAAGAAGTAACAAGTAACGAGGCAGTGGGACAGATTTGCTGCTCGTCCAAAAACATGACATAAATCATGAATGGGGTCAGAACACAGGCAGACATTAAAAAAAGGAAAGAAAGCCAAGATGATTAGTTACACCTGGACTATAAACTAGCGGAAGCTAGATACTTATATTTGCTGTATATAATATGCAAGGATTAGCAAAACACAAACTAAGGGGCATAAGCACAAAGGTTACAGGACTAGTTCTGTGAAAATTAAAATTTCCCTTAAAACCAAATTTAGCCAATCAGCCAAGACATGCTGGTGTTTTGCACTGGACACTAATGTTTTCTAAAATTCATGCCAAGTACTTCATATACTTGCTTCTAATGGCATTGTTATGCTTTATAATCCAATTTTGAAATAAATGATTTTGTGGAACTGTATCATAAGTCCCGGTTTTCCACTATAAATCTTCAAACTTTGGGAGGCAGGGGCTAAAATATACCAAAATGCACAAAGAAAAAACAAGATGGCTGTCCAAAATGGCTGCCCCATGATGTTATGGCATTCAGCTACATGGTTTGTATGGTGTGTGAAAATCACACTGTTTGCTAAACCACACCAGCAAGCATGTTTTCTGTAGATCACTGAAGGAGCACTGAACAACTGGATGCAGTTTTAGGGCAGATATACAGAAAAGCTTTAGGGTTATTTGCTAGCAACATGAGTCTTGTAGCTGCAGTGCAAAACATAGGAAGCAAACAGTGAACATGAAATATGTCTTGGCTGAGTGACAACACTTGATGTAAGAGGAAAATTGTGCAAATATGTTTTTTTTTTTGGCCAAACTATTCCTTTACTGATATCATAATGAGACTAATCACACAGGCCGCATATGAACAAATAAAACAGAGGTGCTAACACAGCTCAGGAAGTGTAGTCAGGAAAACAGGAAGTAAAACAGGAGGTACACAGGGGCCCTTAGTAGTAACATAGCAGATCTTTGTTTCAGTAACATGATGAATTAGGAGATGTGCCAGTTTATTACCTCATGTCAACAAATGAGCTCATCAGGCTGGATTGTCATGCTACTGATCTTTCATTTCATGCTAGTGATCTTTCATTTTAAATGCCATCGGTGGATACAGAGAGTCTGAAGCATGTGTGTACATCTTAATCACCACCATGACTTCATGACTTTTGTGTTCGCAAGCAGCTTGAGTTACCCACAGTCTTCATTTCCTGGTGATGTCAGCCGGACCACCCAAGTGCTTTTGGTCTTTACACATGTAGACCTGAGGTCAAATCATGTTGTCGTCAGCTTCAAATAGATTCAAAAACAACAACATGACTATTAAAGTTGTCATTGCTCAGGTTAGAGGTACAACTCTCTAAGGTACAACCATTGCTTAATTTGTTGACGGACCTTCAACTGAGTTTTAATTCCCCTTGGATTCTGGGTAAAACAAAATCAAATTTAGCTCTAGGAAATTCAAAGTCATATAACAGTGTTTTTCTATTGAATGTATTACAAAAAAATATTACAGCAGCTATTCTTAATTATAAAGCTCAAAGCTTTGCATCCCTGTTGCTTCAGTTCATTTATTTAAAATGTCTAATTGCACACGTTGATTACATAATGGCTTATTAAATCATGAAGGCATGAAAAGTCGTGGAAAGTTTATATAGGTTCAAACTCAAAAGACCTAAATCAATACAACAAACAATGGACCTTTCACAGGGAGCAAGAGGGGTATAAAAAGTGTTTAGAGATACCTTTAGTGGTTAAGAGTAACCACAATTCATCCACATAAAACCGTTATTAACCAACAAAAGAAACATGGACACAGAGACATGACCACAGGGTGAAACAAAAGACTACGGCAAAAATACAAAACAAATAGAAGACACGAAAAAAATACCTAGAGGCAGACAGAATAAAAATCCACATTTATATCATGTTCAGATGTATTATTCACTCTTAACAGTCCTGACAAACTCATATTAAATGTTTCGTTGGGTTTGAAGAAGCCTCCGCTGCACAGGCTTCACTTATATTATTTAGACTGCATCAACAATTTATAAAGGCAGATAAACTGAGCTTCGGAGATCTAAGTCTCTATCATACTTCTTTAAGGATAGATTGTATATAATGAACTGTATATAAATATACATAAACATATTGAACCTTAATGAATATAACATGCTGAATGCTATTCTTTCTGTATATCGTGTAGAATGAGGTCCAGGAGCAGTGGAATGGAGGCTCCTGACAGTGGATGCCTTCAAGTCAATCAGCCCAGCAAAGGCTACCAAAAAGACAAGGAGGAAGGGGACAGCATTGAGGATATGATTAAGAAAAGTCCCACCATGGTGGAGAAGGAGAAGGAAGAGAAAGTAGAGGACGATCCTGTATGTGCGACGGTGAAGAGATCACAGAAGCCAGCAGGAGAAAAGTGCAGGAAGAAAGCAGGACTAATGCAGCTTTCTAAAGAGGAGCTGCTTCACCTGCTTGGCATCATGGAGGGAGAGGTGCAGGTAACTGTACTTAAACTGTATTTTATATATATATATATATATATATATATATATATATATATATATATATATATATATATATAAACCCATAGTCTGATTTTTGTGTGGCGAGGCACCAAACTATGTGCTGAGGAAGAAAGTGATTTAGCTTCAAGATCGAGCTATGGCTGTTTTTAGCTCTGAGGTGTCCTTTAATCCATTTTTATAGACAACCACGTGCCATACAGTGTCCCAGACAAGAGTAGGAATATTTAAATCTGCAGTTTAAATGATGCTATCAAGTAGCTAGAAGCTTCCGTTACTTCCCAGCAATGTTAGCCTTGTAGCTCCAGTACGAAACTAAAGAAGCAAACTTTGACACCAAACATATCATGGCTAATTAGCTACATTTGGGTAAAAAAGACAGTGTGCAAGTTTTGTTCTAAATGCTCATTTACCCAGCTGATATAGTTTAACTTGAAGCTGTATGTATGTATGAACTGTCAAGATTTTTTAAAAGTAGCTGTTATCCTAGTATTTTGGATGTTGTTTGTTTTATTTATTTTATTGATTTTATCATAAAATACATGCAACTTATTTGGATAGTGTTGCTTAAACCATTGTATGATCATGATACAGCCTCAAGCTATATGCCTCCCTCTTGTGGCCAGTTTTGCAAACACCCCCTGTGTTCAGTCACAGTTTCATGAGTATTTGTTTCACAGACAAAACACAAATTTAATTAATCACTTTTAGAAAAAATGTACTCTTCAGGTACATTCACCAGCAAGATATAACAATATATGATGTTACAGAAGGGATGCATAAGATGAATTCCACAATTATATTGCTATAAAAATGTACAAAAGCCCCTTGACTACCATTTGTACCTTAAAACCCAAGTTTATAACCTTTTCCCTGACTTCTTGTACTTCCATTTTCTTTTATTTGTTTGGCCCTTTTATCTGAAGTAACTTCCACTACTAAAGTAGAATTCAGACATAAAGCTGTTATATGAGCTGACAGCTAAACAGGTGTTGAAACACTGAATTTCACCAACCGACCAGAAACAAGATGGAAAGAATAAAGGTACAAAGAATGAAGAGAGAGCCAAAACTAAACATAAGGACTGGAGTAAGTGCTAGTGTTCAAGAACACTATACACACTTGTCACAAAGCAATCAGTCAAAGAGTGCCAACTCGCAACATGCCAAGTAATGCAGACAACTGTGAGACGTAATCTATAGCAAAAGAGATCACACCTTAAGACACACACACACACCCACGTACAGAGGGAAAGAGCTGAAGGTGTTTCTGCATCATGTGGTCTCAGAATATCTGAGCCTTGAAGGTTGTTACACATGAGCATGTGCTGCACATATGCTGCATGTGTTCATTTATTGACCTTTTTAATGCCTTTATTCCATAAATTATTACATTGCATCTCATTGATTGATTGACTGACTGATGGATTGATTGTGAAGCACTTACTCTCCCTTTGCTCTATTTAAATAATTTCATACCATTTACTGCTTTTATTTAATTGTTTTATTGCTTTTTTGGTTGTTTTTATTTATCCTGGAAATCATTTTCCAGTACATTTACCATAAGTTATACACATGACAGTTGTGGCTGATGGAAGATCATCTTAGAATGACTCATGTCTTGAATAAATAGTGATTCACCTCTCAAAATGTAACCTCACATTCTCACTGCGACTTGAACAAACACTACGGAATGACGTTAGATAGCGAGAAAACAAACTTGTTATTATACCTGTGAGTAACATGTCGAGGGAAGTTTGCCAATAAATGACACAAACATATCTTTTTACAGTGACTTATCCAACAGTGACAATTATTTGCTTTATGGGTAATAATTTAGACTTCCTTATGTAACATTACACTTACGTTATATCTTCCAGGTGCTCTGATCCAGCAATCATCTGCTGAAGTGACAATAGGGCTTTCAAAACTACAATATGCTCGAACAGAGCACCACTGACTAAGGATGTAACCACATACTTTAGTGTATTTTCTCCTTAGTTGACATTTTGTATATGAAAAAATACACGGAATAATTTCAGGGGTTTAATAACCCAGTTTTACAGAAACTCACTACTATTTTCTGGACTTTTTCTTTTTTCAGGAATTTTCCATGAATGAAAAAATAGTCTTTACATTTCCATGTTTTCTTTTATGTGGATAAACGCTAATACTTTCCCATGTTGCACTTGTACAATCCAGTAGTTTTCAAAAAGAGATCCTGGGACCCACAGGGGTATGTGAAGCATGGTCACAGGGTATCACATCTATCTATCTATCTATCTATCTATCAATATATATATATATATATATATATATATATATATATATATATATATATATATATTAAATTGTTATAGGAAAATCCAATTCATTATTATGAAAGTTACTATATTTATTATTGAGCTCTTATAGTTTTTAACCTGTTTGAATGGTTTGAATCCAAACCTCAATAACCCAAAAAAAAAAATTTTTTAAAAATAACGTTAACTCAACTTAGGCCTAATGTATTCTGTCAGAGAATAGTTCATGAATAAATAGCTCTAGATTGCCAATATTCAGCCAGAATATTACTGTACACACATTTGAATACTTAGCTTATTATTGGAATAGTTTGAATAATGTTCCCAAAATAACTCTGTACTGATGGGGTCTGTGATTTATTATTATTATTATTATTATTATTATTATTATTATTATTATTATTATTATTATATATATATATTTTTTTTTACAGTTAAAAGGGTCCCTGGCATAATCCACCTCAAATTGTGTCACAATTTCCTTATCCAGCTCTCATAATCACAGCAGTTCATTTGTCTCTGCAGGCTCGTGAGGACATCATTCACATGCTGAAGTCGGAAAGGACGCAGCCCGAGTCCCTGGAGGCTCAATATGGATCAGCTGTCCCCATCACGCCTCTGCAGGCCTTACAGAGAGACAACATGCTCACCCGTAACAGGACACGTGAAGACGACGTCTACGAGATCCCCATGATGGAGGTTAGAGACCCATTAGATGACTGCATCTCAATTAGCATGATGTAATATACTGTACACAGCAGCATCACCAATTAACACACCCTTTACTTTGAGGTGGTCTAGGTGTACACATGAAGGTTTTTCACTCCAAATCAGATTATTAATGGATTGTTACTGTTGTTGATCAGCATAAACAATATTGCTGGACCCTCACATTATCATAAATCCCCCTGATGGTGTATGGGAATAAAAATAAAAGATAGAGATAGATAGATGGAGACGCACCTAGCATCAACTCTTTGGTTCAGATTTACAAACCTCTCTAGAACGTTCACCTTCAGGTCACATTTATTCATTTAAATAGGCTGAACATCATCTAGTTTTTTTTTAAATAATTTAAAATACTTAAGGTTGCATGTTGGAAAATCATTTTTAGCCTTCATTCACTTTAAGTAAAAAATGTAAAGGGGTAAGATTGAAAATATTTCCAATACTCTTTAAAACTAATCTGAATATGAATTCTGTGATGTAAAGCTGGACCGGTTGGAGGAGAAGCACAGAGAGACGTACAGGAGGATGCTGGAGCAGCTCCTGCTGGCTGAGAAATGCCACCGTCGCACAGTAAATGAGCTGGAATCCGAGAAGCGCAAACACATCGACTTCATGAACAAGAGCGATGACTTCACTAACCTGCTGGAGCATGAGCGCGAGAGGTGAGGAGACAGTGCTCGGTGTGTGTGTGTGTGTGTGTGTGTGTGAGGTGTGTGTGTGTGAGAGAGAGATATCACACAGCATGTAGTACATTGTTCTCACACAGAGAAGGGAGCTTTGTTCCACATCACTTCATTTACTTAAATCTCGGGAAACACATTGAGGGCGAGCACAAGCACACAATGATGCTGAGTGACAACAAACAAAACACATCAAAACACCATCAAACATGATCAAGATCAAAACATGAGAGACAGAAATAACACAAAATGAAACTGAAAAAAAACAACAATTGGTAATGCGGTTACAATTACACAAGGCTTGATTCGTAACTTGACTTCATAACACACTCATAACCATTGAATTATTTATTTATACAATAATGCCTGTGAATATTTCAACAAGTTTTGTCAGTATTCCCAAAATGGCGTGAGGCATATTTTATAAAATGCCGTGTATAGATGCCAGAGAAAATACGTAAACAATAAGACACATTAATTATCAATGACAGAAGCAGAAGAGAGAGACTGTTACCATCTAATAGTTGATTACTTTCCAAAAACAGCATGTCCCGAAGAGTTTTATTACACTTATACCACAGCAGTTTGCTAACAAGTTAGTTAGTTCCTGTTATCACTTACATTACAGCAGCTATAGACAGTCGTTCCCTCACCAGCCTGTATTTTTTTCCCTCTCTTAAAGGTTAATAAGACAAAATCCCAGTTTATCATGTTACCTAGAAACCAGAAAGCACAAAGTTCGAAAACTTACTGCCTGTTACAAAGCACTGACGTTGGAGACTCCTTCCACAAATATATAATGAACAGATTTGATCAGATCAGGGTTGAGAATTCAACAGCGCTGTGGTATAATGACTTCATAACACACCGTTTAGAATTTGATAATATACGGTATATTAAAAGCAATGTTTGAGCATTTGGCTCCATCTGCTTCATGAAGAAATTGGATAGCCCTACTAAATTGACAGATTTTTTTTTCTTTATTAATAACACTTATGAAGTATCATTTCCAAGTCATGAAGCTTGTAAGCTTATAATACAGTGACCTATTTACGAACCACACATGCCAGCTCTCTGAAAGTTTAAAACAGTGAAACATATCCTACTTATAACACTATAAAAAAGTGCTCAATAATCATAAATGCTCAGTGATAGATGCTTATGTTTGTGCCATGAAGCCCTTATTTCTCTAATATCAAAACATACGCATTTACTTTATAAAAAAGATGTCATCTTGCCGGTACTGAAACGAAATATTGTAAAAATATGTTGCCAATATTTAAAATAACCTAGTGTTATAAGAGGATAGTTTCAGGCGATGCATACGTTTGTACATTATTCACTGTTTATGAGTCATTTATGAAGTCTTTATTTCCTCTCGCAGTAATATAAGTCCATTTACTTCATAAAACATCTCAGATCATCTTGCAAATATTGACATGAGCTGTTCATTTAGAGTCAGTCATGATTCTTTAAGTGTGTTTATATGCTTATGCGTGTGTTATGAAATTCTTATGGAGTCAGCCTAAAGTTTTACCAATACTTGAAATGCTCCAGTTTATTCCAGCACTGTACGTTACAGTCGACTTTCCCAGGTCAGAAATGAATCATCGAGCTAGAATACACACCACACACTGTCTCCATAAACATGTCTGGTTCAGATTTAGTGTAATCACACAAAGGCTGCCACACAGCAGCAAACGAAGAAGAACAGCATCAAATGAACCAAATGGCCTGTGTTTTTGAGTGAGGCCTTCTAAAGCACCGCTGATTAGTGTCCCGGCAATCAACACTCATCAGAGAGATAATTAGGCCAAATCAGGGACAAATGACCCAGCCAGCAGATCTAAAATGCAAATCAATTTTTTTTTACGAGATGTCATAGTAATCTGTAGCCAATTAGCACATTTGCTAATATGCAATTATAGTGATGTTGTATAGTGCATAATTGCACATTGTACAAAGGAGGCTCAAAGAGTCTGAGCAACAGTTGTTTTATATCTCACCAGTTATCAAAATGACTACGCTGCATCTCATTCTTTGCTTCATTTATTTTAAATGGATTATGATTTTATCTTTGAGATAAAGTCTGCTTTGTACTATCTACCAGCTGAGAAACTGTGCAATGTCTCCATCACTGTGGTATATTTTCTTTTTATTAAAAAAAAAACAAAACGTGATTTTACGAGTTGTTTGAATTCGCTCCTCAGAAATGTAAGGAGCATACACATAGCCGTCCACCTGACAGTTAGAAACGCAACTACAGTGCTAGGATAATCACAAAGATAAAGGAATCTTCATACTGATTAAGGAAGAAGCTCCTCTGTCACCTCCCATGTAGCCGTTTAAATAGACAGCCTTAAATCATTAAACTTAAATTCCCAAAGGTAATTTACATTATGGTATTTAAATATGTTTAATAGTATTAGTTTGTCTATTATAGTAAGAAAATAAATCTTAACAACCCTCAGGTTAATCACTGCTGTGTTATATGCATATTTTAGTCAATTATTAATACGTGTACATTCCTAACACAGTATTAAAATGTGATATGCTTTACTTTTAAGCATTTAGGCCTGATGAAGTAGACATTGTGCCAAAGCAGCTTTATAGAAATCCACTTGTAGATTTAGATCCCTAATGAGCAAGCCAGAGGCAACAGTGGCAAGGAAAAACTCCCTGAGACCACATGAGGAAGAAACTTCATAGACTATAAATGTTATATAAATGTTATATACAGTCTATGAACTAGACTCCAGTGGGACTCTACCCTCATTTTGCTGACAATGGATTTGATCATTTTGATCATTTAGATAATTACAGCAGAGAAATGTGTGGAAAGGTACAGAATGTGTATGAGCATAATACAGGTTTATGTAAACAGCAGGAACGTATAATCATGGCTGAAATTCTCAGGAAGTGCAAGTCACTAGGACATCCAGGTTTCCGCTGCAGCAGGAAGGTAAATTATATAGGCAAACTGCTTGTAGACAAAGAAGAAGCCAGAATAGAGGCTCAGGAAATATACTTTGTGTTAAATGATGAAATAGAGACTGTCCTGTGCTCATTCAAGGACTTTTATTCACAATCTGCTCATATTGAACATCCTTTCAAGGCTCTTAGGACTGTTTGTCTTTGTACTATACCTGTATGTGTCACCAGTAGAGGATGATTTCCCTTTTGAATCTGTTTCCTCTCAAGGTTTCTTCCTCATGTCGTGTCAGGGAGCTTTCTTTTTTTTTTTTACTGTCTGTAAATCTGCTATGTCTGTTGGTAAAAGCACTATACAAATGAAAATTGAATTGAACTGCAGTACTACACTATAGCAGACTCAGACTTTTGGACCTGAATGTAGCACACACAGCTGCTTCTTGGCTATTCAGTGGTTTCCTGTCCTGGTCCAGGAGAACCCTGTTGTTTTTCCGGCCTACACACCTGATCCAACTGATCAGCTCATTAACAGGCTGTTCTTGAATTGCTGTGGATGTGTTAGAGCAGGACGAACACTACAATGTGCAACACAGGGAAACTCCAGGCACAGGATTGGGAACCAGTGGACTACATCAGTGCGGCAGAGAAGTGCTGTTTCTCATTAACTGTGGCAAAGCTATGTTTATACTCTATTTGGATAAGCAGCAAACACAACTGAGCAACCTGAGCATCATGCCTCTGTGTTCACATTCTCGAGGCCTGACATGTTGGGACACATGCTCCATAATATTCTGGCCCCATCTGATAAATCCCTTTCAGAAGACGATTGCTATCAGCCTTTCTTGTGTGCTCACCATGAAGGCATGATAGAGCTCACATGCACACGCTGATCTCATCTCACTGAGTATTACATGGATAATTTCCTTTGAGTTTTGACAGCTTGATGCATATCTAAGCATATGGATGCGAAGGCTTTTGTCCTGTATAAAAAAATGGTGGCATTTGATTGTGCTTGGTATGAAAGCATGTGGACATGAGGTAATTGGATTAAGGATTTTGTTCTGCAGAAACCTGTTTACAGTGTTTCACTCATTTAGAAGCTTGGAAATGAGTTCCTATTACAGATTAATCCAATTATCCAATTTATTTGCGGTAGCATTTCTTGGAAATGTGCGATGGCAGAAACGTACATTAAGCTTCCACCACATGCCTGTGTTATAAAATGCTTGTTGCTCACATTAAAGGGGCACTTAACTCACGCCAAGGGTGCTCACAGCAGTTTATGGAAAGTTGACATGGTGACCCTGCTAGCCGGAAAAAATCTCCAGAGCACATGTAGCTGCTTTTCACATGCTATAAAACTCCAACCTACCAACCCTGGTCTGTCTGGGAGCTTTTCTTTACAGTATAATGGTAATCAGATTGACTGATGAATTAATTATGAGAGAATAATAATAATTCCTATACACTGTATGCGCTATTAAACTGACACATGCTGTGTTTGTGTATGTTCACTCAGTCGTGTTCTGTATTAATGTGTTATGTGTTTATGCGAGCGAGTAATCTGTGGTTTCATGGCCTTTTCAATATTCAGCCTAAACCCTTTTACGCCATCCGTATCAAATTTGACATGCACATTTGGCAGACTCTGATTTCATTATCTATGCAACTGAGATTGCTTATAAGGTTTTAGTATGTTTTCACTGCCCTTTAGTGCCTCTCTTGGGATAGACATTAAATAATTTTCCAGTGCAAGTTTGCTCAATTTGCGAAATTCACAACAGGATTAATATCAGTGTTATGAGCATTTTTTTTTGTGAATGAATATTTACTTAGGCATTTATTGTTGATTCAAATTGTTACATTTATTTAGAATAATGCTGCTACAGTAACAGGTCAAATTTATGCTGCAGGCTTTAAGTATAAAATTACACAAACTCCTCAATGCATTGTATTTCAGAGAAACTTTACAAAATATAGTACTCATATGATTACTATACGTTTCTGTTTAAATATGCATAGTAAACAAAATATACATTACGTTATCATTAAAAAATAATTTTATTAGACCTTGTAAGTGGAATTTTTATTGTTTGTTTTTAGATGGCAAAAAGGTTCACTGTCCAAGACAGTTCAGGTAAAAGATCGAAACGCATTTTTGTGCTCAATCTAAAATAAATTTACTGATAAATAAAACTACTTGCTCTTGTGATTTCAGTATTATGTCAAATAGATAATGCTTAATTATTCTAATAATAATGAAAAGAAATGGAATGGTTAAAATGCTGTGGGAAAATAAGAATGGTTAAAAAATGTAAATGGGGGAAAAATAACAAACTTACAGTCCTAATGTATCAAATGTAATACAACAATAATATCAAGTTTGCAAAAATATTTCTTTATTTAGTTTACACACTGGGACCAAATTAAAAAAAAAAAAAAAAAAAGATTTTTGTATAGGGTTAAGAATGTTAAAACAGAAGGGTAAGAGAAGGGCAAAAAAAAAAAAAAAAAACAGAAGGGCAACAACCTAAATAAGAAAATAAATAAATAAATGTTTTATTGAATTTGACATACTGATGGAGCAGTATGACATTTTAGAAATTTTATTACAAATGTTGCTAATTAGCCAAGATAAGTTTGGTCTGTGGAATTTGCTTCTTTAGTTTTGCTCGGGAGCTGTACAGCTCATCTAACTTACAGGCAATGCAAGTCTATCTCACCCAAATTCTTTTCTGTAAATATCATACCTGCTGTAAACTGCCTCCAGTACTTCAGTGGTTTAGGACACAATGTGACTTACTGCAATCTAAACATGAACTGAACATTGTAAAGTTATGGAAGTGGCCATCTTGGGTAAAAAAACAAAATCAGCTTTTCCCTTCAGTGCATATTCATATCAGCCTGTCCTCAACACAACCAGCAGCCAAACCTAACCCTGTTTACCTTTTGATTACTTAGCAATAATGTCTTATCACTGCTAATGTTAGTGGTAAGGATCTAAATTAGATCTAAAATAGGTTACTACTACTACTACTCATAATAATAATCATAATCATAATAATATCAACTTTATATATTCTACAGCTTTCATTCATTTAAGATTCACCTCAAAGAAAGAAAGCAAAGAAAATAATACAATAGGCGAATTATAATAGTGCAATAAATAATAGCAGTGACAAAAAGAGGAAAATAATAATGATATAAGAGAGAATAGTAAAATAATAGCAGTACAATAATTAAAATAATATAAAAAGTCATATAAAAGTAGTGTTTCATTAAAAGCAAGGCAAATAATAATGTAAATAATCATAATCTGTAAATGTAGATACAGTATACTATGCAGTTATTTTTGCCATATGTGTGATGTTGACTGACATGAAACAGAACTTATACTGTAGATGAACACCGAACACAAATTGCCCAGCATTACACACATTTGTAACATTTTGCATAATTTCTATTCACATTACAGCAGAAATGGCACGGTTTCTAAGACAGAGTCAGTGTCAGATGGCTATCAGATATTGTATTGGAAATATAAACTGTGGATCAGTACATTTCTACACATAGCTTTGCTTTTGTTTTCAGCACTTAATATGTCCTTCGATGTACCACATTTTAAGGTGCGATTTCCTGTCAATTTGGTTGCTTTTACAAAACACAAATTTGTCTGATCAGCATTTAAGTGTGAAATTATGAAGCCATTTGCACCACAGTCATACATGGCTATCATATAGTATCTGGTCATGTTTGTGCAGTTGCAGTTGCCCTTTCTGACCCCCCCCTTCACATCGCCTCATGCTCCGTCTCAGTGCTCATCTTTCAGCAACGTGTGAGCACATTCCTCTCCGATCTGCTCATCTTAGAAATGCATCACAGGTGATGTCATACGGACCACACAGCACCTGTGATTGGTTAGCAGGGGCGCTAAGCGGAAAGGCCCACCCTGAACAATAAAACTTATTGTGTAGGCAGTTCCAACAGTGGGAGTCCTGACTTGCTGCTGTCCCTCTGCATCAGATTATTTTGCCATTTTTTAAAGATATTTTTATCAAATTATTCCATGTTTAAAGCACGGTGAGCTTTTCCTCCCTTTACACTGCAAATAAAGGACCCTTCTAATATACTTCAAATGTTCTTCTAATGTTTCAACCCCCCTTTTTTAAATTACATAATCATTTCCTGATGGAGGTTAAGCCTAGAGCTGCGTTTAAAAGGAGTTTCATTAATAAATTCCCATCAGCCTTATAATTTAGCCTGGTCACATTCCTTTAGCTGATGTAATTGTTTATTTTTAGCTATAAATTAAAACTAGAAGATTTCAGAATCTGTTAGCTACTTATATCCTGACTGTTTTGAGGTTGTATTCAGAACTGGTGTAAACTAATCAGAACAGTTTGGTCATCTACAGTCAGTTTCAGATTAGGGAAAGGTCGGACTGTACGTCTTCACCCGAGATTGGTGATTACATCATACTTGAGGTATTTGCATGGTCTGAGCCTCTGGACCATAGTAGTCATAGCTTTTCAGGCATTTTGCATATTTTGCATAAATATTTATCCTAAACCAACGACTGCCTTTAGCTGCCTGTCCTACAAAATATGAACTACAAGCAGCATGCTACTCAGATCAGATTTTTAAACTTTTCCATCACTGTTTTGATGTTGTACATTTCTCATAACCTGAAAAAAAAAATCTTTACCAGTGGTATTTCTGGGTAACAGGGTTGAGCTAGACAGAGAACGAGTCTGGCATTGTTCCCTCAACAAAACAAAACTTTTCTTTTGCATTGTTGTCCTGTCTCCATGGAAACATTTGGTCACGACAGAGAAGGGAAATATTTGGGTCATGCTGGACTCCTGGTTTGTGTGCTGTGTGAACTGTGAATCCTTGCGATCTTGAAGTACTTTGACCACTTGGCACTTTGACCGATTGTTGTCCTGTCCATTTCCTGAGACAACATCCTGACTTCATTCTAAGCAAACAGTGAAAAGAGTGTGAGGACAGACTTTGTGAGAAACGACACCCCCCTAGTCAGTCCCCTCCTCCTCTGCCCAAACAAGGGTAGAACAATTCTGTGCCTTATATGGGAGGATGATATCACCAGCGAGTGGAGCAGTGCCTTTCCACACAGCATTCACCTTTCATTTTGCACTGATGACATGTTTGGAATGTGAAGGCTAATTCTGCAGGGAGCATGGGACCTTCACTCGACCCTGCTGAAGTCTTAACGGCTCATAACTACAGACACAGCTGAAAACTCATTAGACATGGACTCATGTGGAATGCATCATAGTTAGTGGGTGAGTTTGAAATCTGTTTAGAATCTGACAGATGTTGAGCATATGAACACACTGTGGATACAGGTTGGATTTAGATCTGTTTCAGAATCTTGTGATCTGTGACACTAAATAAGTTTGGTAAATAACTTCAAATTAGGCTTCTCTTTCATCTCTAATGGGGTCTGGGGCACTTGCAGTGGATTTATTGTGCTGACATAAAGGTCCCCTGCAGAGCTGAAGCAGTGTAAACATTTACCACCATCACGGATGGTTGCTTTTTAGGTGCTGCTGACTGCAAGGCACGTATAAGAGTAACAGGGATTTAGTGGAAGTCTTTCATGCCATGTTACTTTGTACAGTCTTACAGTGCTGTGATCGTGCAAGCATGTGAAACACATTAATCTGTTGTCAGAGATAATCACATGAGGGCTCAGGATCAGCTCTAACCCCTTCTTTGTTCTCTGCTGTCATACTTTTTCTCTTTTCTACTTCGCTGCTTTGCATCCCACTAGAATTTTGCTATGACGTTATTTAGGCATCTGATCGAGGTTTCACAGGACTCTTTTCATTCCGCCTTTGTCAGGTAAACATCTGAGATATAATAAAAAAAGATTTGTGAGAAAAAAACTAACAATATTCTTGTGTACTTTACACTAATTAATGAAAGAAATGTAGATGACTCATTTAATCTTACAATTTGCCATCAGTTTAAATAGATTTTCTATTTCCTTTGTGTTTATCCCAGACTAAAGAAACTGTTGGAGCAGGAGAAGGCATACCAAGCCCGTAAAGACAAGGATCACAGCAGGCGGCTAGAAAAAGTGAGAGAAGAGCTGGTGAAGCTGAAGTCCTTCGCTCTGATGCTGGTGGACGAGAGGCAGCTCCATACTGACCAGATTGATCAGCAAAGCCAAAAGATCATGGACCTCAGCAAAACACTGCAAGAGAGAGATCAACATCTGGAAAGTGTCACCAGCAAATACAAAGAGGACAGTCAGAGAATTCAGAAGTTGGAAGTGGAGTTAGAGCATAAAGCTGCTAAATTCTCACAGGAACATGAGGACATGACAACCAAGCTTTCCAGTCAGGAGTCCCAAAACCGACAGTTACGCACAAAGCTTGCTGGTGTGTCTCGGAGAATTGAGGAGCTGGAAGAAAGTAACAAAGCACTACAGAAATCCGAGGAGGATTTGCAAGAGTTAAGGGACAAAATCAGCAGGGGAGAATGTGGAAACTCAAGCCTCATGGCTGAGCTTGAAACTCTCCGTAAGAGAGTGCTGGAGATGGAGGGAAAGGATGAGGAGATCACAAAGGCAGAAGCACAGTGCAAGGAGCTGAGGAGGAAGCTTCAAGATGAGGAGAATCACAGTCATGAGCTGAAACTTGAAATTGAAAAGCTACAAAAAAGGATGGCAGGCTTGGAGAAACTTGAGGGAACGTTTAATCTGAGCAAATCAGAGTGTACACATCTTCATGCAACCCTAGAACGAGAGAAGATCTTGACAAAGAACTTAACCAAGGAGCTGGAAACTGTTAAAAATCATGTTAAAGAGCTTCAGTGTGCTGAGTCAAGGCTTGAAAAGGCAGAAAGTAGCTTAAAAGATGATTTGACAAAACTCAAGTCATTTACTGTAATATTAGTGGATGAGAGGAAGAACATGGCAGAAAGAATTAAGCAAGAGGAGCAAAAAAGCGAGGACACGAGCAAGCTATTTAAGGCTGAGCAAGGCAAGGTCATGGAAATCACAGAGAAGCTTATTGAAGAGAGCAAAAAGCTTCTGAAACTGAAGTCAGAGATGGAGACGAAAGTGTCAGCTCTCACAAAGGAGAAAAATGACCTAAGGACTAGACTTGCATGTGAAGAAGAGAAACAAAATGATCTCAATGCAAAGGTCAAGCTAATGCAAAAGAGGGTGGACTGTTTGGAGGAGGCTGAAAGAAGATCCAGAAACAGACCTGATGTAGACAAGGCAAGATATGCTGATGAAGACAACAAGGTTAAGGAGTTAACAGAGGAGATTGATAGGCTGAAGAACCGCTTGAAGCAGCTAGAAGTTGTGGAGGGTGATTTGATGAAGACAGAGGATGAATATGATATGCTTGAAAAGAAGTTCAGAACAGAGCAGGATAAGGCCAATGTCCTTTCTCAGCTCCTGGAGGAAATGAAGTCACAGATTGCCAGAAACAAGGCCATCGAAAAGGGGGAGGCCGTGAGCCAAGAAGCTGAACTAAGATTGAGGTGCAAGATGGAGGAGGCCAAAACCAGAGATTTGCAGTCAGATGTCCTGGCTCTTAAGGAGAAGATTCATGAACTGATGAACAAGGAGGATCAGTTATCTCAACTTCAGGTCGATTACACAGTTCTACAGAAGAGGCTCATTGAAGAGCAGGACAAAAAGAAAAGTATGAGCCAACAGATTCTAAACCTCACCAAAGAGTTAGAGGTGACTAAGCGATACAGCAGAGCACTACGGCCTAGCATGAATGGAAGGAGGATAGTGGACGTCCCTCTTACTTCAACAGCTGTCCAGACAGATGCACATGCTAATGAAGCACTTGAAGAGGAGACTCCAGCGGTATTCATAAGGAAATCTGTTCTTGAAGAAAATCATGTGATGAGCAATTTGAGGCAGAAAGGTCTTAAAAAACCAGCAGTGCTGGAACGTTATCCGCCTGCATCTGCAGATCTAGGTATGAAAAAATCATTGATTCCCTGGATGAAGAAGAAAGAAGCAAGTGCTGATGCACAGGATGGCTTAGACAAGTTGACTTATAAAGTTAATGGAGATGCGTCCCCTCAACCACCAGAGTTAACCATGTCACAAAAACCAGGCCAGCCACTGCATATAAGGGTGACTCCAGATCATCAAAACAGCACTGCCACATTGGAGATCACCAGTCCTCGTGCTGAGGACTTCTTCTCAAGTACCACAATTATCCCCACTTTAGGGCTGCAGAAACCACGGATAACTATAGTTCCTAAACCCACTACTGTGTCACCGAAGGGCAGCTTTGACATAATGGACAGGACCAAGTCTCCAGTGACCATTACGACCATTTCTAGAGCCAAGTCCCCAGAGGGAAGCAAGCTCTCCTACCCTGACTCTCCAAGCTCTCCTGTCTCAGTCATCACAGTTAGCACAAGCCCAGTGATGCAGGCGCCTATCTCTCCAGAACCTCAGGAGACCTCAAGCATGGGCCGAGCTGTGTTTAAGGTGACTCCGGAGAAGCAGACGGTGCCAACACCAGTCCGCAAATACAACTCCAACACCAACATCATAACAACTGAAGACAACAAAATCCATATTCACCTAGGGAGTCAATTCAAGAGGTCTCAGGACTCTGGAAACAGTCCCACGCTCACAGTAAGGCCTCTGAGTGTATGCACAGAGAGCAAGGAGACACCCACTATGGGGACTGTCCTGCGTTCTCCCCGACAGTCCTCCACTACTTTAGGGAAAACCACACCTGGCAAGATGACAAGTAGCATCACCATTACCCCCATCACGTCTGCTCCTTCCAGGCCAACTCAGTCTGTGGTGAGTGACCATAAACCGCACATAGTCATCCGTTGAGCCACTAGTTTGCTATTAGTTATTTAGCAGTTAATAAAATTGTGTGACTTTGTGACCCTAAGCAACATAATGATGTGTAATCTTCTACATTACAGTTGCTTCTGAATTGTTTCAAAATGATATCAGGGGGTGTCTACTCCCTAGATAGATCTCTGTCCAGGTATAGATAAGTGCAATGCATTACCTAACATGTGACTGTTAACTAACCCTGGAATGACCTGTTATGCCAATTCCACCCAAAACGAGTGGAGTTCTTTTCTTCGATTTTTAAAATAGTTTTACTTGGCACCGACTGATCCCTCATATTTAACCATGAAATTGGCCTGAACTATTTGCCTAGCACTTAGCATTAGCTAGTCTACATGTGTGAGCAGACGCGAGCTAACATGCATATCCTGGCACAATAAGACCCTCTACTAAAACAAGCACAATAGCTAATAGAAAGCTGGATCTTAAAGTGTAATCTCTTATCGACTCTTGTGGGTACATGGTCACATGTTAAACACACGCTTTGTGGATATTTATATAATAATCAGCCTTTTGGATCTTTGAAAAACTCTTTATTGCTTGAAGCATCAGAGTATTTGTAATATAGTGGATGGCCATCCCTTTCTACAGTTTAACCATCACAGTATTGGAATTTATATACAAATAAAACCAAATTGTTTTGAAATAAATGGAGGTAAATTTTAATCTGCAATGAACGGGCTTGCCATCTTCCCTGAACTGCCTCCTCCCTAACTGTTCAAACTATGTATGACTTGTGGGCTGTCTTTTAGTGAAAAGGGTGGAGTTGGGCAGCTCTGTTCTGGCTGGGGGATAATTTTCAGGCTTATAAATATAGTTTAAGAAGAGCTACTGCATAGCCATACTGTCGCCTGATTATTACAAGTGTAGAAGCACTTTAGGACATTGCAAACAGCAGTTTTACTGTTGATTTAATTCAGAAATTATGACAAAAAATGCTGTATAACTTTTCATTTGACACGTATCCTTCTTTCTTTTTTTTTTTTTCATTACCAGTCCGGGACGGATGTGCAGTCAACTCGGACTTGCTCGGCAACACGAATCCCTATGTCAAAAGGTATGAAACCAGGCAAAACTGTAATGGGTCTCGCTGCAGTATCCAGGATAGAGTCTCGAGCTGAAAGTCAGTCAATGAAAATTGAACTGAGGAAGTCTGCAGTGATCAGCACAGTGTCCACAGCAGGGGGCAAGAGCTGAGCGTCTGGCACTCTGTAATACCTAAAGTTAATTGATCTATGCACTACAGAGCCACTGATGTACCTGATTAGTTTAAAGTAGATGTAAACCCATGAGGACTCTCTATTGAAGCACTTGCATATACCAGACACCATCATTATCATCTCTGTGTTCAAAAAATGTGATTGTGTTTATTTTAAATATATGGTCTGGAAAGTATATAGTATGTATATAGTATTGTATATACATACTAGTTAATGTATATAATGTTGACACTTGAACATACGGTTCTTTGGCTTGAATGCAACATCATTTCCCCTACTAGAGCACAATGTTAGGCTACTAACCCCTTGGCTGGGTTTTGGTTTCCTTAATTGTCTTCTCTTACCATTTCATTACTTGTTTTGTTTGACATGATAGTTGCTAGTGGAGGTTTCCAAAAAAAAGCATATTTAATGTAATCTGTCATCTTTGATTCACTTGCACCAAGCCTAAATAAATGGAAATTTTTCATCCCTCAACTTCAATACATTGCCTCTTACTGTTGATGTCGCACCATTTTCATGAATAACGAGTTGCCAATATAATTTGCATAAAACCTGCACTAGGAAACCTCCATTAGGTGTACCATGATGCAATCCATAATGCTTTATTTAATTCTCTCTTCTGCATAAACAATGATATCGCATCATAAACTGCTTCACTGAGCATGCAGCACTCATCAAGAACAGCAGCTTTCACCAAATGTGTCAAGCACGGAGTTGTTGAGAGTGAGTTAAAGATCTCAAGCAGTGGATGAGAGGAAATGACTGACATTTATATCAAAAAGTCAATTTTGTTATCATGCAATATTAATAGGATTTTATATTATTGTAATTATACTAAGCTCTTTTGCAGGAAATGCAAAAAACCCACATTACTTCTCAAACTGATTACTTATTGTGGTGTCTTGCGCCACTCTCTGGTTATGGAGTGTACATGAAATCTTTTTTTTGTTCGCGTTTGAGGTGCAATTTTGCTAAGATATCATACTAGATACAAACATTAGATGCAAACATGTCTTGTGTAATTTTATTTATTTTATCACATTTGTGTGGCGGTCTGGGAAAACCCATCAGAGGGGGCTGTGCCTGAATTCTGGCAAACAGCCAAAAAAGATGAAAACAAACAAACTGGTTTTGGCCAAAATTGGGCTTTTCTGTACTAATCTTTGACACTATAAATATATTTTACCATTTTTAATTTTTTTTAAAATCTTATCTAGGTTATCTTCCTGCAGACATCATGGTGAGTAAGGAGCCAGTTAAACAAATGAGGTGGTGAAAACACTCAGTCTGTCTAAAGATATTTACAACCTTGCTAACTACAGTAAATATAATTTCTTCTCACAGTAAATGTCATGCTTTGATCAAGTTGTTAGATAGTTACTTGCTGTAGCAAAATGAACATAAGTCTAATCAATTCGGTTTATATTCAGATACAGGTAGCTGTCAAAATGTCGACTCTAAGAAACATTCGCAGTTTGCAAAACTATATATTGTAGAAAATGTTTAAAGTTCACATTATGAAGGGTTTTCCTGGGCTGCCACACAAATATACTCCAGTGCACCAAGATTCAAAGCTCAGTGCTCCACCTACACTTGAAACACATCACTCATCTGAGAACAACAATTTCCACATTCTGGACAGAGAAGATGGAGTTTGGCGGAGGAGTAAAAGAGGCCGTCAATGTCAAACCATCTCTGACGAACAGGTTTTGAAACGATTAATTTTCTCACAGTACTTTACATATCCAGGCCTCAATGATCAACATATGAACTTGCCAAGCTTCATGATGTCATATGTGTTTATCACAGGTAGGGTTTAAATGCTGGGGAATTTCCCACCATTCACTAGAACTGATGAAGGTGAGCTCTACAAGTCTAGACTACTAGGAGATGTTCAAAATATCATTCACAATGAACAGCTCAGTATTATTGTTGGATGTGTCTTTTATGTACCAAAGGATCAGGCAACAAATACAGAAGTGACAACACTGAACATGTCTGATTTATGAACACAGATCTTGATGTTATAAACCAGTTGTTGAGAATCTGTCTCAGAAAGCACATTAGATAGCTTGATATGTGTTGATGACGCTCCCGACCCCTGGTTTTTGCTAAGCATATAGTGACAACAGAATACGTTATTGAAAGTGGTTCTGTCAGATCTTATCACAGCAAGCAATAATGGTGACGAGGAACATTCCACTCATCTAAAGCAGCTACTAATCTGTGTGTTCACATTCCAGCCTTCTCTGCTCAGTCTTGATTTCATCACATCATCAGCCATGAAACCTAGATTTTCTATTTTATTTTGGAATATTTATTTTCTAAACATCTTCCCATCCATTAACTAGCACCAGCTTTTCACCAAAGTGCTGCTCATGATAGATTCAGCTAACTTGCTTTTTTTTTTTTTTTTTTTTAGAAATGATGCACCAAAAATTGTGCGAAATGACACATACACTATATTGGCAAAAGTTTTGGGACGTCTGCCTTTACATGCAAATGAACTTTAATGACATCCCATTCTTAATCCGTAGGGTTTAATATGGAGTTGGCCCACCCTTTGCAGCTATAACAGCTTCAACTCTTCTGGGAAGGCTTTTCACAAGGTTAAGGAGTGTGTTTATGGGAATTTTTGACCATTCTTATAGAAGCGCATTTGTGAGGTCAGGCACTGGTGTTGGACGAGAAGGCCTGGCTGTCTCCGCTCTAATTCATCCCAAAGGTGTTCTATCGGGTAGAGGTCAGGACTCTGTGCAGGCCAGTCAAGTTCATCCACACCAGACTCTGTCATCCATGTCTTTATGGACCTTGTTTTGTGCACTGGCGCAGTCATGTTGGAAGAGGAAGGGGCCCACTCCAAACTGTTCCCACAAAGTTGGGAGCATGAAATTGCCCAAAATGTCTTGGTATGCTGAAGCATTAAGAGTTCCTTTCACTGGAACTAAGGGGCCAAGCCCAACCCCTGAAAAACAACCCCACACCATAATCCCCCCTCCACCAAACTTTACACTTGGCACAATGCAGTCAGGCAAGTACCGTTCTCCTGGCAACTGCCAAACCCAGACTCGTCCATCGGATTGCCAGAAAGAGAAGCGTAATTCATCACTCCAGAGAACACGTCTCCACTGCTCTAGAGTCCAGTGGCGGTGTGCTTTACACCACTGCATCTGACGCTTTGCATTGCACTTGTTGATGTAAGGCTTGGATGCAGCTGCTCGGCCATGGAAACCCTTTCCATGAAGCTCTCTACGCACTGTTCTTGAGCTAATCTGAAGGCCACACAAAGTTTGGAGGTCTGTAGCTACTGACTCTGCAGAAAGTTGGCGACTTCTGCGTGCTGTACGCCTCAGCATGCGCTGACCCCGCTCTGTGATTTTACTTGGCCTACCACTTCGTGGCTGAGTTGCTGCTGTTCCCAATTGCTTCCACTTTGTTATAATACCACTAACAGTTGACCGTGGAATATTTAATAGTGAGGAAATTTCACGAATGGACTTATTGCACAGGTGGCAACCTATCAAGGTACCACACTTGAATTCACTGAGCTCCTGAGAGCAACCCATTCTTTTACAAATGTCTGTAGAAGCAGTCTGCATGCCTAGGTGCTTGATTTTATACACCTGTGGCCATGGAAGTGATTGGAACACCTGAATGCAATCATTTGGAGGGGTGCCCCAAAACTTTTGGCAATATATTGTATTTTGTGAGTGCTTGGCATAAAAAAAAATCTAATTTCTACCTCATACACTTTAGCCCAAGACATATTTGGTGCCTGATGCTGACTTCTTACAATACAACTGGAGTTATGCAATGGAGCTATGAGGCTCATGTAGCAAGAAATGAAAGTCTATCTAGTCAAAATTTCTTTCCATATGTCTAAATCTTCATATAGATGTGTCACATAACATTGTTAAGCTAAATAATCACTACATACAGCAGCTTTACCCTTCAGTTCTGTTCATTATCTAGCAATGTTATGTCCCACTGCTCCATGCCTTCCTGTTGCATCTGTGGTGCATGGTGGTAGCTTTGCTGCCTCACAGCTAAAGTCCCTGATTCGATCCTGAGCTCGGGGTACTGTCTATGTGGAGTTTTGCATGTTCTCCCCTCTGTCCAAATAGGTGTATGGTAGCCTGTGATGGTCACCTGTCCCATCCCGTCTTCCCGGGATAGGATCCAGATCCACTGTGACCCTGACCAGGATAAAGCAGTTACTGAAGATGTATCAATAAAAGAGACTTCCATTACTTTTTACTCTAATGCTTTGTAGGACTTTGCTATTTATTCATTGCAGCCTTTTTGTATCCTTAGTGTTTAGTAAGCCTTAGTTGTTTTTTTCTAAATGATAAACTCATAGAGCATTGAACGTCCCACAAAGAAGGACATTCAAGATGTACTGATTTTGTTGTTCTTTGAATTTTATCAAAGCATTATTTTTAAATTGAATATCTGCAATGAATTTCACATGACAGCACACTGTACAGGTCTCTCAGAAATAATTTAGGAACAATAACATGATTTACAGTCATACAGTCTGATTACTTACTTTTTAACAGATTTATTAATAATAACCCAGTGAGCACCCAATACCAAGAAACATCCATTATTGGTCCTTGACTTAAATTGTACCATAAAAAGGCTCAACTGTTGGTCCATTTTAAGCCAGTCCTGGGCCTTGATCTGACCATTAATTATACTGTATATAGGTTTTTGGTCCATATAGTTCTCTTTTTTGGTCAGTGTAGTCTAGCTAAATTCACAGAGTGTCAATATTGGTCAATAACATCTTCCATTTAGTAAAAAATAAAACAAAAAGGCTAAGAATAAAAGCTGTGACTTCAGTTCACTCTTCCTTTTTTCACCTGCAGAAAATGTTGTGCTCCGCATGACTTTTGAGCCTCGTTGACACTGAGGTGTAGCACTAAGGCCAAACATCTCCACAGCAAAGACTTCGGTGTTCATGTCAGCTCCTCAACTGGCACCTGGATCAACACCACCCTGAACTTTACCCCAGAACCAAGCTAGGAATCTGGAGCACACAAGTCTGTTGTGTTGTTGACGTTTTTCTTTTTCTTTTTCTTAATAGAGTGTGATTCAGTGGTGATGGATGTTTTGTGGACAAAAAAAGTTGTGGGATAACATGGAAAACGAATGCATGTGAATAGGAAAGAGCTGGATTGAAATTTTACAGAAGAACATGAATAATACGGTGTAAACATGACTGAAATTTACAAGATATCAGTGATTGTATGTGAGATGTAAGTGATCATTTAATTTTGTTTTAATTTAATTCTGAAGGCCTCAGAATTGTATGTATATGCAGTTATGATGGTATTGCTGTGGAAATATATGTATACACAAACACTGACATTATAGATCTAGTGTTTTAATGGAGTGCCTTTTAAATTAAAATATCGACTCTGACCAAGTTGGTCAGTGGAATTTTATTAGTTTTAATAACACATGATACAACCTGTACAATCCAGATATGCTTTCTAAAACAGAAATTGTTGACTTGATGGACATACAGCTATAAATTACCTTGTACATAGTGTGATTATTAAACAGGAATCAGGAAAACTGGAGTAGGTTATTAAAAGTCTGAAATGATGGGCACTTTCAATAAACTAACACAATTTTATCAGTCTTGTCTTAAAATTGTGCCTTTTAGCTTTCAGCAGAAAGAGTGAGTGAGAAAGAAAATAATGCAGGCTATGAAAAATTCTCAATTATGTAATCATATACCAGATGTTTGAATAGATATCTCAGATGTACTATAGATTACGTTTATACAATCCCATCAATCCTATCCCTAAAATTCAAAACACCCTAGTCATTCATGGATGAGTCGACTCTTTGAGCCGGGTCTTTTAGATGGGAGCCAACTCACAAAGAGCTGTAAAGATGAATCTGTATTTTGTATTCATGGCTGTCTAATGCCATTAGTCACATACAGTGCATGTAGTGAATCTTATCAACAATGTCTGGGTTGTCTGGAACAGAATTAGAGCCATTCTAGTGAGAAAGTTAAGATGTGTGCTTTACTCTCTCTCTCTCTCTCTCTTTCTGTGTGTATATGTGTGTAAGTGTCTGCTGACTGCACTGCTGATTGTTATAATGATGTAGTGCACTGAAGTGTATCGGATAGGCGAACATCAGGATAAAATGACAAGAGTGCAGACACAGCATTGCAAATAATGTTATATTGTTTTGTTATATTGTAAAATGAAGTAAGATTTTATTGAACAATTTAAGCAATAGGGAAAAACCAACAGTCATGGCCAATTTTGATTAAAAACTGCCAGTGAGCCTTTTGGGGGCAAAAAGAGTGGGCTTTTGGAGATAAATTTACACTTACATATACAATATCTATCCAATAAAAATGATAATATTCACACAGTACTCAATATTCGAATCTTCTGATCACATCTGCCGACATGACGTCATTACGCACGGCTAACGTCCCCACGGACGCGTGATGTCATCACGTTGGGTTAGTGTCAAAACTTCCGGAAAGACACCACCCCGATTAAATGTAGAAATAAACAAAACATAGAGCGGATGAAAATCTGGATTTGTCTTCCGAGGAGGTCATATACCTGTAGCTAACAGGTATATGTAACAGTTACATATATTAAAGAATTTAATAGCCCCGGGTGTCTCGTATTTCGGCAGATTTAAGCACCTAGCTAAGCTAAGCTAAGCTAGTCTGGCTTCAGTTGCAAACATGATGGCGTCCAGCTACAACGCCAAGGAAGAAGACGGCCATCATTCAGGGGCCTCGGGAGCTACTGGAAACGCCGTCCGGAGTAAAAAACCAGACAACACGGCTTTCAAACAGCAGCGTTTACCGGCGTGGCAGCCTATCCTTACAGCTGGCACGGTGTTACCGGCGTTCTTCGTAATCGGGCTGATCTTCATCCCTATCGGTATCGGGCTGTACGTAACGTCCAACAACATCAAGGAGTTTGAGGTGAGGAGGTGCAGCGCTGGAACCTGCATTTTACATAATATGTGAAGTAATTCTACTTTACGCACGCTTTGTCATTTTCTTCTCATCAGTAAAAATATTTAAAGCATTTTTTTTTAAAGGTGAGGCCAACTGTAGGGTTGGATGTACAACCTCTTATTATTCTTGCAGCATTAAACCCTAATCAAGTAATATTTTTACCTGTCCTGTGGCAGCGGAGCACTAGGAAAACTGTACCAGTGGGAGTGAAACACTAGGAAAACTGTGCCAAGTGCTAGTGATGCACTAGGAAAGCTGTCCCGGTGGCATCGATGCACTAGGAAAGCTGTCCCGGTGGCAGCGATGCGGTAGGAAAGCTGTCCCGGTGGCAGCTGGGTGTTGGTAAGGGTCGTGATTAGGACAAGCTGTCAAAAACATCATTGTGCTCTTCTATCTGACACTAACTAGTAAGAGATTAGTGAAGAACGGATGCGTAAATGTGGTGTTTTAGGGTGGTGGGAAGTGCATGTATTACCAGTATAAATGTGAAATTGAAAGAACTTTGTCCATTGGTGGCAGAGATTTTCAGTTGTTGTTTTGACTGTGGTATAGAAAAATACAACTGCAGATGAATTGTCTTAACACGTTAGTTGTTGAAAAACTGCAGCACATACAACCGTTGGCTTGAAGAAATCACCGGTTTGACTGCTTCACCGCTCGTTTTATTCAGTTTTGGTTTCGTTTCGTTGCTTTCCACGGCAGGTTATACTTCCTAAATGCTGCATGCGGAAGTATTCTTTGAGCAATGAGCATGCATGCCCATGACTGAGGCACAAGATCATGAAAAGTTAAACACGGAAGCACCAACTTCCAGAAATGTACTGTACAGTCCACACCTCTCAATTCACATTCAAATTTTATTTCTGTGCGTTCATACCATAGTTGAGTAAAAATATAATGGACAAGTGTTATAATATAAGTAACTTGTTTCTTAGAAGTTAAATGTAGCTAGATTGGAGAAGCTTGACAAATAAGGGCGTACTAGCGGAGGTAGATGATTTGCTCTTTAATGCCTCAGAGTGCAGCTCCATATCTCTACTCGTCTTTTTTTTTTTTTTTTTGTTAACAGATTGATTACACAGGGGCAGACACCACAAGTCCATGCTACAACTGCTCGCAGAGCAGCTGGAACACCACGACGCCATGTAAATGCTCGCTGCCCTTCTTTCTTGAGCAGCCCTTTGAGGTAAACACAAAGCTTGGCTCAATTTCACACACTGCAGTATACATATAGTGTACATGTGTATATATAGGTGCTACAGGATGTATTTACACAGAGGATTTTCAATTGTTTTGAGGAACTAAAGCTTTGCAGGGCTTTCCTCAATGAGAACAACACACTTCCTAGTCAAGTTCCTGTTTTGCTTTAACACCACACTGCTGGACCTGTGACTTGCATCATTTCAGCTTTTTTTCCTTTAGCTTTTTTGTGCCCATATGATGTTAACATTAAAGTAACTATGCACTATAATAGCGTACAAACTACACCTGGAAACTGTATGTTACTCACTTTGCATCCTCGAATTAATTTTGTTAGATCCAAGAATAGAAGCTGTAATATTTCCCCAACAGCAGTAAAACAGGGTTATGGTGGTATGGGAATGAACAAGTGACTACTTTAGTATATAACCAGTATAATGCTGAACTTCAAGTCATACTGTGATCATGTGAGCCAAGTAATTTTTAGGGGAAATAATCCATAAACGTTTGGGTGCACTGTTTTCATATGTTCTCCTCACACGTTTAATCAAAACTGTCCTGTCTTCCTTGTTAGTTAATGTCCTTACTCAGGTTGTATGCTCTATGACTTGAAAAAATTTTTTGTCAGAGTACTGGAAATCACAACCAATATTATCAAAGTTATTATATTTAGGGGTCCAAAGTTTACACCAGCCCTAATGTATTCTGTTCAGGAATAGAAAGCTCTAAAATATTTGACAAATGTAAATAATGTTCATAAAATAAGTCCATACTGAGGGGGTCCATGTAATTTAAAGTTAAAGGAGTCCCTGGCTACAGAAGGTTTGAGAACCACTGACTTACAAGACAAAAGGAGCGGCCTTTTCCACCTTAAACAGACTCTGAATTTTGCACGCGTCGCTGTGATAGTCATATGGGAATATGGGTTAGGATTATGGGTTAGATTTTCCGTTTAACATTGCCTTTAAATGCGAGTGTATGTATATCTGGACAGTATCATTCCAAAACAAAGTACACTTACACTTTTGTCTCATCCCCAGAGCAATGTTTTTATGTACTATGGCCTTTCAAACTTCTACCAAAACCATCGTCGTTATGTGAAGTCCAGAGATGACAGCCAGCTGAACGGAGACCTCTCATCTCTGAAGGTATGGACAGGATCTGGAAACGTGAGTTTCCATGCTGTAGATCAGTGTAGATTAGGATGTATTGGTCATTAGTGTCCTCACTGTTCATGTTTTTCTACCACAGGAGCCGAGTAAAGAATGTGAGCCGTACCGCATGATTGGAACCACACCCATTGCCCCTTGTGGTGCTATTGCTAACAGCATGTTTAACGGTAAGACAGAAAGGAATTTAGTACAGTCATGGACTAAAAGAAAGCCTTTGTGGTGGTCAGTGAGCTTGATTGCTTTTCCCTAATTTCCGCAGACACGCTGGAATTGATTTATCTCGATCCCAATGGAACCAGGATCACAATTCCACTGATGAAGAAGGGCATCGCCTGGTGGACGGATAAGCATGTGAAATTCAGAAACCCTGGTGGCAGTAACTCCAACCTCACTGCTGTTTTTCAAGGTAAGATATGAAATGCAAGGCCTTTGGATTGCTTTCAGAGATTGTAAACAGAATCTAACATTCAGAACACTTCCTGAGCTCCAACAGCGGCTCTGACAGCTGCTACAAGGTTTATATTACTGTGCACATTCTAATCTTAGCATTTCTTTAGCATTATTTGTAATTGTAGTTTAATTAATAAAGAGTTAAACAAATAAAATGATTTAATAGTTGGTAAAATCACTGTAGTATAAGAGTAATGAACTTTGGGGCACAATTTTCATAGGAAAATTAGCAACAGAAGCCTGACCTTGATCGCAAGTGTGCTAAAAGCAGGAGGTGGGAAGGTGGAGCTCGGAATGATGTCGTTTTCAACCTCTGTGCTAAAAAATAAAAAAAAAAAAGGAGGGGAGTGGAGCATGGATGCCACTATAGTCAGTGTTAACAATTTAACAAGTGAATGTATGTTTTATTGAGCTAAAGTAAATACTTACACTGATCAGCCATAACATTATGACCACTGACAGGTGAAGTGAATAATATTGATTATCTCGTTACAATAGCACCTGACAAGGGTTGAGATATATTAGGCAGCAAGTGACCAGTCGGTTCTCGAAGTTGATATGTTGGAAATAGGAAAAATGGGCAAGCGTAAGGATTAGAGAGACTTTGACAACGGGCAAATTGTGATGGCTAGACAACTGGGTCAGAGCATCTTTAAAACGGCAGGCCTTGTGGGGTGTTCCCGGTATGCAGTGGTTAGTACCTACCAAAAGTGGTTCAAGGACGAACAACCGGTGAACTAGCGACTGGGTCATGGGAGCTCAAGGCTCACTGATGCACGTGGGGAGTGAAGGCTAGTCCGTCTGGTCTGATCCCACAGAAGAGCTATTGTAGCACAAATTGCTGAAAAGTTAAAGCTGGCTATGATAGAAAGGTGTCAGAACACACAGTGCATCGCAGCCTGCTGCGTATGGGGCTGTGTAGCCACAGACCTGTCAGAGTGCCCATGCTGACCTCTGTCCACTGCCAAAAGCACCTACAATGGACAGGTGAGCATCAGAACTGGACCATGGGGAAATGGAAGAAGGTGGCCTGGTCTGATAAATCACAAGGCCGGGTGCGTGTGCATCGTTTACCTGGGGAAGAGATGGCACCAGCATGCACTATGGGAAGAACGCAAGCTGGCGGAGGCAGTGTGATGCTCTGGGTAATGTTCTGCTAGGAAACTTTGGGTCCTGGCATTCATGTGGATGCTATTTTGACACATACCACCTACCTAAACATTGTTGCAGACCAGGTACACCCCTTCATGGCAACGGTATTCCCTAATGGAAGTGACCTCTTTCAGCAGGATAATGCGCCCTGCCACACTGTAAAAATTGTTCAGGAATGGTTCGAGGAACATAAAGAGTTCAAGGTGTGGACTTGGCCTCCAAATTCCCCAGATCTCAATCCAATCGAACATCTGTGGGGTGTGCTGGCCATCAAGTCCGATCCCTGGAGGCCCCACCTAGCAACTTACAGGACTTAAAGGATCTGCTGTTAACGTCTTTGTGCCAGATACCACAGCACACCTTCAGGGATCTAGGGAAGTCCATGTCTCGACGGGTCAGAGCTGTTCTGGCAACAAAAGGGGGACCAACACAATATTAAGCAGGTGGTCATAATGTTATGGCTGATCGGTGTATATATACGTCACCTGCTGAACTCAGAGCTGAGGAGACTGAGTTCCTGAGTAGGAAAGTTGAAGGGGCGTTTTCTTTGTTATTTCCTAGTCGGAGGTTATAAATTAAGAGTCACGAACTTGAGTGTGCAGCAGAAGATTCAGCCAGCTTGTCTGGCTTTTCACATTTTCTTCTTCTCTAAAGCAAGTCTCCTCTCTTTCAGGAACTGCGAAACCAGTCAACTGGCGTAAGCCTGTCTATGATTTGGACTCGGACCCGGAGAACAACGGCTTCATTAACGAAGACTTCATCGTGTGGATGCGAACGGCTGCCCTGCCCACATTTAGGAAACTCTACCGCATCATCCAGAAGAAAAACAACATGACCCCAACGCTTCCCAGAGGCAACTACACTCTGGAAGTCACTTATAGTATCCTCTCAGTTCAGATCTGAATCCGAGTTTTTTGAGGTCTCTGAGTGGGTGAAGATCGTTGCACTTATGATGCAGCTTCATACAGATAACTTCAAGTTGATTTGTAGACTGCATAGCTGAGAGTTTATTACTGATTCAGTTTACACTTTTAAACCTGCACTTATTCACCTAGAATTGGGCTAATAACTAGTTAAGAGAAGCACTGCAATATACTGAACTGTACTGAAGTCTAAATGCTTTGCGTATGCTGTTATGTGTTATGCTCCCTAACCCGTCACTCTCAGATTATCCCGTGCGCAGCTTCGATGGCCGAAAGCGCATGATCCTCAGCACCATCTCGTGGATGGGAGGGAAGAACCCTTTCCTGGGCATCGCCTACATCACCGTGGGCTCCGTCTGCTTCTTCCTCGGAATCGTCCTGCTCTTCATCCACCACAAATACGGAAACCGCAACAACAGCTCTGACATTCCCAACTAGCTTCGTGTGATCACCTGCATGCTGTCTGCCACATGCATGATGAAGACCAACTGCTTATCATCTGAGCTCGCCTCTGTGTGTGTGTCCTGTGTGTATATGAGTATTGTGCTTGGAGTGCAGCTCTGCAGAGCATTATGTTTAAAACAGTTGTTGAATTATATATATATATATATGTATATGTATATGTATGTGTATTTATTTTTAAAGAGGTCAATGGTGTTCTGTATTAAGTCAGGATTTTATTTTTAGTCAGTATTTCTGTATTTTAGTATGGCTCATGGGCTTCTATAATCTGAAGTGTGTATATTTGAACAGGCTGTGAGAAGTGAGACTTTGCAAAAACATTTACTTGATTAAACTAAATGAATGTATATAAGCTATAACTGTCAGAGCTGAATTCTTGCCTAAGTGTTTCTGCCTAAAGCAATTGCCATAGGACACGTAATCTAGCAGGTCAACATCTTTAACAGCTGTAGTTCAGCCGAAAATAAGCCTTACAGATCTAGTGCAGAATGCATTGACTTGGCTGATTGGCTAACATTGAAATGGTTATAATTAATTCCAACCTCTGAAGTTCATTCAGTGTAAAGTTCCTTTTCTCTTAAGCAATGTGGGATCAAAACTAATTCCTGCTTATATGGTTTATAGAGTGCCATGACCTGACTCAAGGATATCTCTAGACCTGTGTGTGTTATTTAAATGCACTCCTTGGTGTCTTTTAATTTTTTATCATTATTATTTTTTTTTTTAAATGGGGGATTTTGGTTTTATGGTTTGAAGTTTTTATGAGTGTCACAGGTTTTCATGTTCATGTTGTGTCCAGTTGTTTGCACTTTAGGCTTGGCACAGCTTTATGTTGGTCATTTGGGTCACTTTTATGGATGTGTTCATCTTTGTTTCAGAGAAATAAAATTAGATGGAAATAAACTTGTTAGATTATTATTTCAGATTTTCATTGCTAGGTCTCAAATAACAGACTTAAAGGAAAAAATCCACCCTGAAACACATTAAACATGTTTCTACTGAAAAAGGTGAGCTGTATGTAGCGGTTCTGGTGCTAATTGGTTGGTTGGTGTTGTATTTTAGTAATTCCCGTGAGAAGTTAGCGGGTGTGTGCTGCACTGACGTCACTGCGTGACATTGCTAGCACAATTACAATGTAGTTTAGTTTGAGAAAACAATTCAATGATCTCAAACATAAGAGATAACAGTCGCTGTTAGTTCCTAAAAACAAAAGTGCAAGAACTTCTTTTCACACCATTTTCCAGTGACATTTATTATATTAATGAGATGTCCAAGCAGAAACTCGACGTGGTTAGTTAGCGATCTGTGAGATGACCTGCACGATGGCACTGATGGCAGCATTAGCATGAAAGTTAAAGCTTTGGAAGCTGATCTGTTTTAGCAGAGTGTAGGGATGAGGAAGGGAGAGAGCTGGGTAGACTAAAGGAATAAAGCACTGCTGCATCGCTGCCTTGAAGTAAGGATGAAGTGAGGGTGAAATCCCACTGCTGTCACAATTAGCAGGTGGTTGAACAGCATTGTGGGTCATGTAGGAAACCTTTAACCCGTGTGAAAATACACATACATGCAGTCGTGTAGCTAGAAATTAATTTCATGCCACGAGGGTGAAGAAATATACGAAATAAAAACTGCAAGATGTGTACAATGCATTTTGGGGGGATGGCTCAAGTTTGTTGTTTAACCATTTAAGGTATGATCTATTGCCTATCAATCTTCAAATAATAATATTAAAAAAAAAAAAAAAACCTTTATGACAGTTGCACTGAAAATGATTCAGATAAAATGCTAGTAATAGGTGGAACATGAAATTTTATTTCCTAAAACCAAATCTTTATGTCCTGGGAAATATTTCAGTCAATGTCATTACAAAATAAATCTTGGACACCATTTTGTTGCATGTTAATTATACATTTCATCCATCAACCCTAGTGAACTGTAAGCTGGTGTTTCAGCTAGTGTTTGCTAACTAATTGGCTAACTAGCCAAAGGTAGTTGTTAGGTAAAGGTTAGTTAAATGAAATGTGGTATTTCATAGAAATTATGGATAATAATCATTACACAATTATGACAGAGACAGGCTTGGTGATGTTTCAATTTGCACACTACAAAGATTCACCATTTCTGCTTTTAGCCAGACTTTGGCCTACATTTTAACTTTATTTTGAGAGAGAAATTACTTCACTTTGAAACCTAAATATTAGTAAAAAATCGAGGCAGGCTACTTAATAGTCAAGTACACAGTGTATAGTGTAGCATTTAGCATAATGCCCCTTAAAAATAAAACTGCAGTACCACGCCAGAGCAGCAGGTGGCGATCATTTACTAATGAACCACAGTCAATACACCGGTTTCATCAGGAAAAGCTCGGGTTGGCACTTATATTGCACTAGGTAGGCTGCAGAAGGGCGTCTTTCAAAGCGCACGTAGTGCCTTTATATAGGGAGCAGGAAGGCATTTGGACTTTAGCCCCCATTTCCGTCCCAGTGTCCTTGGCTGGAGAGACTAAGCAGGAGCAGGAGATAATGTTCAGGCACGTTAAGGTGAGTTAATTGTAACAAATACTATTTAAAAGCTGTGAAAGCATTATTCAGGATGTAATGAAGGGCTTGTAGGAGGAACATATTTTCGAGCTATGCTGAGCTAATTCATTTCACTAGGTAATGTGTTAGCTAGCTCACTAGCCTGGCCTGGAAGGACAGGATGAACTTGCTGCATATACAGTGCAGGATTGAGCTAAAATGAAAGAGGAAGTATTAAGAAGTATTCATCATTATTATTAGCTTATATTAGCTTTCCCTCACAAACTACAGAGGATTCAACAAGGAAAAAAATCACTAGTCACTGGATAGGGATTTAATAAGAACTAGCTACGTTACATTCTGAATCTGAATTAAGTTAATAACTCTAATTGTATAAACGGTTAACATTCATGTTTTTGATAGTGAATCTAATATTTTTGGTATTGTAACTGTCTGGCCATGATGAGCTGTAGGGCCAGGGGGCTTCAAGCTTTCAGCAAGACAGATATCATAAAACACTAAAACTGATGAGCTGAAGAAGAAGAAGAAGAAGGAGGTAGAGAAGCTAGGGCAGCTAGGGCCAAAGTGTTTATGGTTCCCCTTTTTATTCCTGAGAAGTAATCTAGCTGTGGCAGTTTGAATGAACAAAAAATAAACAAGGAAATACAGCAATCTAAACAGGACCTGGTCCTGGAGTACGTCCTGTCCTGTACGTCCATCCCATCCATCCATCCATGTTCTGTATTGTTTGTCCTACACAGGGTCACCTATCCCAGAGAACTTGGGGCACAAAGCAGGGGACACCCTGGACAGGGTCCCGACCCGTCACAGGGCAAAATCGCATACACACACACACACTACGGACAATTTTGAAATGCCAGTCAGGCTGCAACGCATGTCTTTGGACTGGGGGAGGAAACCAAAGTACCTGGGGGAGAATGTGCAAACTCCATACACACAGTGCAGAGGCAGGAATCGAACCCCCAACCCCGGAGGTGCAGGTCAACCACTAATAATCAAAACTACCACAAAACTAATAGCTAATTGGCTAAAGAGCAGCCCTACCTGAGCTGAGGTGTGTGTTAGAGCAGAGAAATCAGTGAAATGTACAGGACAGGTGGTACTCCAGGACCAGGCACGGGAACCTGCGCTTTAGGAGAAACGGGTAATCCTGATCTCGTCTCAGCAGCAGCTGTCATCTCATTAAAAAATACAAGTTAAAGAGAAGGATTGTGTCTCAAATCGCATACTTCATACATCATGGTCTAACTGTCTAGAGTAGAGCTTTTGGGACCCCTTTAACTGTAAAATAAATTCCACCCTCAGGACACCCTCAGCTCTGACCATTTCATCCACACAATCTTTTTTCACTCACAGGACATTCAGTTTGGATCAAAACTGCCTTATAATTAGTATAATAACAGTAATAGTTCATTAAAAAAAAAATCGAGGACCCCGGGCTATGCTTACAGAACCACGGGTCAAGAATCTCACTGACTTTTTCACAGATATGCGTACAGGACGGTGAAAACATTTTCTTCTCCATGTACTGCGTTCACACAGGAAAATTACAAATGTACAGTAAAATAACCTTGATGATAGACTGCACTTGTCAAGCAGATTGTGACGTGATGGACACGTCTTGCTCTAATCTGTCCCATCATGCCCTACAGAATGGAAAGGTAGAGGCTTGTAGTGATATATAATAAACATGACTTAATGGATATACAGCACCTTAAAAAAAAAAAGGAGGCTGGCGTGGATGGCAGTTAATCTGGAGCCTATACTGGGAACACTGGGTGTGAGGTGGGAATACACCCTGGATGGGATGCCAGTCCATCGCAGCGCACCATGCACACACACCTTCACACTTGGGGGCAATTTAGCCTAGTCAGTCAATCCACTTACCTGCATATCTTAGGGAGGTAGGAGGAGACTAGAGAACCCTGAGAAACCAATGCAGACATGGGAATAACAATCACAGAAACTCTACACCGAGAGTAATCTGAGCTCAGGAGACCAGGCAGTGCTACGTGCTGCGCCACTGTGCTGCCATATTTCTAAATATGCAATCTAATCTATTTTACATTGAATAAGTCTGCTTCTGAGTACGTCTGAGATTATTCACTTGTTGAATGAAATCCAGGATCATGTCAAATGGTCAACAGTTCAATCCAGCTAACTCAGTAACGCACGCATGAAGACTGGGACCCAGTGCTGTAATGTTTATTCTGTGTGTTTCCAGGCACTTCATCAGCTGTCCCGGCGGACGCTAACCAGCAGCGCTCGCAGGCAGGTGGAAAATAAAGTTCCACAGAAGCAAAAGCTGTTCCAGGTGACTTGATCAGATTATTCTCTCCTAATGGATGATAATGTCCACATCTGGGGGGGGTTCTGCACTTACACGTGTTTCACAGTTGTGTCTTGTTTGTTGTTCTCTTTGTCTTTCTTTATGTTGAACAGCTTTCTTTTATCTCTGGAGGTCCGAAAACTCCAGAGAACTCCCTAGGATTGACCGGCACAGTGGCCACGCCCTGTTCAGTCACCATCCTTTCCTTCTTCCTTACACACGCTGTAGTGAATTGGTGCAGCCATTAATGCACTGAATCAAATAAATACCGCTTTATAATGCTGCTGTTACTGTTGACCCAGAACTAAGAACCTGTGCATGCTGCTAAGAAATACAGTTAACATGACATGCACATATCTTACCTTTAAAATCCATTAATTACACAAATGGCTTCTTTAAATACACCACTTTCACTTTTATGAAACTAATATAGTCTACCTTTACTTGAGGAAAGAATGTGTGTATGTGTGTGTGTGTCACTTGTTGCTAGATTATAATTAGTTGACTTTCAAGATTTACTACACGTTTACTAAAATGAACTAAAATGTTGACTTTCCTTCCCTTCATTAATATTCATCCATTTACACAGAAAACGAATGAAGCTTTAAACCTCCATTTTACTGCAGAGTAAGCATACACATATTATTAAGATGATAAATGATTTCAAAACACTATTACTACACCATATAAGGAATAAAACGCAACAAGGCATGCTGTGATAGTAAAATAATCAACGACGCGGTGGTCTGATTTAGCCCGATGCGAAATGCAGTCACTTTTGCTACCCCAAAGTTGATTGTTTTTCCAATAACAGCCTGTCCTGGAGTGTTTTATTTCTCTGTCACAGCACTCTGCCAACTATTACATCATTATTTATTACAGAATGCCACATCATCCTTTTTTATTACACTTTTATATTTACATTTAATATTGCAGAAAGTCTCTGAAACAAATTAGCTCCTGTTATGTTATAAACAGTCATTTCTTCACTTTCTCTTGATGTTCATGAGACGAAACAAATGTAGCTTGTTACTGAAAAAAACTCAAAACAGAGCTGCTTTTATAGGACATTAACACTTTCTGACCAATCGGATTTGAGAATTTAACAGCATTGTGGTTTAAATAATATTTTCTTGTCTTATATTATATGAGCTAGAAATGCATAACTATAAACCCCAAACAGCATAATTTCCATTAGAGCAAACAGGAATAAAATCGTGTTAATAATTTCTATAAAATTAGGATATTGTAAATATGAACCTGGTTAAACAACATTAGGTGTAGTTTTGAGCTGTTAAAGAGAGTACGGCGTCTCCAGGAGCCCCAAACACACTATGAGAGCTAAGAGCATCATTCCATGCATTTTGTCACGTTGAGTCAGAATGCTAAATACACATCACTAAAGCATATATCTGCTCAGTAATATAGCAGCGAGTGTTTTTTATTTTATTTATTTATTAATTTTTTTTTAGAAGTCTGTGTATGTGTGTGTCTGTGTGTGTTCACTTCACACTCAGGTTGTTGCACTTGAAACATGCCCAACAGATAAGTATATCTTAGCTGAACAAGGCTCTAATACACTAACCCGCGTATGGTGTGCTGACTGAGTCTAACAGCGCCATTTTAATATAGTACATAACGAAAAGTAGCAGCACGCAGGCTTTTACACACAGCAGAGTTATTTAATTCATGCTTGTAGTCTATAGAGTACATTTTGCCTTAACTACTATTGGGCTCTTATTTTGGGTGTAGCTGTAAATTATAATAGCCATTTTAATCATCCTGCTTTCTTTTGATTTTATTTATTTATTTGTTTTTATTTTTTTTAAACTGCTAACAGTCTTCCACTGAAGACTTTGTATGGCAATAAACTGATGCGAATCATAGTTTTGTGATTGCTAGAAGTATTTAAACATTCCTTGGATATGCATGTATTGGTCAAAATCACTAATAGCAATATATGCTTATAAAATCAGAAATTTCCACCCACAATGTGTCACTAAAATCATCAGCTCACTCTTGAGTTTGTTGAAATTCAGGTGTTTTTTTTTTTTTTTTGGTGGGAATTTTCTCAGGGGTGAACGGATGAAAAGGAAATCACAAGAAAGAAAGGAAATATTAAAAGACCCATGAATAAGAATACACTAAAATAATGATTATTGAGCCACACTTGACAGTGTGCTATATTTATATAAAAGAAAAAAAAAAAGCTAAGACTATTAATTTGTTGCATGATAAATACTAATCTGCTCTTATTTTGGCGTCTCTTAGGAGAATAATGGCATGCCAGTTCATTTGAAGGGTGGAGCTGGGGATGCCATCCTGTACCGCACCACAATGGGCCTCACCATCTTGGGTATGTGATGGAAGATTAACTTTATCTGAAAGACAGTGAGCCTTCTGGGTCGGGGTTGCATGGATATATATTTTTTTAATTAGTAAACCAGTAAATCAGAAAAGTAGTTGACTAGTCGTCTATTCGATAATTAAAGCAAAAACGATTCAGGATATCACTGTTTACGCTTCTTTATTAGGGTCATTAAATGCTAATAAACAACAGCAAGGAATGCATTAAAAAAAAACGCACTTCAGTTAACAGCCACACGCAAATTACACTTCCAGCCTCAATGCTTTTTAGGCTACGCTATTAATGATGATAGATAAATCAGTTGTATTTATTTAGTCTGCAAAATAATATACGTAATATTGCACTATTTTGGACGTACCAATTCGCAAAATGCACTCATGTGGTTTAAAACATCTTGATCAGCTGAAATCATTAAAGCTGGAAGCGAGTGCACGCAGCACTGAAGCTCATGTCCATCAGCAGAGCCTTCCTTATAGCTCAGCGAAGAACCTTCCTTTGGTGGAGGATGCAGGTGTCTAGAGCAGCGTCTGTGAAGTTCGTCCAGGCTGATAATGGCATAAGAATCTGGCCTCATTAGCACCCAGATACAAGTCTGGGTCAGCCGTGATGCATGGGATTTCCTTCCTTCAGAGAGGAAAAAAAAAAAACAACAGTCCCACACACCTTTACACTTCATACAGAGTGATAATGTTCCATTAAAGCAAAAGGCCAAAAAATTCACCAGAGTAGTCTTACATGGTGTGCAGTTGACTGTAGAACTGGATTCATCCAATCTGAAATATTTTCAAATAACAAAATACATGTAGACTGCTTTTCTAACTGTCTGCCTGCGTTACTTTACTGTCTCTTCTTTTCCACCACCCTGACTAGTCAACAGCTCTGCATATTGGCAACTAGTGAACATAATATTCGATTCATTTATCCAACTCCTACTACAGAGTACAAGGAGAGTGTCTTTCTGACATCATTATTATTATTATTATTATTATTATTATTATTATTATTATTATTTATAATGAAGTTACAGAGGAGAGTAGTGGCAGCTGGAATATAGATGTTTTACTTCCATAACTGCATGTCTCTCTTATATAATATAATATAATATAATATAATATAATATATTATATTATATTATATATGTGTGTGTATGTGTATGTATTTGGCTTTACTACTTGTGGTTTGACACTGTTTTTTTTTTTTGTTTGTTTGTTTTATAGGAACTGTCTTTGTAATATATGAGCTGGTCAAGGCAGCGCTCCCACAGAAAAAGGAATAAAAACTCCTGGAATTATTTCTGCCGAAATGGCCATGTATATGTTGTAAGGAGTTTAAAGGCTGTATATTTATTCATTTTCATAATGGGACCAATCTACAATTATGTAGCTCTGGACAATAAAATCTGCTTCCCATGACTTCTGCCTCTCTTTGAAATGCTTTCTACCCTGTTAAGAATGATATGCTGATAGGTTTGCCTATAAGGTGGAGTGTTGTTTAGGAAAAAGAGAAAATGAATTACTAAAGCATATAATTTTCTCTGTTTTCTTGAACAACCCTCTACCTTATAGGCAAACCCAGTATTACATTCCCAGTTCCTAGGAAATTTTGTTTTCCAGCTACCAGATTCAGCAGAGAAATTGCCATACTGTATTGAATTTCTCTCATGGGATCAATAAAGTATATCCATCTATCCATCTATCTATCTATCCATGGGCCTCCATGAGGAGCCTTGGTGTACATCAGCAACTTGTTGCTTGCTGGAGTGAAACTTAAAGGTTCTGAAAGAAAGCTGACAGAACCATTAACAAGAAACAAAAACAATTTGATATTTGTTCAATACCTTTTAGACACTTTGACAACTTGCAAACCCTTGTAATTCACTCCTGTCTGCTAAGAACAGAAACTTGAGGCTACAGTGGGTACAGGCTGACCGAAACCGGACAGTTGAAAATGTTACCTGGTCTGATGAATTTCATTTTCTGCTGCAGCAGGCAGAAGGTTGGGTCAGAATTGGTGTCAGTAGCACGAATCCACGGACCCAGCTTGCCTTGTGTCAACAGACCAGGCTGCTGGTGGTGGGGGAAATATTTTCTTGGCGCACACACACTGGGCACTTAATGAGTATTGTAGCTGCCTGCAATATTATTTTCCCTTGACAAGCATATAACTGTTTTTTTCCATCATGGCACTGTGCCATGTCATGAAGTCACAATGGTCTCTCCAGTTACCATATCTGAATCCAATAGGGTGGTAGAACGAGAGGTTTGTGCTGACAAATCTGTAGCAATTATGTAATGCAATCATGTCAACATGGACCAGATTCTCAAATTATTCCCAAGAAACCATAATTCACATCAAAATAATATTACTACACAGAAGTACAAATAGCAAAGTTTATTGTATCTTGAGATCAGAATAACCCTGGCACCACTTTGGGAAAATTTCCTTATTAAGATAAAAAAAACCCACATAACCCTGTGGTTAGCATCTATATGAAAATCACAGAAGCCTATTTCAGTCACTCGCAAAAAAGAAAAGCATTTGAGTCATAATAATGAGAATTTTTATTATGACTTTTCTCAGTTTTATTACTTAATTTTAAGTATGAGATACTAAGAGATACGTATTATGAGATACTAAGTTACAATTTAGGGAGACTTTCTTGTTATGCTTTAGTAAATGGTTTGAAACATGCATGCAATAATCTTCTTAGGCCAGTGACAAATACAGTACCTGTTTGTCAGTATAACTGCATACCATGCAAAGCTGAAAAATGAGTTGCTAATAAAAAGATACTTCCTCCTCCACAGAATTCTGCTTTCACAAACACACAACAGTTTAGGACAAATCACAAAATAACAATTTGGCTAATATTAGAGTTTGTAGAGTAATATTAGAGTTGCCAATGAGTAATGCTCACTAAAAAAACAACAAAAACGCATGTTTGGGATGGTGTATATAGATACTGTGCCATAAAGAAGGAGAAGTTTGTAATTTTATAGTACAGACCCATTGAACTCGCCTGCTGATTAGCAGGCAGGAGTGATAGCACAATACATAAATCAACACATTTAGCTAAAGTCTGACAGAGAGCAGAAAAATACTAAACTAAATTTTTACATCTAGCTATATGTCACAGGTAACGTGCCAAACCTGTGCTCTGTTTCATTACACAATCATATGAATATTACATTTGTAAAATAACTTGTAGTTGAAAATGCTCCAGTCCAGTATTGGTAATTCACACGATCTCTTAGCAAATGAGGATAAATGTGAATGAGTAAACTATAGACGGGTGATATCTTAAGAGAAAAGAACAGTGGCTTTGTTATTCTGTAGGGACAGATTTTGGATTGACGCGTCACAGTGCTCTCCACCATCATAAATACATCAACTGAAATAGCATCTGAAAGAACAGTGTTCATCCCTCCAGACTTCTAGAAACTGTGCCAGCGCACATCGAATATGCTCTGGCAGCTCATGGAGGCCCAACATTTTAATTTGTCTATTTACTGAAATGAAACCTTTACAAGATTGCATACTAGCATTTGGGAAAGTGCGTGTAGAACACTAGCTCTAAAACAGGGTACAATTTTTCTGAGAACTTGGGGCAGGTGGTCTGAAAATGCCCTGTGTTCCCACAGACACCGGTTTTCCTTCATGAGAGTTCCTTGCTCTTGTTTGGAGAATCAGGGATGTCCCAGTTGCTTGGGTTCCTTCGAAGGCTCAGTATGAGGATGTGAGGACTGGTTCTAGTGAAGAAACCTACTGAGGGATCTGACTATACTGTCTCTACACTCCCTGTGATGTTCGCAGAGATTATTACTGAGCCTCAGGGCCAGCTCGTGCAAGTTCTTAAGTGTCAAGGCCTGATCTCAAGTGGCAAGGTCATCTTTAATTTTGTCTGCTAGCCATGAGTGGCTCCCAGGGGAGAGTTGTGGAATATTCAATATAATATTCAGAGACAGTACAACTGCCCTGCTGAAAATTGATGAGATGAGAACCTGCTCCTCTGACACACACAGGACTATCAAATGTCTTATACATGGCTTGAGTAGAGCAGTCAATGTAGGCCACCTTGGCACAGTCTGAAGGGAAACGTGATGGCTATTGCTCAAAAGCAATGGAGCATTGCAAAAGGAATCTCCAACATCAGCTGGGGTTCCCATCATACTGCTCAGAAGTGGGTAAATATGAATCTGATCTATTTGAGTTTTTGAGAGGAGTGGGCTAAGGCAGCTCTATAGCTGTAGCTGCAACGGGCTGACTAGCTTCCTTCTGTAAGCTCTCAAAAAGTGACTACAGTTGTGAGGATTTGCTGCAAGACCTCCTCACGCCTGCTGATAGTGGTGCCCTGATTAATTACTGCTGTTTAACTGCTCAGACTATGCTGGGTCCATGTTTCTACCCCAATCCTGCTGTAATGGGGAGGGCACCCCATGCAGGGTTTGATCCCTGTTCTCCAGCAATCAGAGGCAAGAATGTAACCCCATGAGCAACTCAATGAGCCACCCACAGAGAGAGGAATGGAGCCAACTGCAGAGAAAACCAAATGTCCTAAAAGTTCACTAAAAGACTGGGGCAGGACTATATTATTTATTTATTTGAACTGAGAGCTTAGGGAGCACAAGAGTTGGCTATAGAGACCAGAGAAATCACCAAGATGTCCCCAGGAGACTAGTACGAAGAGTTTGCCAGCTGAAAATTAAGCACCAGCACACAGCAAAGTTGAATCAAGACTAAACACCAAGTGAGAGGCATGCTCTTCTTAAATAGACCCAGGCACAGGTGTCGCTGATTGCCACCGATTATAATCATGGTGGTGCTCTGTGGCTCCCTCTGGTGGCAGAAGCTGGTCTAGCAATCTTTCTGGTTGCTCTCTGGCACAAGGCCTAGTCAGCTTTCCCCTCATAGTACATACGAGGTAAAAATTCATAGGGTAGAAAATCGTAAATAGACCCACATAAGTGTGTGGGATCATGCTTTTTCACTACACGTTCAAAAACAGGAAACAGCCTCAACGGGAGACAGCAGATCTTGGGGTTCATTAATTAATTTTTCACCAGCTCAAAATGATTATCATAAAAGTGAGTGCATCAGTTATTCTGTGCACAAAGATGTCTTCAGACCAGTTATTAACAATAATCATTGTTTTGAAGTGAAAGAAGTGCTCAGTTTTTTAACAAATTTTGTTCCTTTGTCTGACCAATTTATATTGGTTGAGATCAAATCAGTGATGGGTCTCAGTAATCCATTACAGCATTCATTTCCTCTATTTTCAAGCAACATTAAAATATGCAGCATTCTGAAATGTTCTTTAAAAATATCCTGACTCAGTATATGATATTCTGTTGGAACCCCTGCTAATGCTAATGTTGAGCAGGTACCAAAAACTCTTCAACTGGAACTTTTAATCCTGGAACAGTGAGTAGAAAAAATCCAGTTTTGTGGTATCAAAAGTTCTTGTACTTTCTGCAGAAGGAAAAAGCTCAAAGAGTACGGGCATCAAAAATAGGGGCATAAAGAAAAAAAAGATTCAAATTTGGAAAATTGTTCCGATGGTCTGTGATATAGCTGCATTGAATTACAAGCCAAGATCTGGTTCCAAGTGGAAAAAGAAAATGGTTAAAAAAACAATATTGTGAAGGGAAATTGTAATGCTACAGCATATAAGGTCATTCTATACAACTGTGTACTTCCAACAGTTTGAGGAAGAACCACATATGGGTGTGATGGCCAAGTTTCCAATTGCTTTTGGCCACACAGTGTATGTCTACCTACCTTATGTGTCCTACTATGGGCTGCACAGTCAAGCAGCCAAGAATTTCACTACAAAGAATTCTACTCTATTTAACTCTTTGTACGTGACAAATAAGGCTTGAACTAGAACTTTTACTTCAGAAAACATGCAACAAAGACTATGGGTTGGTTTTCTTCATTTTTATTTGTATGAAGTTGTAAGAAGTGGCATGAATACTAACTGCCCTCTATCCCACACCTGGGAAAGTGAGTGGGATGGTGCCTGGCTAAGTTTTTCCTGAGCACTTGGTGGCCAGAGTGGTGTGGTGGAGCAGCGGGTAGTCTTGCTGCCACATGCTTCTAGACTCCTTGGTTTGATTCTGAGTTACTGTCTGTGCAAACAATCAAATGTTCTCTGTGGGTTTCCTTCTGCCTTCCAGAGATATTGAAGATGAATAAATGAACTTGGTTCACAGTTAAAGGGTTGTCATTATTGTTCCCGCTACTGTAGTGACTTGATACAATGGAATGGCATGATAATCTACAGGGCGTCCCAAAAGTCTCCATACATAGGGGACTATGTTTGCCAGCACCACGTTGGTCGTCCCTTCGTCAGTGGATGTTCGTGGACGTCCACTTCTTGGTTGGTCCGCGACACTTCCAGTCTTTCTGAATTTGTTAATAAGTTTGGCAACAGTGTCGTGTGTGATGTGCTTGCCATGTTTCTTGTTAAAGTCCATCGCAACCTTGCGTCAGCTTCCCGATCCAGCCATGAGAATGATTTCAATATGTTCTTAAAGAATGTTTGTCAAAGGCATTCTTAAAGGCTGTCTGAAAAAAAATGTATAAGTTGATGGTATTAACAATTTTGGAAGATATTTTGCTAAAAAAAATGGTTAAGTTTCCCTATGTATGAAGACTTTTGGGACACCCTGTAGAAACACAGTGTACACAGGGCACTGTGAGGATAACGGCTTAATGAAGTGAAAATATATTTCAATGCGTACTGTGCTTATTTAGTCTCCTTCAGTCGCTGCTTCAGCAGACCAGTATCCTGGTCAGGGTTGTGATGGAGCCAGAACCTATCCCAGGAACACTAGGCAGAAGAAATACACCCTGGATGAGACACCAGTCTGTCACAGGGCAGCATGCGCACACACATATTCACACACTCATTCACAGCTAGGGCTAATTTAGATTAGCCAATCCACCTACCTGCAGGGTTTTGGGAGGAAACCTATATGGAAAAACTCACACAGGCAGTATCCCAAGCTCAGGATCGAACCGGGGAACTGGAGCCATGAGGCAGCAACGCTCACTACTCAACTTTCTCACCTTTTGTTGTTCACCTCACATGTGTCAGGGAATAAACATTCAGAAAAAGACGATCCTTCATACACTAGAGAAATTTACAAACACAAATTTTATTTAGGCATCAAATGAAGTCACAAATCAATATTGTAAGAATTGTAAAGAATAAAAAGAAACTAACTAATAGTTTTTCCAACTGTTTTTTTTTTTTTTTTTTTTTAAATATAACAGCATTAATTTCTTATTTATTAAGGTTTTTATGTGTATACTATAAAATGTTTCATGTTGCATAACATTAAGTATTAAATTAATTAATTAATCTATGCTAATTAATTGAAACTTAAAGCATTAAGTCACGCCTTACATTTTATTTCAAAATTTGATTATTATTAGATTCTTACTGCTCAGCATTAAACCTAAGAACTGAAAAACAAACACTAGCTAAAGCTACAGAACTAGCTTCCTACAGAACTAGCTAGCTTAGCCTGGCTTAGCAAATTGATAGTTAGCAATTTACATTGTCATAACTGGTGAATAACAGCTTTTCCTCCAAAAATATTGTAGTATCTGAAATAAAAAAAGAATTATGAAGTAGTTATAGTTTGTTTCCTGTTCAAATGAAAGACAATACAATACAATTTATCTCCAAACTGTAAAGCCTATTTGAAAATGTAAGAGAGAGGTTTCGCCACTGTGTGTATTAGGAGCATTTATGACTCAATTTTGAATAGCTCCCTATTCCCTACATAAGTGCACTATACTGGGTATAGAAAAGGTCTTCAGTGCACTATTGAATATACATGTTGAATAAACATATACATATTTTCATTTAGGCTTCAGAAAAGTACAGGACAGCGATAGAGAAGTGTGAAGACCGCTGTGGATGCCGTTTTGTGTATCCAATTTGTTAGTGAATATTTTAAAAGAGTGTTAATAATCATTGTGTTACTAATGACAATTAAATTAAAATGCTCAAAGGGCACTTAAGTTGGATTCCAAATGGTTTAACACCCCCTTAGGATAGGATAGGGAATACGCTGTATAATGCATATCTAATACGCACTGTATTTAATGAAGTTCTTTAGGCGTGCTTCACAGCGCGGCCGCTAGAGGGCGACGTTCACAAATAAATATAAACCAGTATAACGTTACACAATATGCAGCTCTAAAGACAAAGGCAAATACACTTTGAATACAGTCTTTTTTTCCCTTCTCCAAATAGCCTACTGATATTGAGATTTTGAAAGAAAGTAATGTTTATATATCTACCATGAGCACAGGAAGTCAAATATATGATTTTAAATAGGTAGCCTCAGTATAAGAAGTTCCTAAACTTTATGATCATAACAGTTCTATGTATTTACCTATTTATTTGTGTACTTACTTACTTCACATTTATTAGTTAATTGCCACAATGTATGTACCAACACCTTCCAAAAGAACAACTCCAAGCTGTGGAAAATGTTTATGTGCTACTCATTATTTTGATGTAATATCTCATTAATTCCATGTAATAACTCCTTATTTCAAAATATTATGTCCTTATTTCAACTGAATAACTCATTATTTTGACATATTCATAGTATCTAGTTATTTTGACCACACAAGCTATCAGCAAGACTAAGTAATCGAATACTACCTTATAATTCTTATTCCGTATGGTGTTTAAGTCAAATAACTTCACTTTTTTTTCAGTTCAGGGCTTCTGTATTCTCTGAACACAGCTATTACAGGATTTGTTTTTCAATGACGAAGATTTGTTTAATATCTATGCAAGTCTTTGCATGTAACTTGCATTTCCTTGTGTTTGTGTGTGTGTGTGTGTGTGTGTGTGTGTGTGTGTGATGTTTTTATATCTTGGTGGGGACCAAATGCCAAATTGGCAAGCATAGAATATCTCATATTTTTGACCTGTGACGACATTTGGCTAGTCCCCAGTTTTTTTTTGTTTTGTTATTTATTATTATTTTTTTTAAACTGCAGCTTTTATTTAGAAAAACTAAATGAGAGCCCGGAAGTTTCTTTTGGTAACTGAGGTTAAGATTAGGGTTAGATTTAGGTGTAGACTAACTACATTAATAATTATGCCAATTGAAAGTCCTCACAAGGAGAGTAAGACAAAAGTGCATGTGTGTGTGTGTGAGTGAGTGTACGTGTGTGTGCGTGTGTGTATATGTGTGTGTGTAAAACCCCAGCCTTCATTCCTGAGCTCCTCTGATGGATGAGCTCCATCCCCATCAAAGGAGTGTGCAGAAGTTTCCAGCAGTGTAAATTCCTCCCAGCAGCTCTCATGATGAAGATGGTGTCGTAAGGGGCTTTTTTTTTTTTTTTTTTTTTTTTTTAAACACACTCAATATCACCGCCCCCCCTGTTAAGTAGCAGACCGAGGACAGACCCTGGCCCATTTGGAGAGCGGACTTTCCTCCTCCTCCTCCTCCTTCCACTCCTCCTCAGGCTCCATCACTTCGGCTGTCTGTGAACAATCAGGTCCAAAGTAAACCAGGACAGACGGGACACCAGACCTCTCCACACTCTTCCTCCTCTGTTTGTGTGATATATCAGTCATTTCTTTTGGACACTGTCCGGAATTGAACGGTGAGTTCAAATTATGACACTAATTCTCATTTTTGCTATTATTATTATTATTATTATTATTATTATTATTAAAAAATTTAATTAAGCCCCAAAATCAAAATTCACAAATCTTTCTGTGAATTACTAACTAAAGTCTTTTTTTTTCTTTTAAGAAGAGTTTAGTTACTGATTCCTGATATTGCATTTATTTATGCTCTTGTGTAAAACAATAAAAATTGCAATAAAATTAAAAAAAAATTTGCAATTTGTTTTTTATCTATGAAGATGTTTGTGAATTTCCTCCGAGAGCTCATATTAAAAAGCACAGTGACTCTTTATTAATTATTAAAAATAGAGTTTATTCTTGTGAGGTAAATAACCCGGCATCATTGCTGTGAAATCTTTTTAGACATTTCACATTTTTCTTGCACACGTGACCTTTTTATTAGGTTCTTGTGATGAATGCGCTGGTTTAATGAAAGGCTAAGATTTTAATTATGATGCGCGACATTTATTCTTGTCGATCCGGTAAATTTGCTATTCATCTCTACATTTCTAGAGTCTGTGTGCACTTTGCCTTGTCAACTAAAGATTAATGAGAGTTGAAGTGTGCTTTAGAGCATAAGCAGGACTGTGCGGTGTTCAGCAGGAGGCGCTCTGTGGCTGTGATCAAAGCCAGATGATTTACGGACAGTTTTCTTGCTTGGCTTATTGTGGAGACTTGGTGAAGTCGCACCTTAATATAATAAAAAGGAATTTCCATTTCATGTTGTAATGCAAAGACACTGTTCCAAGAGTCAGAATGCTTCGTAGCTTGTAGTTTATGTCTTATGTCTAAACATTTTTTTAGCCTAACACTTTTCCTAGGGCGCACTAGATAGTTTTTGAGTTTTGATGTGTAAAACAAATCTTTGGAAAATAAATCTAACTACATAAACCATCTAACTACATAACTTACATCACACCCTAAGTTCTAGTTTAACTCTAAAGGCTTGAGAGAACTGCCTGAGCGAATATTAGGAGCACAGCCTTGTACTACCTCCATATACTTCAAAATGCAGTATTTCATTTGATTTTATTATGTTGTTCAGTAATTTTTAGTAATTTTAAGTATCAGTGTATAGTATTTTTGCAGAATTGTTTATGATTATTGTTGTTTACTGTAAATGGTTTAATTACTTTATGGAAATTGTTCTATGTAAAGCCGTGAGACTTTATACTCACAATGAAAATGTGCCTCATAAATAAAAATTATTAGCTATAATTTTGTCCCATGTAATATGAAGAATTGAAGGATTGTTGTACAAAACAGAGGTCTTTCCTCCATGCATCCCAAAATGTCACTCTCACTATGTCCTATGCCTTTGTTAAATATGGGACAGAATAATAATGAAACTAAGTAAATGTAACGGCTGACGTAGAAAAAAAAAAAGTGTGTGGGTTTGGATTGTGGAATGCAGAGTGTAAGAGTGTGCTCGTTTCTTAGGTCCATTCATGCTCTGCTGAGACCGACACGGAGTGAAAATGAAGAGAAGGCTGTGTTTGGCAGCGTCTGCCTTCATGGCAGTGGCAATAGTGTCGTGTGTGAGGGCTCAGAATGAAGGTAAAGACAGCTGAGTCACTAAACATTACCTTTCTTTCTCTCACCTTCTCTCACCTTCTCTCCTCTTTAACACTCATCTCTCTGTAATATCTTTTTGTGCTCTCTCTCTCTCTCTCTCTCTCTCTCTCTCTCTCCTTCTTACTCATCATGCTCTCTTTTCCTCTAACACTCCTCTCTCTGTGATAAGTCTATGATCTCTCTTTTGCTCTCTTGATCTGTCTTTCTCTCCTGTCTAATGTGCCTGTCTCTGACATGTCTGTAGTCTCTCTCTCTCTCTCTCTCTCTCTCTCTCTCTCTCTCTCTCCCTTCCTTCCCTTTACTGTTCTTTCTGTTTGTACACATTTCTTTCTTTCTTTCTTTCTTTCTTTCTTTCTTTCTTTCTTTCTTTCTTTCTTTCTCCTTTTTACCCCTTTTAACCCTCTCTATAGCAATGTGCTCCCCGCTCAATAAAAATATATTTTATTTCATATTTATTCATATTTGCCATAAACCCCCACCTTCACCAAAAAAAAAAAAAAAAAAAAAAAAATCTCCATCTGAGTATGCAATTGACATGTGGACTATTTGTTTTGTTTTCCATTGCTCCCCTGTTTCACCCATCTGGGTTTAACTGAGCATGATAGGTTTCTATTATCAAATCTCTGATTTGAAGAACTTCATAGTCCTACTCAAGAGTAAAGGAAAACCTTGAAACTAAAGCAGCGACCCAAGGCGTAGTTGCTCTGAGGGGCAGATTAAGTCCGCGTGTTGTATCAATTTTCAGCCCTTTGTGGGCTAACACTGGTCTTAATCTGTGCCCAGGAAATGGGGCACACACCTGGGGCTGCTTTCAATTACATTTCCTTTCTAGTTAAGCAAGCTAAAACAGGCTGTTAATTTAAACTAAATAAGTGTGTTTTTTATTTTACTTTCCACAATTTTAGTTACTGGGAATACCAGTGAGCTGAAAGAAGGTGATATGCAGCTCACATGACCGTATTCATTTAGAATAATCCAATACAGATGAGGGATGGGAGGGACTTACTGAATTCTACACCGGTTCTGTTAAAATGTTTGTCTTTGTATGTGAATGCATTTCATTTACAAACTGCTTTAAATTAAATTGCAATCAAACATCACCAAGTGGAAACACATCAAGAGAAATGTTAGACTCAGAACCGATTTAGTGCTAGTATAAATTTTGAAATTGAATAGTTATCATGCTCAGCATTGGGCTTTGGTTAATCAAAAAACAACCCAGTGACATCTGATCAAATCAGATCACTCAACATGCTGATGTGGTTTAGATTTGTTTAAATACAACTCATACATGTGAGGGTGTTCTCTCTTTTACTGATGTTGAGGATGTTAATTGCTAGATCAGAGTCAAGATCCTGGACATTTTTCCTCAAGTTCATATATCAACATTCCAACATATCAGCATGAGCTGCCAGTAAAATGAATGTTCTTCCAGGATGCTGATCCAGGAACATGGCTGAGGATAAGGAAAAATGTAACGCATTATGAATGACAAAGTATGTGTGTATATAGCTCATCCTAAAGTTATATTCATCTTAAATAAATCTAGGTTATAAAATGCAAAAATATACATTGCACAAATAGCAGCCAAGGATCACCATAACCAGCAGATGAAAGCCACATTCTCACTAAAACTCAGGGCAGGTAATCCATGTGGTGAAACACTTTCAGAGTCATCCAAAAGGCAGAAAGTCAGTGACTGGACTTCATCATTGCCAAACGTAAAAGTACAAAGTGCGCCATTACTGGTGTTCAGCGGAAAACCTAATGGAACATTTTTACTGCTTTCAACTTGACAACCACCCGGAGGCCAAATTTCCAGATTTTATGGAGCAAAAAGACAAAAAATACCATTTTTTCCCAAAACAAATCTGTTTAAAAAAAAAAAAAAAAGATTTGCTCATCTGCTTAACTTTTGGAGCTTCCCAAATAAAGAGAAAAAGGACTCTGTTAATAGGCAGTAATGTCTGACGTCAGCATGTCAGTGACAGTGTGCTTTACCTTTTGTTCAATTAAGTTCCATATGCTAGAAAAAAAAGTTTTATAGATATATAGTTTATAGATGATGGCGATGATTAGAGGAAGATTCAGATGATGATTAGAGGAAGATCAATGAGAAGGCCTTATTAAAGGTCATAATTGCAATCTCTCTTAATAGAGGGGCAAAAACATATCTCTGTGATCGATGCTGACAAGAGAAATGACTTGTGCATAAAAAAAGATGAGGTACACGCTGATCTCTAACTGTGTATCTAGGAGGACCAAAAATGTTAGGTCTACGTAATAAATTGGAACTCGGTGTACTGTATATGTAACGTGAAAGAAATGCCTACTAATTTAGTATTATTCTGAAATGATTTTTTGTAAGAGAATGTAAAAAGTGTAAGTATCACAGAGAAGCACAAGTGAATTAGATGCTAAACTTGTCCATTATATATTCCAACAGTCCTATAATACATATAGATGGGCAACATATTGAAGGAAAAAAACAACTCACTTAACATTAAGAGTCTTAGTAAAGTGTCGGGCCACCACAAGCCACCAGAACAGATTGAGTGTGCCTTAAACACAGATTCTATACGTCTCTGGAAGTGTACTGGGGCGGTGAACACCATTCTTCTAAAAGATATTCCCTCAGCTGGTGTTTTGATCATGGTGGTGGAAAGAACTGGTGGAAAATGCATCACTCTAGAATCTCCCATAGGTGTTCAGTTGGTTTGAGATCTGAGGACTTTGAAGGCTATAGCATATGAGTTACATCATTTTCATCCTCATCAAACCATTGAGCTGTCATGTGCTGTGTGTGGGGGCGGAGTCATCCTGGAAGAGACCACTTCTATCAGGATAGAAATGTTTCATCAGAGGATAAAGGTGATCAGTCAGAAAAACTTTGTATTGATTTGCAGTGACGCTTCCATCAAAAGGAACAATTAGACCCAAACCATGCTAGCAAAATCAGCACCCTCAAACATCTGCACTTGTTGTGTTTCTCCACTCATTTATTCAGATTTTTCCTTGAATTTGTTACCCATCTGTAAATGTATTCATATTTTAAATATTCTGAAATAATAAGCTGCGCAGTACATATGGCATGCTATATGGAAGTGCGACTGTGTTAAGGACCAGCATAATGTTAGGGTTGGGTCGGGCCCAAATGGGAACAGAAATGGAAGTCATCGTCAAAGTTGAATTGGTCAACCAGGTTGGTGGATCTTATTTTTAATGTCCCTGCCCTGGTCAAGCTTTGGCTCTGGTCACTGTCTGATCAGAGCTATTGCTTCACAAAATATTTTATTGGGATATCCTTAACACACACAAACCTCATACACATTTTCCAAACTGCCAAATATATCTCATAGAGAACACTTGCATCACACATCACACAGTCAAGGATATCACTTTAAAATATTTCCAAATATATTCTCTCCCTGTAGTTCGTCTTGTACATGGAAGTTTCAAGTTGTAGCATACAACTTTTCATGTACATGTGCATTGGGCAGATGTGACATCAGTCTGCCCAATGTGACCAACCCAGTGTTTCTTTTTGTTGTTCGTTTCTGTTTGTTTCACTTGTCCTATTTCAGTTTTGTGCAAATCACCTCGTGTGCATCCTCATTTAAGTTACTTTTAATGTCGAAAAGAATGTACACAAGCGTCACCACTGACACTGTGTATTCTTTTAAGAGGTTTGCAATGGATTGTCATTCTAGTCATGTCTGTATGCAGTGTAGAATGAGATGCGTTTTTAACATATGCACTGTGAGATGACATTGTTCCATTGTACAATCAACATTCAAAATATATTTCTTTGGAGAAAGTTCTGCAGCAGTTCACCACAGTGAGTGCAGCTGTGTTGGACTGACTGCTGTGACCGCATGTGAAAAAATCTGGCACTCTACCGGTCTCTGTGGATCACTTGTTTTTTTGCTGTGTGTTTTTGCTTGAGTAGTCTGCAGCCCTTCGGCCAGACTGCTCAAACAGATGTCATTTTAATCTAAAATGGCGTTATCTCTTGTTTTGTTTTGTTTTTTTTCTTGTGTTGCCGTCAATCCTCCTCCCCCAACAATGAACGTGCTAACTTCAGACATGAAGTGTTGATCGTTGGGTCCCGTCCGTGCACTTGTTATGTGTTTCTTTAAATTATACAATTAAAAAAGAAATCACTTTTGGCATTCACTTGATCTACTTCTTCTTTTCGCAGTGATGCCTCCGTCGGATTTGAAATTTCAAATTTTAAATGAGCACACAGTAGAAATGACATGGAAATTGCCCCAGTCAAGAATAGAGGGCTTCAGAATACAAGTGTCATCAGGTAAAGGTAGGTAGTCTCAATTTATGAGCCTATATATCATTCATTAGTCAGCTTTTACAGCTTCCTGTTGAGTGTGCCCCTCAGGTCTGTTATGGGCCCATTACACTTTGCTTCCTTTTGAAAAACTCTTAGAATTTCTAATCTGTCAGAAAATGCAGATCATTAATAAATAAATGGAAACAGTGATAACAAAAATTTATATGCTTGTGACTGTAGGGTTGTGAGTTCACATCCCAAGACTGCTAGAGAGCCAATGTTGGGCGCTTAAACAAGACCCTAACTCTCAGATCTGCTCTTAGACTGTATTGCACCTTACTGTCTACCAAATGTCTAACAAAACAATACATGGAATGTATACTTTACAGTAAAACATAGTAGTAGAACATAAAGGAAACCAAGTTTGTATATTAATTGTAGTATAGTAGCATAAAAATGAAATGGCATGCCTCCCAAGTTTGCAATTAGCAGAACAGAACCTTTTATATGTCTATGTTCTTTGTTCTGTCTTTCCTCACTGTAGATGAGCCTGTGAAAGAGTTTACACTTCCTGCCTCTGCAAGAAAGACCTCCATCAGAGACTTAACCACTGATGTAGATTATGAAGTAACAATATCTTCATATGCTGGATCACAAGAGAGTATACCTCTCTCTGGTCAGATAACAAGTAAGTCATGTGCTGATTAACCATGCTGTGCTAACCATGTTGGGTTGTTTATGTTGCTTTAGAGGAATAATTCCTTTTCTCCTATAGTTCAATCGAGTGGGATTGAAGGAGGTCCTAGAAGACCACAGATTTCAGATTCAATCAGTAAGTAAACCTTACTCCCTGTTTCTTGCTCATTCATTGTCTCTCAACCCCTTGGCTTTTTTTCTCCTGTGTGCTCATTATATTTTTTTCATAAATGCCCCATTGTGTTTTACTTTATGAGTCCAGACAACATTTAGGTGTTACTCCAGCATGAAAACGTGAAGCAGCCATTGTGTAAGTCAGTGAGTGCCTGTTCCTGTACAGCTGTACGTGGCCCCTCATGCCCAACCTGATTAAAACAAGGCCCTAAAAATGCTGAGAGCAGTGGAAAGCATTACAGCGGCTCACTTTACAAGAGCCTCGTGGCCTCCTCCTCCTCCTCCTCCTCCTCTTTCTTGCCTTCAGCAGAAGGCAAATGACTTTTTCTGCCTTAGGCATGGGTGGAGGAGTTCCCTCGGCAGCCGATTAGGCAGCTTAATGTAGCTGAGAAGCACACTGATTAAATGCTGAGGGATCTTGCACATATGTCAGATACTATTAGGTGGATTAGTTGGCAGTGAAATCAGTGAACTTCAGGAATAATTACTCTTTTACTTAATTACTGCATTGCATGGACGTGACATGTACACATTTGTCAT
>CM040993.1:12947621-13014435 GCA_022985145.1 Pangasius djambal
TATGTCTGAAAGGGTGACAAGGCTCTATTTCACCAGATTTGGTCAGATCACACATTTTAACCTCCGTACATACATAAACATACACACAAATACGCACAAACCCACACAAACCCACATATATTTACGCACGTACCACATGTGTAGTGCAAAAGTAAATCAGCACTGTGCTGTTTATGCGGATGTGAGAAGACTCCCAGCCAAACGCTCCAAGGCCCTCCATGCCAAAATCCACTCACGAACCAGCAGTGTGCCTGCAACCACAATTTTAATTCTTATTTCTGACAGTTCATAAATAATGACATGGGAATGAATACTGAGGTGCATTTCAAAGAGAATTTCTTGCAAGGTGAATGCTTACTTTTATTTTATTTGCTGGCATTGTGTAGGTGATGCCTTGGACTACCTGCTGAAAAATATTTTCACGGAAACCGCTGGTGCCAGAAGAGGATTCCCCAGAGTTGCTGTGGTCATCACAGGTGGACAATCGCAAGACTCTGTCGAGGACTATGCTAGAAAACTGAGAAACAACGGTGTTGAGATCTTCACCCTAGGTATGTGGGAGTCTGATGCTGTCTCTCAAACATGGAAAGCTTTATTTTTATGGTATTAGGTTTCAGAGCTGGAGCAGAGGGATTTCTGCCCTTTCCATACTCACACTTCACTTAATCTGCAGCGAATGGTGGAAAAAAAGCCCTCAAGAAGTCAAAGTCTAATCAGATGGGTTTTGCAGATGCTGCCTTTGGCACTATCGTAGTTTCCTATTCGTGGAGGAAAAATAAGCTGCTTTTAAACGTTTTCCACTGACCTGACCTCCAACTCCTTATTTCAAAAGGCTCACTGTTAATCCAGCTGGATTGCTTTAAAAGCGGAGACGCGATAAGCGGCTGCTGCTTTTCACATGTTTATAGTGAAAAACTAGTGTGAGGCATTCTTAAAGAATGGGTATTGGATGCTTTTGATTGTTTTCACATGCAGCTATCAACTTTACAAGACATTTGAGATTTGACTTTTAAGCAGAAATGAGTTAGTCTTTGGCAAGATTTCAGATTTAGTGCACTTCTATAAATATTAACACTTTTTGTTTGTCTACAAATCAGGCATCAATGAGGCGGATGAAGAAGAGCTGAAACAAATGGCATCCACTCCATATAAAACTCACGTGTATACTGTCTCTCGCTTTGATCTGATCAAGACCGTGCAGAAGGACCTCATTGCACATGTGTGTTCTGGAGTTGAGGATCAGATGAGCTCATTGGCCAGTGGCGAAGAAGGTAAAAAACAGCAAACAAAAGAGCAAGTACACAAGTGAATAAGGTCACAACATGTTATCATGTATTTTAATATATAGTATATAAATGTAAATACAGTACATATCCACTTACACTGGCCTGAATGTAGTGCTTAGAATTACATATGCTGCAATAAGCATCTCAAATCTGTCTTTTTTTGCACTAACATGTAAAATAAATTGTTTTTTTGGGAGTAAGTGATCTACAAACTATTAACATTACAAATGGTTTCCCTTCCATTGTATGGTGAAGCCTGTTCGGGCTAAACATTTCATGCTTCTTAACTGATGGCCATTTATGATATGTAGCTTAGTGCATTCATGTTATTTATAGACCCCTGAATGGGTCCTTGCATCTCGTTGTAGTGGTCGAACCTGCCTCAAACCTGCAGGTCAAAGAGGTGGCATCCAAATCGATGAGGATGACGTGGGATGCCTCTCTGGGTGAAGTAACTGGCTATAAGATACAGCTGGTGCCTCTGATTGTGGAGAGCAAGCGGCAGGAGCTTTACGTCGGTCCCACTCAGACCAGTGTGAATGTGAGGGACCTTTCTCCAGACACTGAGTATGAAATCAGTTTATTTGCCCTGAAAGGACTAACGCCCAGCGAGCCAATCATTGCTCTGCAGAAGACTCAACCTCTCAAAATATCACTGGGTAAATAGGAATATGCACTTATAATCAGTTTACCATTAGCTAACTACTATGTTCTGTTTCAGTCCAAATGACCCGTTCTGAAATTTTACTAAAATTTGATACTTTTTAATGGTCTCTTAATAATGGGATGTTTTTGTATCCATCAAAAGGAATTCTGAGACTTAGGCTACATTAATATTGTTTATATTATTAACAATTGAAATGAAAATAAGATAGTGGGTATTGGTCAAGGTGTTCCAACCAAAATGCAATTATTCCACTAAACTGATTGTAACATTTTCCTTCTAGAATGTTCCCTTGGAGTGGATGTTCAGGCTGATGTTGTCCTTCTGGTTGATGGGTCGTACAGTATAGGGTTGGCCAACTTTGCAAAAGTGAGAGCTTTTCTGGAGTACTTGGTCAACTCCTTTGACATTGGTCCACACAAGGTCCAGATCAGTCTTGTGCAGTACAGCAGGGATCCACACACTGAGTTTTACCTGAACACACACCACAATCTAGATGCGGTGATTAAAGCGGTGAGAAGCTTTCCATACAGAGGAGGTTCCACTAACACTGGCAAAGCCATGACTTATGTGAGGGAGAAGATCTTTGTTTCCAACCGAGGAGCTCGCGCCAACGTACCTCGCGTGACAATCCTCATCACGGACGGCAAGTCTTCAGATGCTTTTAAAGATCCAGCCACGAGGCTGAGGAACAGTGATGTGGAGATCTTTGCTGTTGGGGTGAAAGATGCCGTGAGGTCAGAGCTGGAAGCCATTGCGAATCCTCCTGCTGAAACCCATGTGTACACTGTGGAGGATTTCGACGCCTTCCAGAGGATCTCCAAAGAACTGACCCAGTCCATTTGTCTACGCATTGAGCAGGAACTTCTGAAGATCAAGCAGAGAAGTGAGTAGTCTTTATAAAGCTTTTTACTTCACAATGGATATTTGGTAAATGTAATAAGTGAGGTCTGCAGAGAAACCCTGAAGGGATATTTTAGTCTGGTGTGGTGATTTTAGTGTGCTAATTGTAGAGGTACCCCATGACATCCTTATAAAAGGATCCTTGAGGACCCCATCAAAGATGTCAGGCTAGATAGCTAGCTATCTGGCTTATTTACGTTTACATTTACATTTATGGCATTTGGCAGACACCCTTATCCAGAGTCTCTATCAATAAATATATACAAACATCCTGATACTGGTTCATTAGGTCACAGACAGAATACTGCCATTCCTCTGTTGGGGAGGTAATATAGTAAGAAAAGCACACAGACAACATTTTTAAAAAATTAAAGTACTAATTTAAGTACTTTAGGATGATGTATGTCTTTAGGCTTATGTGTGTATGTTTAGCTATTGCAACCAAAGCCTTTTTGTGTAACTCCCAAAACTACATGTGTAAACTATGTAGTGAAGCACAGGGGTGATTTCAGCTAGGTTAAGTACTGTATATCTGTGAAGTTTGGACATTCCACCATGATCTTTACACCCACCAATTATTACCTTTTAACAGAACTGATAAACATTTATTTAGCATCTTTACTTTATTTTTTCAAATAGTTTATTTTTTTATATTTTGCTGACCAAAACTAACATCTGTGTATGTGACTTGACTGCTGAAATTACTCTTGTAATGTAATTTTAAACTCAAAATTAACAGCAGCGGAAATAATTTACTCACATGCTTACAATTATAATAAGGATTTCAAAATGGGCCAACTTTGCTTTTTTTATTGTTTTTAATCTGATGAACATGTGGCTCACATGTGTAAAGACAAATGGTTGCAGTTTATTGCGAAAAATCTTAGCCACGGTGACTGCACTACAAGTCCCAAATGTATTTGCACATGCCAGTATATTGTAAACTTTTGGCATAATGTTCTATAATTGTTATATAATGGAATAAATTGAGTAAAGGTTAGATTAAGATGATGGAAACAATTGAATGAGGCTTTTATTTTAGGAATTGTGATCAACTGTGAACACTGTGTTGCAGGTTTGGTATCACCTAAGTCCCTGAGCTTTTCCGAAATAACCTCCAGAAGTTTCCTGGCCACGTGGACAAGCGATGCTACAGATGTTGAGTCCTACCTAGTCCAGTACAAACCTGCTGAAGATCCTGATGCAGATTATGTCTCCGTGTCAGTACCAGGAGACACCACCACTGCTATGCTGGTCCACCTCACGCCCCTCACCAAGTATGAGGTCAATGTCTTGGCCCAGTATGACAAAGGAGACAGTTTACCTCTCACTGATTTTGAGACTACACTTGAGGGTCAGTTCTTTTCTTTTACTTGTCTTTTCTTTGACAAGTGACATAGGATTTAAAAAATCTTATCTTTAGAATAGATAGGAGCAGCATAGTACCTTAAAGACAGTTAAATTTGCTAATATTAATATACTGGTCATATATTCTGGAATCAATTCCACTAATACAAAAGTTATTACTATTATTATATCAATTAATGCTAAATTGATGCTAATAATGAAAGAATCCATTGATCAAAAGTGAGACAATTCAATTTTTTAGCCATTTGTGAAATCTGTGCATGAAACTAAAACGTATCCGAATGTAAATTCCAATACTAACACGTCCAGTTCAATACACAGAGTTACAACATGCCATGTGTTATTGTCTGTAAAGCTTTAGTCAATAAGAACACACTATTTTCAGACTTACAGTGTGGAATAGTGGAAGAATGATTGGTTGTAAAATATTGATGACTTATAAAGACCCCCTTCTTGCTGCAGATCGAGGAACTGTACGTAACCTCCGTGTTTCTGAGGAGACCACCAACAGTTTCCTTGTGTCATGGGCACCAGCTCCAGGAGCCGTAGTGAGATACAAGTTGACCTATTTTCCAGTCAGAGGTGACAGCGCCATAAAGGAGGCCTTTACACAGGGCCCTGAGACCAACATCGTCCTCCAACAGCTCCTCCCACTTACCACTTACAGAGTGAGTGTGGCAGCCGAGTACTCATCGGGCACTGGGGAACAAATGCAAATTGATGGCACGACTAAAGAGGGTGAGTTTCAATGTTGAGCAGGTGCATAGAATGTTTATGATGCGTATTTTCCCTTCACTCATTTTATTTTTCTAATGTTTGACATCCTGCCATTTAGAAAATTCCAACCCCACACGTGTTATTAAGCTTTCAGGATGGAAAGTGCTAATCTCAGGCAACAGGGCTTTCCCTGTGGAAATTTGCACAGCGAGACTCAACACACACACACACACATACACACACACACACACTTTTCTGTTTGCTCTGTGGGAGATTATAGGTGATGGAACGTTACCCAGGAGATGAGCCTGCTTGCTAACGCAACAACCATCTACTGGGGGAGGCTGATGGAAATAAACAAACTGATTTCCATTTGCCAAAGCAGTGGAATTCCAGACACTTGTTATCGTTGCTCAATGAGGTTAGCGCCTTCGTATGTTCCAGCTGCTCCTATCTGGCTGCTCTGAGTAATGCAGCTGTGATATTTTCAGTGTCTGTTATGGCAGAAGGCAAATCTTATGCAATGAGATTTTCTCCAACTCACATTTCATAATGTGCAGATTTTCTCCATGCTGTGTATGGGATAAAAATGACTTCCTTACTGTTTCATTTTGACATGAATAAACTCATGCAAACAAAAAAAGATTTAGACATTTAGGAAGGCAGTTTATGTAATGATACAGCTAAAAGTATTTTCCTCCCAGTAAAGACCTACATTATCCAACTGTTTTGTTCTTTTACTAGTCTTTAGCTTGACAAATGACAGGATTCACAGATTTCAATAGCTATATCATGTTTTTGGGGTTGAGAACCTAATATCTGATTAGAAATGTAATCCCTGTTAATGCTAGCTTTGTAGATTCCCCAGCCTGGCCTTTGTCCCTAACCACTTGCTCTTCTTGTGCTCCTATAGAGCTAGGCTCTCCACGAAACCTGCGGGTTTTTGATGAGGGAATATCGTCGTTGCAATTGGAGTGGGAGCCAGCGCCGGGTCGGGTGCAGCAGTATGTGGTGTCCTATCAGCCAACCGAGGGTGGAAAGACAAAAGAATTGACAGTGAAGAGACCGTCCGCCGTGCTCAAAAACCTGCAGTCTGGCACCGAGTATCAGATTTCTGTCCATGCACGCTACTCCTCTGGCCTTGGCCAGCCCCTGGAGGGCACCGGCACCACTCTTGATGGTGAGTATATAATCTTAATATCCCTGAATGTGTGCCATTTGTTTGTATGAGTGAGGGGTTAGCTAATAAAGCACATCATATGTCATCAACATACAGTAGGTTCCATAAGCCTTTCTACATAGTTGAGTTCAGTTAAGTGTGTTAACTAGCTGTTAGCGTACCTTTTTACTCTTGAAATACACTCATTAGCACATATTGATACCGATGTGCAAGTCAGCTTCACGCACATTTCGTCACATTTCGCACTGTACAGTTGTTATGAGGTGAACTGGTCCAGTATGTCCATCCCAGCGATTTTAGTTTGGGCCACTTGCCTTCAAAATAGACTGGGAGTTGATTATTGTATAGTTGCATTTTTCTTTCTTCTTTAAAAATTAAGTGCTTCTTATTGGTCAGGCTTCAAGACGCTCAGGTCAGTTTCAAGGCCTTATGTGAGATGAGAATAGGTTGAGCACAGCCATTTAGAGGTGTCATTTAGGCCAAACAATTGTCCTTGGTGGTAGGCGTGTGGGGTAGTCACAAGAATAAAGCTCCTAGATCTGCTCAATATATTAACCAGGAGCAAACATCTACTTGGGAATTAGTGAACCAAGGCATTGAGGAATTGGGGGTAGTGAGTTCAATTTCCCTAATCTTGGAAGACTATACATGGAGATGAGATGAAGATTTTCTTGTTTCTCTTTCTCATATTCTGTGTAAGATATGGTTAAGGAGCAGCAGACAGATTTTGTATGTCAACTAATTAATATTAATTGAAAATTGTAGGGTCTGCTTATAAATTTTAATGACTGTTAGATGGTCTCACCAAAAACAGGAAAGTGGAGAAAGAAGCCTTACTACATTTTCTTAAAACTACATATACATTAATTTTAAGAGTCAAAATCACTTGAGATATATTTAATATAGTATTATTAAATTATTAGCATCAGAATTATACCTGAACATAGAAGAGGTATGCATGGGACTGTTTTTTTTTTTAACAGTAGACACTCTTGACACTCTTGAACAATCCCACCCAATCCCGTAGAACATTTGACCAATTCCACACACTCCAGGAGTAATTATTTTCATTTGTAGCTATCCAAATATTTTTAATGAACTTTGTCGGTTATATTCCCCAAATGGAAACAGCTAAGTAATTTAAACCACAGTGATTCTGACCAGGATATTGCATTTACTGAAGATGACTGAATAAACCTAGTAAACGCATTTCACAGCACTGCACATGCAACCAGTTTCATTCAATGCTTTCCTATGTTACTAAAGGTCACCTTTCTCCTGTGAGCTTCATATCTGACTGCCCAGTCCCATCCATGTGAAAGTAAAAACCACCCACTGAAAGTGCTATAGTACAACATATTTGGTTTTATATATGTGAATGCCTTCTTAGGCCATTGATATGTCAATATACCTAGCAACCAACTGCCCCTTTCCATTCAGGGTTTGTTAGAGCATTGGGAGGCTGATTGAAAGCAGAATGATATTGAGTACCAAGAACTTGCACTTATTACCCTTATTTGCACTGCACCCACGACTGAACTCTGGCTTGGGTGGAGTTGGAATTTGGTCTGGCCAGGAGAACATTGTATGTGTGGTGATAGTAGTGGTAGCTAGGGGGATGGGTTATGGTTATGAGTCACTTTCTCCTGCAGTGTCAGACATTGTGCGGACTTGCTTGGAATGCAGCAGATCTGTCCTCAAGCTTTGGCTGATGGGTCCGTTTCTGATGTAATCGGACAGTCTGAGTTTCTTCCTGCCTTTGGTTCCTTGAGCCATATGGAAGGAATTGGACCAATTCAGCAACCAAAGCCCTTTGATTATGATATATTGTGATGTTACTTATTCCGTCCATCCATTGGCAAACAGAAAGTTTCAATTCTGAACTGACTGAGCTCTGATCTCACAGCTGCTTACATAATCCATTTAACATGCAGCTGCTGGAACTAGGATCAAGTAACTTTGTTTTAGAGATGGTTTCATGCCTAACTTCTAGTAGTGAAGAACGAAATGAAGGCTCCAACATACTCAAGCATTTCCTAGCTATGTGGATAACAGTGGATGTTTAAGTGAGACGTTCTGTGCCTTCCTGCATCCAAGAGCTCTCATCTGAATGAATTAGCTGGAACAGAAATGCAGAAGAAGGGCCATAGGAATAGTGTTTGCTGTTTTAAAGATGTTCGCGGTGCTACCGTCCAAAGAAATGGAGAAAGAAATGGTGTCACCAACCTATTCCAGCACTCCAGCACTTAAGAATATTTAGCAATACTACAACCAAGAGACAAGATCTTACAGCTGTAGAGACATTTTCACACTGAATTTCCAGTAACGAAGAAAGAAAACAGAGCCTCTAACATACTCCTGAACTTCCCAGATATTCGGAAAGCAATGAAGCTTAAGCTGAACTTTAAACATCCTGTTCCATCCAAGAGCTGTGGTCCAATTCAATGAACACAAATGTAGTAGATGTGCACTGAAAAGCATGAAAAGATATATTATTGCCTACCTTCCAGACATCGAAGAGCAAGAGTACTCCATAGATACTTAGAGAACAATGAGTGTTTTGCAGTACATTGACCTTTGGTCCCTTCCTCCCTCCAAAACTTGTGATCATCTTGTTATCTTCATGCCTAACGTTTAGATGCAGAAAAATAAATGGAGGTGCTGAAATATTCCAGGAATCCCTATGCACTTAGAAAACAATGTGAGTGTAGTAGCATTATTATAGCACCTTTGTTACCTTCCTCTATCCAAGAGTTGTGATTTCACAGATACTTGCTCAAGCCAGTAAGCAGGAAACTTCTGAAACTGTGTGAAAGGACAAAGTGAAAAGAACTTTGTTAAGATTTCTCTAGGCTTAAATGGTGAAAGAAAGAAAGGCATATTCTGACATATTCCAGGACTCCTTTGCTAATTAGAAAATAATGGGCGTTTTAGCAGTGCTTTGACCTTTTGTACTTTCCTCAATCCAAGAATTGCAAACTTTTAAAGACATTTTAATGCATAACTTCCAGAAGTAGGGAAAGAAACAGAGGCTCTGACATATTCCAGGACTCCTGAGTGTTTTAGATAATAGTAGGAGGACTTTGACCTTTGGTGGGGTATGGAGCTCACTGGTTGGGCGTGAACAGGCTTGTCGACAGCAGCAGGCCACATGAGGGATTTGTAGGCTGCAAGGGTCTTTTGAGAGGCCGCCAATCTTGGGATTCATCTGTGCTGTATCTCTTAACTACTTGCCCTGTGGGATGTTTTTTCTAGGTGGTGGCCAGAAACTCTAGACTTACCTTGATAAATTGGGGGCAATCACAGCCAAAATGCAGACCATTGTTGAGCAGACCAAGAGGCTCAGGAAGTCAGTTCAGGATTCCAAGTTTAAAAAAGAAAAAAGAGCTGCTTAATTAAGGAATTATAGAATTAATTTCAAGGGACAGTGAGAAAATATGCTAAATAAAAATCATGGTGTGATCTGTATACCTGGTCTTTTTTTTCAATCTTCAACTGTCCATTTTTGGTGAACCTGTGCCCACTGTAGCCTCAAATTCCTGTTGTAAGCCTATGTGGTCTTTTAATGCTGTAGCTCATTTACCTCAAGGTTCAACGCGTGGTGTTTTCTGGTTTGCGTTTCTGCTCACCACGGCTGTTAAGATTGTTTATATGACTTACCGTGGCCTTACTGTATGCTCTGGACACTTTCCTCTGACCTGTCTCATCAACAAGACGTGTCCACCCACAGAACTGCCGCTCACTGAACTGCTGCTCACCATTCTGTGTTATGTGTGAAAAAGCCAGGGTATCAGCAGTGATTGAAATATTCAAACATTGCATTTGAAAGTAACATTGTAGATCCTTTTAGAGCTAATAAACATCCTTAATTTCAGAGAATCTCACAGAGCTTCTAGGAATATATAACCTAACCTTACAATGTCACAATATAGGCATATATTGTAGTACATCATTTCACAAAGAAGACTCCAGGCATTCAGTTTTTGCCATATGGGGAGTTGTTCTGACAAGTCAGTTAGCGGGATTACGTCGGGGTGGGGGGGATTCCCGAGACAACATAACTTTTCTATGATATTTATTACAGACACAAAGTTGGTCTTGGCCTTCAAGGATCTTTTATCAATGCTGAATGTAGTGCCATGGCAAATGGCCTCTTTGAATAACGCTACAGTCAAAGAATATTCTATGTAAACAGCCTACTCTTGGGATAGTGGAAGTGGCAATGCTCAACATAGGGCATGTTTGATTTTAGGAGGGATCTCCTAATTTCACAGCAAAAGAATCAGATGAAATTAATAGAGATCAGTTAGCACTTTATACAACATGTTGCATGTTAAACGTTTCAAAACATGAGGAAGAGGAGGTTGATTCAAATGGGAATTCACACAGATTTGGGATGCAGAGTTTCAAGAGGCAAAGAGACATGGAAAAAGAAGAGGTGTGGAAATGAAATCAATCTTAATCAGTTGGTGTGGAGATGGCCAAAAGCAAGGTTTTTTATTTGCATTTTACTGACAAGATGCAGCAACTGGGAACTGTCAACCGAGGATGACCCTTCCCTCTCTGACATTTGGAAAAATGCATAATGTGTTTGGCTTTGGCCTCGCTCTAAGGCCCCTGACCCCGGGGATATTATTAAATTCAATCCTGCTGGCCTTTTCAGCACTTACCCATTCTGAAGGTCAGTTAGGGGGATTACTTTAAGACAACATAGCTTCTCTATGACGTTTATTACAAACACAAAGTTGGTCTTCAAGATTCTTTTGTCAGCACCAAATGTTGTTCCATGGAAGCCTGCCTCTAACTTCAAACTCTAACTTCAAATGGGGTTATGTTATAAGCATATTCCACGTGAGCAGCCTACTCTTGTAATCCACACTAATTTTGTCTAAATTGTTCACAAGTTGTGACCCAGTGGTGACATTTTAGGCAGAACCCAAAACCCATTGAAATTGGGTTTATGGTCAAGAGTATATTTTTAGTTTTTGAGGGAAATATTGTTATTGCCACAGTCACTATGTTTTTCCAAAGAAATGTATAAAAGGCTTAATGGCTACATGGTTGCTAGCTAAATAGTTAGTCATTAATTAGCTTATAATCGGTGTAGCTTACACTTAAAAATGATCAAACCCCTCCTGTAAGATTACATTTGCAGTATTATTTCCAGGTTAAGGCTTTTTGTACATAGGTATGTAATGCAAAAAACGCAAAAATCTCTATATATTCTAGCATGTGTCTTAGATTTAGAATGGAAAATAACAGGATGCAGATTTGCTGGCCATAATTGTGCATGCCATATCGCATGTGTGATGTCTGTCAAACTCTTCCATACCTGAAGCCCAGACTCCTGAAACTCTTAAAAAGAGAGGTGGTAAGATGGCAGCCTGGAGATGAGAGCCTGAAGACATGTATTTTGCTGCACATGTGCAGTAAAGTAAGGAAATGAAAAGTATGCCAGAGCAGAAAAGGAATGCTTAAGGGGAATACTGTGTGTGATAGATTATTTTTGGCATAGCTGGTGGAAAGATTTAGTCTGAAATCAGACAGTGCCTACTTAGCAAGGCTTATCATAAATCTAATGCTTTTATCAGTCTTGAAACGAAAGTCCTGCTGTTCTTTTCTATGTAGTTTTTTAGTGTAACAGTAGATGTGTTTCTGATAACCTGATGATAGGTCACATCTTTGAATTTAGTAGCTTGTTCGTTTAGTTTTCGCTGACACAGAAAATCAGACTTGCCATGTGAATTGCATTACCATCTGATACCATGTTGAAGCCATTCAGATAGTTAGCTCATTATCAGTTTTTGGCCAAAAAAATGGATTTCTAGAACATTTGGGATTTGTCATACTAGAATTTATTACAGATGAACACAGCAAAAAAAAATGTAGAGGAAATAGTAATACTAGGCTATAGTGCAAACGTTTTAATTAGCATATAAATCATTTACATATAAAAAAGAGTCTTGACCTCGTAGCTTACTCCATGTAATGCATACAAAGTCATTTTGTGTATGTAAATCATCTATGCTGAAATTCAGAGCTTATCACACATTACTTTAATATACAGACTAAGGAAAAAACAACCGATTCAACAAATAACTAGAACTGTAATGGAGGGATGGATGCCATTCTGGAGAATTCTGTCTATCACATTGTTCCAAAATCTCCCATTGACGTTCAGTTGAGTTGAGATCTGGTGAGAGTGAAGGTCATAGCATACGATTTACACCATTTTCATCCTTATCAAACTATTTAGTGATTTTGTCATGTGCTGTGTATGTGGGTATGGGGGGGGGGTCATCCTGGAAAAGACCGCTCCCAGAAGGATAGAAATGTTTCATGATAGGATAAAAATCAGTCAGAAGAAGTTTTGAATTGAATTGAATTTGGGACAAGTGGACCCAAACTCTACAAGCAAAATCAATAAACACCCAACAGCATAACAGAACCATCGTTTTTAAAAAATTTTTTTTTTTATAAATTTTCCTTTAATTTGTCTCCTGTCTATAAATATTGGTTTGAAATTGAGATTTGAGTGTCAAAATCTCAATGTACTGTATGTTGGAAAGAGGATTTCCTAAGAAAATCCATCTTTATTGCAGCAGTAAATCTCCATTCAGCCCTGATTTCCTTCTGCAACATGCTGACTAAATGATGCTGGATCAGTGCAGATCTAGGTGGGTGTCTCGAATGGCATCTTTGTATATACTGGAATTTCATTATAGACTTAACTGCAGGCAAAACTGCACATATATAGCCCAAGCAAGGCTTTTTAGCTTCAGAGCTGATACAGGACATCGTGGCCACACACCCTGAGATACTCTATTTCCAGCTAATGTCATAATGGCATATACTTTATATGTAGAGCAGATGTTTTTGGGGGGAAAAATGGAAAGACTCCTGTTATATGACAGTAGTTCTGTAGTCAGCATGTAAGCCATGTACTTTAACTAACAACTCTTAGCACAATAAGAGATTATAAATATAGAGGTTATATGCATCTGTGTGTGTGTCTGTGTCTGTGTGTGTCTGTGACTCAGCTGCTAATTTCTGTGGACCTGCAGATGAATTTATATCCTTCACATTAGCGCTCAGTGGGGAGAGGAAACTGACAAGCAGTGATTAGTTTGCTACTTCCAATTCATATAAAATCAAGTGGGAGTTCTCCCATAAATCCCATTTGGTTTTGAGAAAAAGAAAGTTGCTGCAATTTTCTCATTAGCCTCTAATTTACTAAGCTGTGTGCGTTTTCTCCACAGAGCTTGGCTCGCCCAGAGACCTGATAACCAGCGATGTAACAGATTCAAGCTTCATGGTGTCATGGTCAGCCGCTCCAGGCCGTGTCAGGCAATACCGTGTCCGCTGGATGTCACAGTTTAGTGACGAATCAGGGGATATAACTGTGCCAGGAGATGTGACAAGCACTCTGTTGGAGGGCCTAAGCCCTGAAACTCGGTATCAAGTGTCGGTTTTCGCCTCCTACAACCTTGGAGAGGGAGAGCCTCTGGTGGGAGAAGAGACCACTGATGGTACGTTCTGTTTCTTTTATCTAAAATTATTTTGTATAATATTCAGGATGCAGCTGCTTTAGTAGCTACATCTTTAAAGGTCCCTGTCTTCTTGGGTAGCATTTTAACCAAAAAGGAAACTTGAAAAACACCGAGAAAAGCATCGATAACTGTGTATTTCTGGTTCTGTATGCTGTGTGAATGAATTAGCTACATAAGCTATGAGGTAGCGTTCATATTAACTAGTTAACTTTAGCCACAGAATGACTTCTGCTGATCTACAAAATATGCTAATTACTACTTACGTTAGTAAACATACTCCATGATTAGAGCCATGGCTTGGTCTACAATTTATTTATTTATTTTTTTGGTATGATACTAGAGACAGGAAAGGGTTGTTGCATCAGGTGCTGCTAGAAACATTTTTAGTCTCTTTAGCTACAACACTGAATTCAAATATTGCATTAAATTTTTAAGATTGGACACAGTGGTGTTTTTCCTTCTCCCAAAAACACTGTAATTAAGAATTTGCCAGAAGTCATTACATGAGAGCCTCTCCATTTCTTATTGTGACTTTAAATTCTTGGATTGTGATCTGAGTTGTGTTATTATCCCAGTGAGGAGAAAGGCATTTAAAAGATGTGTAGAAGCTGCTTTGCAAAGTGTTTGCTTTGCATGAGATGTACAGATTTTTGGTTGTAAGTTATTTGAGAATGTTGACAGCTATTGTGGTCATATACAAGTTGTCAGAAATAATATGGGCTTAAAAGGACATATAGTTGAACAGGAGTGATGTAAAATGTACCATTAATAATGTCTTTCTAAGGGCCAGTTTAAGTAAGCTCAGGCTGGATGTATAATTAATGTTCATGGTCAACTCTGCGCATTTGTTCACTGGGATTACATCTTTGAACCATTTGGAAAATTTTTTTTAACACATACATTTAGTTTCTATTGGCTCCTTTTTGTGAACCTTGGTTTTGTGAACCTCGAACCAGAGTGTGCCAAGAAAATGATGGACTAACCCAAACTCCCTTACTAGAGATTTAACACAGTCACCACTGCAGCACCTGAGATTTCTTTCGTGATAGTTACTGCTGGTAAAACCACATTCATTTACAGCTCAGTAAAGCCTGACCCCATGGTCTGATATATCATATTAAGATCGGGGTTTCGGGGTTAGTCAGACAGATTCTTTTTTGCTGAGACCATGTAGAAGTGGCGGGAATCAGTCATATAAATATATAAATGGGGTTTGGAGTCTCCTTGGCTGTTCCTCAGTGGAAAAAGTGAGACGATGGTTGTGAGAGAAGAAGGTTGGGGGAAGGGGGAGATAACATCATGGCAATGGAGTGAAAGCATTTTATAACCATGCATCTGTGCACTGGCGGCTCTAATTTGGGCCGTATGTCAGAGACGGGGTCTAACAGGCTTTGGACACGCTTAGTTAAAGACTGTACGCCTTCTCCGTCTACACATGGATGTGCAAGGGAAGTCAATGGAGCAATGGAAACTTGCCTATGTGAGGCATAGGCAATGCAAGGAGTCGTGAGGAAGGAATTTTTGTGGTTTTATATCCACGTTAGAATCTTTTTGGGCACTTAGCCCCATTTCCTTTTAACAGTGAGTCCCTGCGCCATATGTGCATTTTAAATGGAGCTCGTTCTCTGGTTAAGGATGCAAAAGTTCGTTCAGGTCAATCAGAGCACTGGATTGCCACGATTCTTTCCGTTCGTAAAAAAGTGTTCCTAGTATGTCTTGGAGTCAGTCATTTCTTGGAAGTAAGAGAGATTTGGATGAGAATAAACAAAAAATATTAACAGATAGTCTTTGGCTTTGTTGAACAGGAAATGACAGTCGAAAGCCACTTCAGAAACACGGAGAGAATAGTTTAGAGAAACTGAAATCTTGAGCATAATTTTATTCTTATCGGCAGTTTAATGAATGTTGCTGTGTGTTTTATGGATTTACTTCATCTGCCATCCCTATATAATTTTGTAATAGGAACCATATTCAGTTGTTTGTTATTGTAAAATTTAATCTGAGTTTAATCCATCAGCTGTCTCTGGACTATTTCAGGAAAGCACAAAGTGAATTGAGATCCACATAATACAAGAGTGAAAATGTAGCAAGTCAATCTCTGCACTTCCATCTACTATTTTAAAGCCCAGCTTAATATTTTCCGCTGTTCAAAACACTCCTTTTCCCTAGCCTTCTTTTTTCCAGAGTGACAAGGTACTGCTGGTAGTAAGGCAGTATACTATTATTATTATTATTATTATTATTATTATTATTATTATAAAATTTAATTTCTCTGTGGACCAAATGTCCACTAAAAACTATACCAACAGTTTGTCTTACTATTGTATTACTGCCATATAACAGGAGTCTTTCCACTTACTCCAGATGTAGGTTGATTAGTAAGGGAAGCTTATAAATTCCAGTTTAGCTCTGTGCAAACTGCATAGCTTAGGTTTTTTTCTGACACTGTGACACACTCTTTAATCTGTCTGATGATTTAGGCATGTGCTAAAACTGTTCAGATATTGTAATCCTGTTGTTTCTGTCTCCAGCTTCCGCTGCTGCTAAGGCACTGACAGTGTCTGACGAGACGGAAAAGTCAATGAGAGTGAAATGGCAGGCGGCTCCAGGCCGGGTGCTGAGCTACAGAGTGACATATACGCCCCAATCTGGTGGCAGACAGCTGAGTGTGAAAGTGCCGCACAACGTGACATCCACCGTGCTGAAGAAGCTGCAGCCCATGACCACATATGACATCACCGTTCACCCTATTTACAGGCGTGGAGAAGGCAAAGCAAGGCAAGGAGTAGGAACCACACGTACGTTGGCCCAATTCAAAGCCCATGAGTCACAGGGGGCGTGTGTGTGTGTGTGAGCGTGTGTGTGTGTGTGTGAGAGTAAGTGAGTGAGTGAGAGAGAGAGAGAGAGAGAGAGAGAGAGAGAGAAAGCTTAATTCAAGTAACGACTTCGATTACAATTTTTGTGCATTGTAATTTTGAACAGTATTCTGAGATTTAACATCTCTGTTGACTTCATAGTAATACAATTGTGAGACTGATTTTATACCCAATAGCCAATATCTTCATCTCAGTTATTGGAAATATAACATCAAGGCACCTAATATTCACACCTTTATTTCTCTTAACATATTTAATCTGATGCTGAATAATAGAAGATTTAGCACCTTGATCGTGAGGAACGACAATTTAAGTTTGATATTTTCTGGTTACCCCAGAAAATTCCTTTTAAAGATTCCTTTCTGAATGTGATGCAGGAGCATCATGGACATTTTGACACTAACAGATGGACCGTTTTTCCACCATATTTGTTAAACTGGCTCTGGTTCCCTGGTGAACTAGTGCGGCGCTCTCATTGCTGTGGTCCTGGTTTGATTCCTGGTCAGGGAACCAACCCCAGCCACTGGAAGGTTGCATGAGCCAGTGCACTCTCAGTGCTGATCCCAAGCCTGGAAATGGGCAGGGTCGCATCAGGAAGGGCATCTGGTGTAAAACTTGTGCCAGAATCAATATGTGGATGGGTGATCCCCTGTGGTGACCCCAAATGGGAGCAGCTGAAGGAGGGGGGGATAAAAAAACATTGTTAAAATGGCTCTGTACACAACGTAATAATTACAAGAGAGCGAGAACTTTTCCACTATGTATATTTATATTTTCACAGTAAAACGCTGTTAGATCCAAAACCAGATTTTTTAAATCCAAAACCAATTCAAAACCAGATTTTTCATCTTTTTGGCTGTTTATTAGAATTCAGCAACAGTGACATCTGGCGAGTTTTCCCAGACCACCACATTAGCAATCCGCTCACTTTACAGTTATTGGTATCCCATTATTGTCACCCATTCACCCATTATTGACATGAGAATCATTGATTTTGTAGTTTAAATCAAAGTCTTCTTGCTACCAAGAGATATACCATGCACATTGGTGATTATAAGTTGCACTTGCACGATAGATAATTGTTCTTACAGGATGTTAGGTACTTACATTTACATTTACATTTACATTTACGGCATTTGGCAGACGCCCTTATCCAGAGTGACTTATAATAGTGCTTTGAAGTCTATCAAAAATTCTGATATTGGCAGGGTACTTTGTTTACATTATTAAACAGCTTGGCACAGTTAATATGTCTGCTGATAATTTAAAAAATAATAATTTTATTAAGTGAATTCTGTAGTGTATTTGAAGCTCAAATGTCAACTCACACATAAATATAAACCAGTTCTGTTAATTGTGATTGATTTTTAAGTAGACCAGTTACATACTCATGAACATGAGGCAGCAAAGAGCAGTAAGTGTCGATAATAGGTGCCTTTATATTCAATAATATTTATAGAAATTAAACCCAAAAATTCTTCCTCATGCTTCGGGACCCACAGGTGGGAATGTGAATAAGAGATGAAGGGAATGGGAGCAGGGAATATGATAACTTTATTCCAAATTTATAAAGATCAGTCATTTTTATACACTATTTCGCAGAACAGAAATTACTGTTAGTTAATAGTATAGTTACTATTAATAATACTATGTAACTATATACTATGTATTAATATAGTTATTAAGTTAGTTAAAGTTAAGTTAAAATGCTTGGTGTGTCTCCTCTCCTGTTACTGGTGTACATGTACAACTTTATCAACAACATGTGTTAAGATGGCTATCTGTGTCCGTCTGTTTTTTGTGCAGTGTCACCTTACAAAGCGCCAAGAAACCTGCAGACCTCTGAACCGACCAAAACGAGTTTCCGTGTGACTTGGGACCCAGCACCGGGCGATGTGCGTGGCTACAAAGTCAGGTTTCACCCAAGTGATAATGAAGTGAATCTCGGAGAGATGCTTGTGGGACCATATGACAACACAGTCGTCTTAGAGGAGCTCAGGTAGGGTGAAAAATGTTCATTTTGAACTGTTTATTTCCAGTCTTACACTCTTCATTTTTGCTAAAGGTTGTTGTCCGTGTTTGTCCGCAGAGCAGGAACTACGTACTCAGTGGCTGTGTTTGGAATGTTTGATGGAGGACAGAGTTTGCCTTTGGCTGGAGAGGAGAGAACAACACTTATCGATCCACCTGAACCCCCACCCATGGACCCTCCTGGTAAAGCTTCACTATACATAATACTTACACAACAAGTGAACACGCTTTAGAAGTACACGCAACAGGATATCAAAGGTGCACTATATGAAAAATCAGAAAGGAATAAAACACAACTGTTAATGTTGTGGAACGTTTGTGAAAAAAGTTCTTTTTTGGACTTAAAAAGTTAAAAATCCATCTTGAAAAACTCAGTTACAGCTTCACCCTGGCAGAGCTTTGACACTGGAGACTCCTTCCAAAAATGCTAAATAAACGTCTCCACACAGAAAACGTCACCATATCAACAATATGTTTTTTTTTTGTTTTTTTTTTTAAATCTGTTCATGGGGAACGTTTGTTGTACTGAATTAGTCCCTCTAAATTAGCTGTTCCTATAGAAACGATAATGTATTAGAATGTGCTCATTAATATAAACCAGTGATTTGTCTTTCAGCCAAGACTACTGTCTGAGCCATGCCGTTATAGAAAAATAATCCACACCTTCTGACCAATCAGAATTGAGCATTCAGCAGAACCGTGGTACAAATTCATTCAACATATCCATGTGCGCTGATTTTTTTGATAACACGTTTCTCCGACTGATACACTGGAAAATGTTTTTGATCTTTTTGACTATTTTCACTTGCCAGAGTTTGATTAGCTATGCAGCGTTTCATCATGTATAACAAGATGTCCCTACTTGTGCCACAGCAAACAAACAAGCCAAAGGAATGTCGCGTCTGTGTCTATCGCCTCCTTCTCTTTCATATTTCACTGGTTCTGAGAAGTCCTCGTTGAAAAGGAGCACACTGCTTCCAGTTAAGAGCCACTTTGCAGCCAAGAGAGAGAAAAAGAGAGAGTGAGCGTTGTGCGGTGTCGCCACAGAGCAGCGTGAGGCTAGGAAAATGTTCTGCTTATCCAGTGAGTGCTGAGATTAGAGCCTGACCCTGGGCAAAAATTCCTTCTTCAGTGGAGCTCAGACACAATGAACCTTTGCCCTGTAGATTCTGATCTGAAGCCACATTTCAAGCTATGTCTAGACGAAAAGCTCATTCCTGTGCTCAATATTGTTACTATTTCATAATTATCAAACAAAACCGTTTTTTGTTTGACTTTTTTATTGTAGCTAAATTGTCGAAGTAAAAAACGTGCATGATGCCATCAGAGCTAGTCAGAGAAGGAGAGAAGAACCTTTCTTGGTTTAATTCAGGCAAGGAAACTCAGGGAATCTAGGCCGTGACATACATATAATTCTATAATATTTTTTTCAAAACTTTGCAAAACATACGAAATGACTTTTCTTTTTTTTGCATGAAATGACAGCACTATATAAGCATTTTCAATAGTAAAAAAAAGCCATTTGATGGAAACAAGCAAAATGTGCAAAGCATTTTCATTTATCTCTTGCTTTATGCGTATAATGTCTATGGAAACTTCTCGAGTGCTTCTCTCCTGTTTTCACTCCTACTAGTGTGGACAACACAACTAGCCAAGGAACTCAGCTGAAAAAAGAAACATCTTATATTTAAAAAAAAAAAGAAAAAAAGATTTTCAGAATACAGATTACTCAACTCAAAAGGCTTACTCAACATTTTGACCTCAACATTTTGAACTGCAACTCTGTCTCCAAATTGCAGACAGGCTTCTGGCTTTCCCTTGAATTAGTCATGAATAAATCAGTGTGCTATAACGTGTTTTCAATTGCAGAGACAGAGGCAGTGTGTGCAGTGCACTAGTCTCTTTGCAGGTGTCTGGAGCTGTGGAATGGAGGAATGTGCCATAACTCAGGGAGGGCTTTGCTCGTATATCACTCATCTACAGACCTTCTTCTTCTTGAGGAGACAGAGGCCATCATGTCTGGCCTCCAGGGCTGGATACCAGAAGAGACTGGATACTGCAGCAAGAACAAAGATGTGGGGGAAAGGGGGGGAAGGGAGGGGGAGGGGACATAAATCTTTGTGCAAATTGTCCATTGTTTGAAAAAAAAAAAGAAATAAATTTTTTTACCACATGAGCAGTTTTGAACTAAGGTCTTGTGAATGTGTTTGCTCCTGTGCTTATTGCATTTCCTGTTTACTTTCTCTTTCTTTAATCTTCCTCTTAGACTCAGGGGTTCCTTGTCGCTAAAGCTTTTTGACTTTGTGTCTCTATGTGACGGGTGTCCTCCATGTCCTCGTTCCACAGATGCTCAGTGTAAAACCACAGCCAAAGCAGATATAGTTCTGCTGGTGGACGGCTCCTGGAGCATCGGGCGTTTGAACTTCAAGACCATTCGGACCTTCATCGCTCGCATGGTGGGCGTCTTCGACATCGGACCAGACAAGGTCCAGATTGGTGAGGCTCTGGTGCTTTGGTGCATTTTTTAGAGGCATAGATTTATTGCAATGACATAACACTTCTGGACGCCAGATGTGAGCTCTGATTTGGGGCCCCGAAATGAGTTATTAGCTGAATTTTGCAATGTCCTTCAGTTAAACGTGTGAAGACAATATAAAATAAAATGAGATTCTCCTGAATATTTGTCAGATCTGACTTTTATTCTGCATTTTTTTCTAGGCCTGGCTCAGTACAGTGGAGACCCCAGGACAGAGTGGAACCTTAATACTCATCTCACCCGCGAAAGTCTCTTAAATGCTGTGGCCAACCTGCCATATAAAGGCGGAAACACCATGACGGGTACATGCTTTGATTCACAATGTTTAGTCAATGTTTATTATCTAAACAGATTCACTGTATAAGTATATTTGCATGTAATTATATTCAGTATGTTGGGTGATAGTTTAGTAACATTTTCTCCAAGAAGTTTTAGATAGTTTACTAAGTGCATGTCTCCATCCTGGCTAAACTTTTTGCTGCGTTGATTTTCTTTCCTACCTACTCTCTACTGAACAGGCTTGGCTTTGAACTTCATCCTGCAGAACAACTTTAAACCAGAAGTTGGGCTCAGGCCTGAGTCTCGTAAGATTGGTGTCCTCATTACTGATGGAAAATCACAGGATGATATTATTGTTAGCTCCCAGAATCTGAAGAACGAAAACATCGAGCTTTATGCCATTGGTGGGTGTCCAAGTTCAAAAGTAGCTTTTTCCCAAAACTTTAAATAGCTAAATTCCTCTTAGCTGGCTGATTTTGATTAGTGATACTTGGATCACGCTTGTTGCCATAGGCTTATACTTTTGGAGAGCTCATGAAACCCATCGCATTTGATATGCAAATTATTAGAAGATTTCTGAACCTGTGTGCTAAGCTAGTCAGCTAGCTGTGTAGCATGTTATGGTATATTTTGAAGGCCTTGCTAGGACATGAAGGCATTTCTGATTAATGCATATTCTTAGATACAGATATTCTTAATGAATATAAAGGTGTAGAGATGTTCTTACATTTTTTTTGTGCAGTTTCCAGTTTCATAAGCATAAAAATGTATTCAATAACAATAATAATTATGATTTCAAACATGGACTAGTTTTTAATGCTCACAAGACATTCAGAGGTTATGTAATGAACTGTGAAGCAAAAATAGACGTTTTGGTTCTGAACATATAGGTGTGAAGAATGCTGATGAGAATGAGTTGAGGTCCATTGCCACCGATCCCGATGAGATCCACATGTACAACGTTAATGACTTCTCCTTCCTGCTGGACATTGTCGATGACCTCACCATAAATCTCTGTAATAGTGTCAAAGGACCAGGTAAATTCCATAAAAAAACTCACCTTTTGTCATATAGTTTGAAGCTGAGCTGGATTTCAGATGTTACAGGCCATTGATTTTGATGCCGTGGGTATAATGTGAACGTAGATGAGTAAAGGGAAGGATTGGATGTGTAAAATTGTGTTTGCTAAGGTTAACCCAAGAATTGTAGTCTACAGACCAGGCAGGGGCAAATGCAGAAAAATTCCATTCTAATGAAAACTGGTAGAAGATAAAATACAATAGTTTCTTAAAACACAAGAAAACCCAAAGGTTTTGTACAGACTTACAATGGGTGTGTGAGTAAAAATGTGCTGTGAAATGAATTAACAATCATGGCCCCATGCTAATGATGGTATAAAAAGTAAAGAACAAAATGGGACATATGGCATACAGATTATGATGGGTCAATGGGGACAGAATCAGTGTGGTTTTGACAGTCAGATTGCATTGGAGTTTCAATAGTTATCAAGCAGGAGCTGGGAAGGACCTTCTATTGTGATATTCCAGACTGAATAAACTTGAAGAGGAAGATTGTAAATCAGAGCTGTGCAAGTTGGCCGAGGTGAACCTCTAACCGTCATAGCTGTTACCTCTCAAGACTTTGTTTTAAAAATACATTTCACTAAAAAGCATAACAATGCCATAACTCTACAATGGAGTCCAGATATTGAGCTCAGTTCCTCCAAGGAGCATAACAGTGATTTACCACACACTGAACGGTTACACTATATCCTCAAACAGGCCAGCCCCCCCAAAGCTATTGATATATTGTCCACTTCACCTTTTTTCGACAGAAACTAATACACCTCAAATAGATTTGTAGCTTGTGTATATCCTAGTGTGAGAGCTGTTTTCCACTCCACTTTGCATTTTTTCCATTGCTTATGAAGGAGGAGGAGGTCCAGGGACTCCCACCGATCTAGAGACATCAGAGGTGACTCAGTACTCCTTCCGTGTCACTTGGATGCCCCCTGATGAACCTGTGGAGAGATTCCGGATTGAATATGTCCCTGTGACTGGAGGCAAGACTGAAGTGGTGAGACTCCCTGAATGCTACTGACGTGGCCCTGTAGCTTACAAGGAACACTTCAACCAGAAATAAAATCTGGCTGTTTCCAAAGGTCAACCAACCAGTCAACTCGTTTGGCGTCTGAAGTTTGCTTCATTAGTTTCATAGTGGAGCTATGAGATTTATAGCTAGTTTAGCACTGTAGAAATTGCATGTTTAAATTAGCAACTTAAAATATATCCCATCTCTCTGAAACAAAATAGAATACGTCTAAATCCAACAATTCCAACTGTGACAATATTATCATCTGAATCACTTCATGCAAATCGGCCTTTGATTTTTGGGCTGTACCGTTACCTGATGCTTGCTGTGATGCTAAGTTATGTGATGAGGAAGCAATGATTCTTTCTTAAGATGGAGCTGCAGTTGTTTTTAACTCTGCAGCAGCCCTTTGTCCACACAACAGTGTGATACAGTCTCAGAAACAACATAATTTAACCTGAAAGTCTTCCTTACTAGCAGCATTAGCATTGGAGCTCCACTATGAAACTAATGAAGCAAACTTCAGACGCCAAAAAAATGTCTTGGTTGATTGACAAGGGGGAAATTGTACAAATATCATTTTTGGCTGAAATAATTTTTACACTCTTTTTCCGGTAATGAACACTACACACACCATCATCAGTCTATTCAGCTGATTCATCATCATCAGTCTATACTGATAGGTTGCTTTATAATTGTGAAACAGCCAGTTTAGATACGTTTACAATGCCTGATTTCTCCACAGAATTTTTTCCATTCAAGTGCCCCGTGTTTTCCTTCGGCCTATTAGAGGCGTCATAAAATTGAGGTTTTGTGGCCAGGCATGAGTTCTCCAGAACTGGTTTGAATTGGTTTGAATTTTTATTGGATATCTTACAGTGGAAACACTGCTATTATATAATAAGATCAAATTTATACCACATATAAATCTGTCTTATGGGAGGTCTGATTACATGTTACATCCCTGCTATTCTTATATATACGGTATATATCACTTTTTCCTCCAATGTTTTTTATATCTCATGAGATTCTCATATAAGTATAGTGAGGTATGATTTTATTGTAAACTACTTCTTTGTTTGAAGATATTAGAGTTTTGGTCTCAACAGGATATTAAATATCAGTTTTCTGGTCTCTGGGTTAGCTGGTGTATTGAAATATTTGGCGTTTTCAGAATCAGGTCGTAAAAAAAGACCTGATTTGCCTTAGTCCACTGTGATCCATAGCACATTTCTGTTGTTATTGTTACGATATTCTTCTCTTCCATTATCTATAGACATTAAACAATTATTTGGCAGGCTTATTTATTTTGATGTTTTACAGATGTATGTGGATGGTGAGGAGAACACTTTGGTGCTGACCAGCCTGACACCTGAGACGGAGTACGCAGTGAGTGTCTTCTCCATTATTGGCGAGGAAAGCAGTGACCCCCTGAAAGGCACAGAAACCACCTGTAAGTTGCGCAAATGTTTACCTCCTCTGTGCTGTTTGTTTTACTCATCTTCCAATTTCTCCAACTCCATTTATTTTACATCAAATCAATTCTGCGATCACTGCAGCCTTTTTTTGGTTAGGAATGACCCTTGTAAAGGTGGACAGTTACTAATATGTGTTACTGACAGCTACTGACCATAAGACCATGTGTCACCAACTTCTTATTTCTCAGTGAATGGCCTTAGATGTTTAAGTTGTTTGTTTTAATCATGTTTGTCTGTTTGCTAAAGGAATAACCCAAATTAAATGACCAAGACATCTTCTGTGTCTGAAATTTGAAGCTGTTCTGTTTTCTACACTCTTAACTTTGCTAACAAATATCACACACATGTCAAACTGCGTCAAGTTTCTTAAAGTAATATTGAACAGACTGACACTTGATGACACACTGGTGTGTCTCTTAAAAAAACAGACTAAAGGACATTGCAAAGATTTAAAAAGAAGCCTGAAACCTTTTTTTTTTCTGAGCGCATAATTTGGTGTCACTCCACCATGCAAACCTCACCTACTCACACAACACCTACTGCAAACCTCAAGCAACCACCTGCTTAAATACTCAGCTATGATACAATACATTGAACAGACTACCCTCTGTGGCTGTAATACCTGGACTTCACTTTGCTTCTGCAGTGCCTCTGTCTGCTGTGAAGAGCATGACGGTCTATGACGAAGGTATGACCAGCATGCGAGTGAGATGGGAGATAGTAGAAGGCGCTAGCGGCTACATGCTCAAGTACAGTGCCATCAACGCCACTGTGAGCACTGAGGAGAAAGAGGTGAGATCTGGACCACATGCAAATGCTTACTCAGCCTTTCCATATCCACTTTATGAAGCATGTTGGCAAGGTTCCTGCCAGTGGTTTCTCACTTCCAGATGGCAAAATGCAAGAAAGCTATGTTTTTACTGTGCTGTTTAGGCAAGTGCATACAAAAATCAGACTTCTGGGACCCAAGAAGGTAATGGCAAAGATTAGATCATGTTGGGTATGTGACAGCTGTTTCTCCCCTGAAGTCATTGTAGTGATATGAACCAAACAGGATTTGAACAGATGCTGTGTATTTTTTACTTTCTGTTTTCTAGAGGGGGCTGTAGGGCTGGCGGAAATAGCCCCCCAAATTAGGAAAAGACATTAGGGAACAACCAGCTTTAGTTTTGAATGAGGCACTCAAAAAATGCGACAAGTCCTGTCTGGCTGTGCTGCCTTCCCTCTAACATCCGGTCTCTCGGTCTCCCTCCCACTTGCAGATGCGAGTTAGGGAAAATGTGAACGATGTCCAGCTGCTGGAGCTGCTTCCTAATACGGCCTATGCTTTATCCCTGTTTGCTCTACATGGGAACGCTGCCAGTGCTCCTCTCATTGACCAGGGAGTCACTTGTACGTTAACTTACATTCACATCCAAACCAGTATACTGCTTTATTTTCTGTTGATCCATTTCTAACTTGCTCCTGCTCCTTATTTTTTTCATCATGTTGTCTGTCTCTCTCAGTACCCATCCCTCCTTCTGGCAACCTGAAAATCACAGATGTGACCCACAGTTCCATGCGTCTGAATTGGGATCCATCTCCAGGGAAGGTCATAAAGTACATTATCACCCACAAGCCTGAAGGTGGAGAGCCAACTGAGGTACTACATATTCCATCCTTTCTAACATGTGATAGGAAGACAGTCATACAACCATGAGGTGCTACTTCTTTTATAAATGACAAATCCTACAGCTTTTTGAAAAGGAACATTTGTATGACACCATCACATTTTATCTCATGGTTGGAAAAGGCTTTATCCCTCCAGCCAAGCTATGTAGAGAATGTGAAGTGCTGGAGAAGATTGGTTATACATCAGCAGTGCGGAAGGATTCTAGATTTCTGGAGGGGAATTAGTGGACAAAAGAGATAGCCTTGCTCCTGACCTATATAAGTCATTTGTTCTAAACCTTCAGGATTTAAAAAGTTTGTTAACATGTGAAATATGTGAACTAATCTTGAAACCCAGACCAAGAGATACTCCCAAGCTCCCCCCCCATTTGTGAGTACTAGCTGTAGTCACTCAAAGTGGTGTTACAGTCGGACATAATGTGGGGCTAGCCTTCAATGCTCTTCAATTGGTTGGCACAATTGGTCAGTATTTATATAAGGTTGTGAATTTGAGTTGGACCTGGAGAAGAACCTGCTTTGCTGTTAGGCTTGTTAAGCAAATATTCATTGATATATTAAGGGATACTAAAGCCTGAGTTAGTACAGAGTTTTTTTTACAGTGCAGGACTTTACAAGTCCTATTTAGAAATAAATGTTCATTGACAGGAGTGTGCCTGGAAGGTTTGATAAATTAGTTAAAGTTCATCTGCCTATATATTAAGAAGTCATGTGGTCAAGAGAATGGTCATGTGGTCCAGACAGTTGTTTTTTTTTGCGTATGCAAATAGGGTTTTCTTTTTTAATGCCCTCTCTGTCATCTATTTTTCCATTAGTATGTGCCAACCCATAGTTTGGATTACTGACAAACTATGTAATCCCTAAGGATAATTAAGGGACATATTTTGGGATTTTTTCCACATTTTCCATGCGCTTATTGACATTTCTGTTTTCTCACCTTGATGTTTAATTGATAGCTTGAGGTTGGTGGTGATATCATTACTCTGGATCTCAAAAACCTACGTTCTCAAACTGAGTATGATGTTACTGTCACTCCTGTATATGACGTGGGAACGGGAAGCAGAATGACTGGCAGTGATATCACAGGTGAGATTTTATTCTGATTCATTCTTTGGGGGCAGTGAAAGATTTGTGTTTACCATCAAATATCTACCAGACTATCAGATCACAGATTAGCTCTTGGTTGCTGAAAGAATGGCTGTGAGACATTTCAGTAGCTCTGCCACCTCTGTCATTGGAATGTTTCCCATGCATTTCACTACTCCACATTAATGCGTTGTGTGTATATAGTTCTTTTATGAATCAGTCATTGCATGGGACAATGTTTATTTTACGAATACCAGCTGATTGACTAGGCTATTAGTTTTGCTCTCACACAAAGCCTTTTACTGTAGACACAAATGTACCAGCTCACATAAACATAATATGTGGGGCCAACATTAGAAAACATAGAGCTTAAATTATGGCTATTAGTCTAGTAATTGGGTGACCATTTTCTCTGTCCCCACACGCAGATGTGGTGCCAGCCCCAAAGAACCTGAGGTTCTCTGAGGTGACGCAGACCTCATTTAAAGCCACATGGGAACATGGAGCCCCGGATGTCTCCCTCTACCGCATTGGGTGGGTTAAGAAAGGGGGCACAGATGTCCAAAATGTAAGTTGATCCAAATTGCTCCAAAGATCATTCAGAAACAAGGTTGAGATTGTGGAATAGAGTAGAATTTATTTAGAAAAGTATTCTTATAGTGCTTTCTGTAAAAGATTTTGTCTAAAAGCTTCTTAGTGTCTTAATCCAATGACCAAACCAAGGGCAACAGTAGCAAGGAATCTCCCTGAGATTCAGCTATGGAGAAGGAAACCTTGGTAGGAACCAATGTTCAGAAAGTTACCAAAGTCAGTATACTGTAGGTAAATGAGTCAAGTTGGTCATAGTCACCAACTAATAATTAAAGAAAGAATTATTAGGCCTCAGGAGTATGATGCATATTAAACCAGGAGCTTGCGATAATATGTGTCTGGTACTCTGTCTTTTAGTGTTTATAAAACTAAGATTTGTGCTTCTCTTTCAAGACTATCCTGGGTAGCGAGGAGACATCTCTTGTTCTCACAGAGCTGGACCCAGAAACGCTGTATGACGTCACTGTCACAGCCATCTACCCTGACGAGTCTGAGAGCGAAGACCTGATTGGCAGCCAACGGACATGTAAGACACACATATACAAATGGATACACAAGTGCAAATACATCCTCACATACCTCAACTTCAAAATGTCTACCTCAATGATCAAACTGAAATAACATATTGTTCTCTTAACATCTTTTTCTAGTGTCAAAGATCATTACGCCTGGTATGTTGTTTCAAACAAGAAGAAATATTGACATTACAATAATGGTCATGAAAGTGCTCATGAAAGCACAGTTTAGAAAGAATAAGAATTGCATGTGCATTACTGAACTCAGTGCTGCAAATGCTAATAAAAGTGTGAATTGCAGCAAACTTTCCACCAGAAACACCACCTATCCACCAGTCTTGTCAAAGTCATTCTGTCACCCATCATCTTGTCATCAATATCATTCATTGCCAACGTCATTAGCACTCACTCTCGGTGTCATTATATGTGCATGTGCATACATAACCTGCCCGGCTCCACTGTGTCCACATCGTGAAACGTGGCTTCGTCACCATCACCGTGTGCTTCTCCATTCATCTTCCAGGACTGAGTGTTGTAAGAATAGTACAAAGTGAATTGGTTAACTTATGCTTTGCCTTCTACCAGCTCCCAATGGACCTCCTCAGAACTTGCAAGTTTTTAATGCCACTACCACCTCTCTGACTGTGAAGTGGGACCACGCTCCTGGCCCTGTCCTGAACTACAAGATCAACTATCAGCCAGTGGCTGGTGGAAAAACTATGTCTGTAAGTCTTTTTGCACCCGGTCACCCCTCATTGCAGAGTGGATCTTTATAATCACAATGTAATGGGCTACATTTAACCGACTCGATATGTCCAGCAGATCTTTCCACATTACTAACACAAAATATGTTTTACGGACTTGTTGAGCCTTATGTTATCAATTACAGTAGGAACCCCCCTGGAAAGTTGGAAACCCTTTTCCATAACCCCAGCAACCTCTGGAACACAACACTATCTCTGTTAAATGTCTTGAGCCATGAGCAATTTATTCTAAAGAGCACTGCCTGTGTGATTAAGCCAATTATCTAAAGGATTATTAACTGTACAAAATCCTGTCAACAATGCTTTTGGCAGTTATTTGTTTTTTTGTTTACCACATTGTGTAAATCTCTAAGTTGGCAAAAGAACATACGTTTCTTCCCTAGATTGCAGTTGATCATGAACTGAAATGAAATTGCTAACAGACACTAGATAGTCAGGATAATAGAATCCACTCTGTTCTCGCCACTCATTCTGTCATGTTCTAACCCAAATTTTCCATACATTTCTTTTGGTTTATCCAATACACTTTTACAGAACACAAATGGGCACATAATAGAGGACAACCCAATGGATGACTAGGTTAAGAAAATTTGCCTAATAATCCTATGCTAACCTTTTGAACAATGTGTAAAATTCTGGGGTAACACATACAAACGTATATGCACTCTATGGTCTCAGTCTCTATTTTTTTTTTAATCTCATTTAAGAAATGGGACCAGAAATCCAAAACTAATCCAAATGTTTCAGTTTGTCTGGTTGTAAAAGAGATTTTCCTCCTAGTTCTTCAAAGTTGGGGAGAGTCTGGAAATATTTTTCTCCAGTAACTCTCCAAGACATTAGATGGAGGAAGGCGTGTGCTTTCTTTTCACATTATGTTATGCTGAGGATCTTTACTGGTCCACATTTTTGTTCTGTGCAAGCTCCACCACACCTGAGCCAGGTGATTAGAGTTTCTGTAGTTGATGTCTTCCTGACTCTGTAGTGCAACAAACCCTGGCCAGTGTGGGAGTCCTCAAGGGAAACTGACTACAGGGTTAAATCAGATCATAAATACCAAGACAATCCCTGTTGGAAAACATAAACACTTCCCACCATGGCCTTAAAACAGCTGGAGAAGTATGTTTCTGACTCATTATTTAATAAATAGCAATGATGTAAACTTTACAGTGAGAGGAAAAAAAATTGTGGGCTATTTGTCTTTTCTCACATCATTAGTTTAATATTTAGATTATGTCACTGTCTCAGGGCTTACTTCTTCCTCACAGAGGACATGTTCTTTACAGCACCAGACTTTTCTCATTGATCGAGATCATTTAAGAAATTGACTTTGAAATGTTGCATATGCTTTACACTGATACTGTTGCACATGTTTAGGAAAAAAAAAAAATTAAGGCTTATGATTTTTGGCAGATTGCAACACAATATCCTAAAGTAATGACATTTCATATTAACAAAAATAAAGTATCTAAGTAAGCTAAAATATTAATTAATAAACGCATAATTTTATAATATTTATAATTTCTGATTCATAGATTATATAAAATATCTATAGATAATCCTGCAGAGGTTTTATAGAATAGTAGATTAACAAATTCTTCTGTAACAGAAGTAAAGAAAAAGGGATATTAATATGCATACTGCATTATGCATAAAGGTTTTGATATAGTGTCACTGCTAACTATAATCCTAACCATGTGACTCAAACTCTGGAACTGGTTTCAACTTCTTTACTACATGTATATAACTAAATGAGGCACTGATTCAGTGCCTCCAGACTCAATGGACTGTGTATTGCTATGCAACAAGACAATGACCCAAAACACATTGCTAAGGCATCTGAGGGGTCATCAGGGAAGAACAGTGGAACGTTTTAGACCAGCCAAATCAGTCTGCTAATTTAGATATAATTATTACATCCACTGAAATGCCTCAAAATTAGCAAGAACTCCAGCAAAAAGCTTGGCAAAGCAATGCAAAGGAAAGTCATGAGAATATTCTTTTGTCAGTGCTCCAAAGACCTGATGTGGTTATAGCACATATGGTCAAATACGAATTTATATATTTCTTAAACTGTCATTTCAGTTTAAGTTCATTTGAGCACATGAAGTCCAAATTTCCGAAACACATAAGGCCAGAAATACTCAGAATTAAAAAAAAAAGGCATGCTCTGTACTTTTGATTCCAACCTGTTTGATTAGCATTTACATGATAAATGTTAATGTTGGCTTAAAATACTGTTGGACAGCACCTTTAACCTTAAGCTTTCATACAGCACTGTGTTGCTTCTAGAACTTCACAAACTTCATGAAGGGGTTTATTTTGTGGGGCATAACAGTGTGATGCTATGACGATGTTTAGCACCCCATCAGCATGTCAGCCAGTGGTTAATTTGTTGACTTGGTTTCTAAACAGAAATAAAAGGGAGTTCCAATAATTTGTCCAAAGCAAACAGTAACTGACTGCTGACTTCTATTCCAAACAGACCCAGGTTGGAGGAAAGAAGAACAGTGTTATTCTTCAGAAGCTGACTCCTGACACGGCATATTCCGTCACTGTAGCGGCAGTGTTTCGCACTGGAGAGCCCAAAGACATTTCTGGCCAAGGAAAGACAAGTATGTGTTTTTTTTTCTTTAAGAACCTACTCAAAGTGTTTGTATGATTTAAGGAGACATTTTTCTATCCTTTCACTTAAAGGAGATCAGATAGGGTTGTAATTTAAAACGCTTGAGGCTGCATTATTGAAGTATTTGTTCTTTTCCAGAACCATTAGGTGGGGTGCGAAACCTGCAGGTCCTGAACCCGACCATGACCAGTCTGAATGTACGCTGGGAGCCAGCTGAAGGAAAAGTAAAGGAGTACAAAGTCATATATGTTCCTGCAGCTGGTGGAGCTGAAACCATGGTAGGACTGGTAGGACTGTCAGCTTGCTGTTGCTGTTAGCAGGAATGCTGTGTCTGTTTTTGCAACATAAATCAAGAAGTAGTTTTGCTTTGAAGCTCAGATTGACTAACATTAGTTGTACATTAAATGAACAGGAGCAGGTATCAGGTACCACTACCACCACAATTCTGAGAGGCCTGCAGTCAGACACTCTGTATACCGTCACTGTGTACCCAGTGTATGCTGAGGGTGACGGCAATAGGATGTCAGAAAATGGAAAGACAAGTGAGTTTTACAATTATTGGTATTAAATCATTAGCTTGTTTTCTTTGTAATTTAAAGGTTTAAACCTATTTGTATTGTGGTCTTATTGATTTATAGTACATAGCTCACATTTGTGGTTACTCTATCAGAAAGGTACCAAAATTGTAAAACAAAATAAATGTGGTCCTGTCCTGCAGGGGCCCTGGGAGGAGTAAAGAATTTGAGGGTCACTAACCCCACCATGACCTCTCTCAATGTCAAATGGGAACCTGCTGATGGGGCAGTACGCCAGTACAAGATCTTCTATGTCCCTGTAGCTGGAGGCACCGAGGATATGGTGGGGCTTGCTGAAACTTATTCTGCTCTTGGTTTTGTTTATTTGAATGCATATTTGTGCCTTATTTGAAAAGTTCCTCTTGGGTTCATCTACAAAAAAAACCAAACACACAAAAAACAAACAAACAAAAAAAAAAACCCATCAATATATACACCAGATATTTGGCCTAAACAGCCAGACAGAGCCTGACAGTTTTAGCTGAACCATCCAATAATCAATTTACAAGGTCTGATGCACTTATCAAGTTTGCGTGCTGTAGCTCCAAAAGACATTGTGGTAGACTTTGTAAGCCGCAGCTGTAGACCTTACTTTCTCCTTTCCAGATTATTGGTACTATCTTGCATAAGGAGAGATTTCTGCAGTAAAATAAGGACAAATCTAAATTTATAAAGTCATATTTTGGTCATATTTTGAACAGGAACAAGTTCCTGCCAGCACAACAAACACTGTATTGAGGAACCTTCAGCCAGACACTGTTTACACTGTGTCAGTTTTGCCAGTATATCCAGCTACCGAGGGTCGCCGCCAGTCTGAGAATGGAAAGACCTGTGAGTATCAAGTCACTGTGTCACCTCAGTTTTCTTGATGTTTATGCATGTTATGATAGACCAGCTTTTGAAAGTGACTTATTTGCCATTGTTCCTTGTCTTGATGAGTCACTATCACTTTTCAGTGCCTCTTGGTGGTGTTAGGGATCTCCGTATCTCTGATGCCACCTTCACCACGCTGACAGCAACCTGGGATGCTGCCGATGGGAATGTTCAAGGCTACAAAGTTATCTACATGCCCACAGATGGAGGCCCTGAGCTTGTGGTACAATTCTGCCTCTCTTGCTCTCAGTACTAACACACTTTTAAAAAATTATTATTATTATTTTTTTTTTTTACAACTTCCACATCACTACAGCATTGACATCACACATGATGACAGGCAAATATTTTCTGATATGTGTAATGTAAATGCCCGGCATAAGACCCGATGACTGAAAAGGCTAATCTTTGTTGTGTTCCAAATGGGGTTTTCACACAGACAGATAAAAATGTCGCAGAGCTTCTAAATCCACAATTTGAGATTTGAAATTTTGAAATCCCCTTTGACATGCCAGTGTTCAGGATCACTTGGAGCAAACCAAGTGTGAAAAGCATACATCTTAAAAAAATGAATTTGTTATTAAATCCATTTTGCATGCCATTTGGAAATGGATCGTTGACGTTCCTATTTTGCATGCCAATGTTCAGGATAGCTTGGAGCAGACCAAGTGTGAAAAGGATACTATCGCAAAATTTAATTTATTATTAAATTGACTTGGCATTTGGTAAAGGATCTTTCAGGAATTCGCATTACCGATTCGAAATTGGCAGGCATATGCCATGAGGTTTGAGTTAAAATTTCTAGGAAGAGAGAGAAATTGAGATAATGCTTTATTACCAGAACATGCTGAATGGTAGGGTTTTTACATTTCCACCTTTGGCAGTTCAGCTCAGTAGAACGTCTTCTGTTCACAGGAACACGTATCTGAGAGCACCACTACTTTTGTGATGAAAAGCCTTAAACCCAACACTCAATACACTGTCAACGTTGTGCCCGTTTATGCTGAAGGAGATGGACCACAGCTTTCTGAGAAGGGCAGGACAAGTAAGTCATAAAAACAACATCCAAAAATGGAGGTCCATAATCTATTAAATTACATTTCACATCAATCATTTGTTGAGGATGAAGAGAATCACTACAAACTTCAATTCAACTGTTCTCAGAACCTCTTGGTACTGTGAGGAACCTGCAGGTTACTGATCCAACCATAAATACACTCAGTGTTCGCTGGGACCCTGCTGAGGGCACCGTCAGAGAGTACATTGTCATCTACGTTCCTGAAGCTGGTGGTGAACAAGAAGTGGTGAGACATTCTATTTTCTTCTACAGTACAACCAAAATCTTGTCATCTATATTTTGAACTTCTTAGTGCCTGATGGAAAAAAAAACACTCCCATATCCTCTTAAGGATAGGTCTTTTCTTAAATGCCACTTAAAAGACATCAATTCAAGAATGGGCACGCGGACTGCTCATTGCTTTCTACATGTCAAATGTGTGTGAACAGGAACAGGTCCCTGGGAGCACCACCTCCACCACTCTGAAGAATCTGGAACCTGACACAGTGTACACTGTTACTCTGGTACCTGTTTACCATGAGATGGAAGGGAAACCCCTGTCAGAAAATGGAAAGACAAGTAAGTCATAGGTTTGCTAATTAGATATATTAACTAATTTCCACTGCTGGAACCAAACAGCGCAAAAAACTAAACATTTTTAGTTCACAAGGCTTCTGTTGCATTAAGAGTTCATTTATGCGGCTATAAAACTGGAACAAAATAATTACAAGGTAATTTTCTATGACAAATCAAATCCATGAGAATTGTTGGCTGGTGTATACCTCTCAGGCTGTGTTTTGAGAGTTGTAACATGCTGAGTTTCTCTAAAAATAATATGATACATAACTTTGACAAACAGTGCCAGAAAGTGTTGCTACTGCCCTTTTTTTCCTTTTTTGATTGCAGTAATAGTTTATGCTATGAGCATGGTGGCCTAGCGGGTAGCTGCCTCACAACTCCAGGGCCCCTGTTTAGCAAAACTTTGCTGGTGTTGTGCATGTTTTTGTGTGGGTTTCCTCCAGGTTCTCCAGTTTCATCCCAGCTCACAAAAACATGGCTGAAGGTGGATTGGCTACTCTAATCTGCCCCTAGGTGTGAATGTGTGTGCATGGTGACCCTTCAGAGTGTATTCCCACCTTGTGCCCAGTGTTTCCTGGATAGGCTCTGGATCCATTGTAACCCTGACCAGCATAAAGCACTTACTAAATAAATGAATAAATAAATGAATGTATGCTATGGTTATTGCCGTATTTTGTAATCGCATACTGTAACTTTGCTTACTTTCACCAGAACCACTGGGTGGAGTTCGGAACCTGCAGGTAACCGACCCAACTGCAAGCACACTGACTGTACGCTGGGACCATGCAGCTGGAAATCCTCGCCACTACAAAGTTTTCTATGTAACACAACCAGGAACAGCAGAGAAAATGGTAAAAAATCAGATGACCGTGCCCTGTCTGTTGAAATATATCTATTACTTCTTTTTATTAGCACTCAGGCATGTGCTACAATGTATTGATTTTCTCTTTCTTTTTTCCAACATGTAAACAGGAACAAGTTTCTGGTAGCACTACCACCACTGTCCTGCGTAACCTAGATCCCAACACAGTCTACAAGGTCACTTTGTTGCCCATATATGAACAAGACATAGAGGGCAAACGTCAGTCTGAGAATGGAAAGACAAGTAGGTCCATTTATGTTGTGCTGGTATTATATCAGTGATTTCCTGTGGCAGATTTGGATGGTCCAGGTTTGCGTCACATTGGCTCATGTTGCGCTGTGTTTTGTACAGAGCCTCTGGGTGCAGTGAAGAACATTCAGGTGACAGATCCCACTGTTAACTCTTTAAGGGTGCGTTGGGACCCGGCTGATGGTGACGTCCGTCAGTACAATGTCATTTATGTGCCTACTGCTGGAGGCACTGAAAGCATGGTACGTAGTCACAGCATGCATGTAGTTTAAAGGTACTAATACACCTGACCCAGGCTCATTAGCCTAAGACTGAGATCAGGGATTAATAATGATAATAAACAATAATTGTCTACTGGATAATAGTAATTCTGCAACTTTTTCATCAGACTCAGGTGTCTGGAGTTTCAACCAACACAATTCTCAGGAACCTACAGCCAAACACTGAGTACACAGTCACTGTGGTGCCAGTGTATTCAGATATGGAAGGGAAGAGACAGTCAGAGAAAGGAAATACAAGTGTGTATCAGTTAAAATGTCTTCATATTACAAGTGCATATTTCATTAAAGCATATCATACTATGGTTTTTTACATTAAAAGCAAATATGTAGTTTTTGATTCTGAACCAACCTTATGATGATACAATATCATCTTTTATCAAGAACCTTTGGGTGGAGTGAAGAACTTGCAGGTGACCGACCCAACCACCAGCTCCCTGAGAGTGCGCTGGGAGCCTGCCGAAGGAAACGTGCGCCAGTACCGGCTCTTCTACGTGCCTGCTACAGGAGGTGCTGAGGATATGGTGAGATATGTAGACATCTTCTCTGTCTTCTTTTTGCTCAACTAGCTTTACCTGATATGAGACAATAGCTTTTCAGAGTTTAATAGTAGATATCTTTACAGATAACCATTAACCTTACTCTGCGTTAACTTTACAAATTACCTGTCACTTTAAACATTTCCACAAAAATACAAAAGTGTCAAATGTATTCTTTAAATATTTAATCTACGACTAACAATTACTGTTGAGATTTAGTAGCAAGGAACCATTTATTTAGCTGAATTTTTATATGAGTCCACAATCTTGCAAATGAAAATATGAAGTGAAATAATTGCTAGGTATTCTGGTACTTTTGCACCGAAGTAGTGTGAATTTGTTGTACACTGTATGGTTGTACTATTGGTGCACTATGAGTAATAATTGTAATAAACCTGGCTACCTCCAGGTACAGCTTTTCTGTTTACCATTATCATGGCATGATTATGGAGTTGAAACACTTAGAAATATTAGGAAGCATGAATGTTGCTACCTATCTGCCTTTTAATGTGTGTGAGTACTGTATGTGTTCCAGTGTGTATGCATCATAGTTTTATGTCTATGCCTATACAATCAGACTGTGCTATACGGCTCAACTCTAATGGTTGGATGGATAGTAAAATTTGTTTTAGCTCTCACTTTCTGTCCCACTCAAAGACACCCACCGATCTGCAGATAGATCTTTCTCATACAAACCCTTACCAGACATAAAGCCCTTTATCTCCATTCCTATATCTGTTCATTCACATTCTCTGTGTAAGGTTGTGAGGCTCTGTCTATGGATTTCTTGTTCATACTTGGCTCATGTGTTGACAGGAGCAAGTATCTGGAGGAACCACCAACACAGTATTGAGGAATCTTCTATCAGATACAGTGTACACTGTAACTGTGGCTCCGGTGTATCCTGAGGGAGAGGGCCTTCGCCAGTCAGAGAAGGGAAAGACACGTGAGTGCGATGAAAGAAGTTCCTCGTCATTGTTTGCACACCATAATGTATAATAAAGAAATGGAATTAGCAAGGCCCTCTATGCACATCTGTACTTTTTTTTCAAATGGAAAAAAATATATGTTTGTAGAAAGATTAGTTTGGCTTATGTTGTCTGTCTTCCATGAATCTGGTTGGTCTGATCATGCTTAGCACATTGGCCTTATTTTAACACTGAGTGTCATGCTTACGCAGCAAATCCCCTGTCTGGAGAAGGCTGATTGAAGAGCTCAGATTTCACTTAAGCGTGAATGAATAACAGCTCTTCGGTTCTCTCCAGCGCCCTTGTATGCAACACTAACAGCAATAGGGAACTATGCGTTTATGTCCTCCTAAGTCCCACAGTGACAATTACAACCCAATGATTTACAACAGTACATGATCCCCTAACGTGTCTTATATTAGGGCAATGTTTGCCAAGTTCTCCCATGTTGTACTATTAATATCCGTATAGCAGAAGTTATTATGCTCAATTTACATTGCATAATACTGTATGTGCATTGGAATAAATCCACACAGTAAGATACTTGTCCTCAATGTCCCAGTGCATGAAGAATTCATGCCTCTTGTGGATTTTGTGGCTATATATCAGATTGAGAGTGACAATAGAGCAATATTTGTTTATAACAAGATCATGCTTGGAGTTGCACTGAACTAGAAAACAAAAGCCACATCTGCTTCAGTTTTAAGAACAAGTACAGTGGTTAGCCCAACTGTACCCCCAGCTTTGTGCTTTCCCAGCATGCATGCCATAAAAACCAATGTGCCTGTGTCTACTGCTTAGCTCAGCATTTATTTCCTAGCTTTATTGCTGTAATCTAGCTCTAGTTCCTGTTTAAATTGGGCCAGCTCTGGATGTCCTTTTTCTTGCTCCAAAGCTTAACCTTTAAATTCCTAGCTTAGACTGATTGTCTTTGTGGCCTCTAAAACTAGCTGTGTATATTGCTTTCTATGTTGTTCCACCCTGCAGTTCCTCGTACTCCACCCAGGAACATCCAGGTTTATCGTCCCACCCCCAACAGCCTCAACGTCCGGTGGGAGCCAGCCTCAGGCCAAGTGCAGCAGTACCGTGTTGAGTATGCGCCGCTCACTGGAGTCCGACCTTCTGAGTTTGTGAGTTTCATTCTCATCCTCTTCTGCTTCTCTTCCTTCCATGTTCCATCCAATTACTCAAATACAATGTCATTTGGAAATATTATTAATATTTCCATAATATTAAGTCTCCAGCATTGTGGTGTGGTATACAAAACAATACACAGTGCAAGTAGTGAGTCAAGGTACTGCGTCTAATTCTCTTAAGCCGATGCTGGGAGAGGTGAAAAGTCTGAGTGTTCACTTCTTGTCAACTCCACACTACAGCCAGTGGTATAACCCATTTCTCTTTTTCTTTGCTTATAGTTTTATTAGCTCCCCAGATGTACAGTTGATTATGAGGTGGATTTTCATGCATAAATCATGCCTTCTGTACTTTTGTCCTGTGTGGATTTACTGATGTACTTTTGGATTGGGCAATAAACAATAGGGCCAAAAGACGATTTGAATGCGAGAAAGAAATGCACTAGGTACATCTGCGCAAGACATTAATAAACTTTGTACATGTGAGCAAGACTCTGGCTCTGAGTGAGAAATAATGAGGCCGTTGGTTTTGTGATTAGAATATTCTTTGATGCAAGTCTGGGTTTTGTTAAAACAAAGGAAGCTGATTTGCTTTCACTGTCTCATGACTTTTCCAGAGTGTCCATGTTTAGAGCTTTGTACTTATATAGTTCATACCTACAGTAGGGGCCAAATGTCAGAGTCTACTGCCAAGAACACTTTCATTTTGTTATTTGGTATTCCCATAACATTAATAATTTCTGTTCAAGAATACATTGCTTGAAAAGTAGACAAATTGAGAGTTAATAGCAAATGATATTGATTCAATTAGTATGCACCTCTATGAAGCCTGTATTGCTTCAATCAAGAAAAACAAACTATGTTGTCATATATTAGTGAAAAATGAAGAAATGACTCATACTTCAGAGATTTTTACTCTGTCTGAGCCAAGTCCTGCAATTAATCTCATTTGTACTCTTGTTACTCTCATACACTTGCTACTGTAATCCCATTATCCAGTTTTGATCAGAGAAGGATGGTGTGAGAAATTCAGCAAAAGATGAATCTGAGGACATGGCCTAATCCACTTTTTTTTTATTTATTGAGCACTCACAGTAGCTCAGACATTATAATGAGTTATAAGTCTGTCCTGCTATGCATATTAGAGCAGAGAGAAAGAGGGGAAAGGCTGGTATGATAAGCGAGACACTGTTTTACTGAGTAGGAATTTTTTTTATTCTTATACCACAGAAATTTGCCAACACTAAGAATTTACTTCATACAATTCACACTTTATACTTCATACTAAATATGACCATTTAATGTTGTGAAACATCCGCAAAACAAATTTCTGTTACCACTTAGATTATAGCAGCTACCAGTCTGTTTTTTCTCTTTCTTGAAGTTAATAAAAAAAAACACACAGCTTGTCATGTTATTGAGACCCTGGAAAGCACTAAGTCCTCTGTTATGAAGAGTCCAGTAGCAGAAAACCTACTGACCATTACAAAGTGCTGACACTGGAGCCTCCTTCCAAAAATATTAAATGAACTTCTCCTCATTTCCCTTTGTTAAAGAGCAACTCTTTTTTTAAAATTAGCTTTAGATTATGTAAATTGTCCACCACACAAATCCCCTTGAAAGAGTTGCGACTATAAAAACTGTAATGTCTAATAGCAAGTGCATTAATGTAAATCTGTGATTTGAATTACAGTCACACTATTGATAGAGCTGCTGTTATAGAAAATTAATCAACACCTTCTGACCAGTCGGATTCAAGAATTCAACAGAGAAAATTTAATAAAGCTTTATCATTCTTTTATAAATAACGAATTTACTCTGACTTTGCAACCTACCATACACGAGTGATTCTCAGCCCCGCATGCCATGTGCTCTTTTTCTTGTGTAGTGAAATAAGGGCTGTCATGGGTCTAATGCACAGCTGCATTCCCTGTGATGCAGTGATTCACAGATAAAAAGGGTACTCATCAGATGGAGTGATAATCCTGCTGGTTGTTGACAGGTACAGGATGGGATTCCCCACAGCTGTGTAACACCAGCAGCAGATGTGTTTAGACTTGAATGGGAGGTGAACCCCAGGTCTGCTCTCACCAACAGCAGCCATCCCAACTGTTACGTAAAGAAGAAAGTTATTTAGCATTCAACCCGTGGCAGCTTTTGTTTACATTACACATCTATTTGAAGATGTCCTTTTGCTCTGCTAATCTAAACAGGGGTTTAATGGTGAGGTCATTATGTATATTTGTGTGTGCCAGATTAGTGATGTTCACAGAACTGTTTTAAGTAAGATGCACTTAAGCGTGCTCATCTGCATGTCATCTACATGACGATCTTTTCTGTGAAGGCCTTGGTTCCTGGAAACATCAACAATGCATTCCTGGACCAGCTCGTCCCCGACACGCCGTACTCCGTCAGTGTCTTGGCTCTGTATGCTGATGGAGCTGGACCACCAGTCAAAGGAAATGGAAAAACATGTAAGCTAAACTTTATGATTATACAATTAACACAGAACATAAACAGAGTTTCTGACGCTGGTGAGATGCAGAAACTTGACAGAATCAGTCATTTGTTATGTATGAAGTGTGTTTGTGCATCTTGGCGTGTGAAGTATGCTAACTGTGAGAAATGTCTGTTTCAGTGCCACGTGCTGGCCCCAGAAACCTTCGTGTGTTTGACGCCACCACAAGCACACTCAGTATCGGCTGGGATCATGCTGAAGGACCTGTAATGCAATACAAAATCACATATGCCCCAATGACAGGAGACCCCATTACTGAGTTTGTGAGTATTCATATAGATTATTCCCTCAGAAACCATGTCATTTTGTTTGCAAGGATTCGCTTACAGTATTTATCAGAGACTGCATATACTATACATAATGTCTTATAATGTGTAGCATAATCCATTATAAGTGCACATAAGACACGAGTTCTTATAGACATACAGTATTTTCATGATGCGGATTTTTGAGTATTTATACACAATATTCTAGTAGTTCCATCACCAGCCTCTCTTCTTTAGTTAATTATATCAAAATGTCATGTTACAATGAAATCGCAAATATCTTCATCCTAAAGACTTTCCTCTATCAGCAAACTTAAAGTTACAGTTTTACCTCCGACTGTCACAAAGCACTGACATTGGAGACTCATTTCAATACTGCTATATAATAATCTCCTCACAGACAGTGAGATGTGTAAGTTCACTATAGAATCAATACTGTATTAGAACTAGTGCCTTAATATAAACCTATGATTGGTCTTGCAGCTGGAACTATTGTCAGAGATACTGTTATAGAAAATTACTCAACACCTTCTGACCAAGAACTACCAGAATTGATCCATCATTGCGAAAATTCAGAACAACAGCACTGTGGTATTAATGCTCATATCACTGAGACCACTTTTATTTGCAATATTCCATCCAACACTATGGATATATCAGACAATAATAAATGGTATAAACCTGTTAGTGTGTATGCTTACAGTATGTGCATAGTGCAACATCTTATAAGGTTATAAAGACAGGTTACACTGCCTTAAACCATTATAAGCGCTTATACTCACATGCATAATATAAGGATTTATAAGTTTCACGCAAAATATCTTATAATGCATATTATAAACAAATCTAAGTGCTCATTAATATTTACTGTTACAGGATGACAGTGCCATATGAAATATATCAACGGAGGTTACAAAATCTGTTCACATTACTCATATTGTCCAGCTTTAGCCATTAGCAGATTGGCACACTAATATTCCTAATACAGGAAATTAACAAGGCTAACAAAGGCCAAACTGACATCATGTGTTAAGGCCAGCGAGTGAGAGTGAAAACAGAGAATGTTATTCTCTGACCTGAGCAGCTGGTGTTATATCATTTCAGCTCCTGTTAGAAACTGCTGCAAAAAGAGCGGAAATGAATCGATTCTTTTCAGTGACTGTTGAGGGAAATTATTATTATGGTTAAAGCAGGAGTTCTCCAGGGACAGGCATCATCCTCTAATTCTTTTTTTCTTTACTGGCTAAAGCCTTGAGGTTCTGAGTGGACCTTATGTTGGTGAGTGCATGCCTCAGAGATTCGTTTAAAGTGGGGTTTCATCAGTGTTCCAATCTCTCTATAACTGTGTGTGTTTGGCTGGAGCTCAACAGATGATGTCATTTTCATGCTCCACTTCAAGATATTCAACATACAGTCGCTAATGGAAAGCTACAGCAGCTACAGTTGCTAATGGAAATTGCTCAAAATTTGAATGGAATCCTACTTATGGTTGTTTTTTTTTTATAAGCCTAAAGCCCATCTGATATCCATATGTTTGTCCACAGACTGCTGTTCCTGGAAACAGAAACATTGCCATCCTCCAAAACCTGCTCCCTGATACTCCTTACAACATCACAGTACAGGCCATCTACTCTGATGTACAGGGAGGGTCTCTGGTCGGAAGTGGAAAGACACGTAAGTGACACTTAAAGAAAAACTGTACACACTTCTTTCTGTCTTAATAAAAGTTAATGCAAAAAAATGCAGCTTGTCATGTTACTTAAACATTTGCAAAACACATAACAGCAAAAAGACCTCTGACCTGAAGAGTTTCTTGTGGTGGAACAGAATAACCATGAACTGTCAGTGAACGTCACCATAACAATGCTTTCCTTGTTTTAATGTGTTGCTTATGTGGAACCTCGGCCATACGAGTCAATAAGCTGATATAAACTTAATAACATGTTAGATTGAGGCCATTAATATAAACCTGCATTACTGTCAGTTTCCATAATATTTATAGATCCTTGCATTTTTAAAAATAAAAGTGTAGAGATGTGCCTAGACCACTTTTAGTGGGCATTAGAAGACATACTGAACAATTTCCTATTCAAGATTCAGATTATTTTTTAACTGTTTAATATGACAAATCAGCTATGCGATGATTCACACAGAATATGCTAATCAAAGAACATCCTTTTTTTCTATTTTGCAATGCTTTTAAAAACAAAATATATTTCTTAATTGTGCATAAAAAAAACCTTGGCTTTGTCCACAACGCCCTCTCTTTGTGAATTATGTAACAACCTGTCTGAAGCTGATTATTGATAGGACGCAGGATACTTTTTGAACGTCAGTCTGAGTTGGTTTTGTGTTGAATATATTGGCATGAGATAACATTACGCCTGGCAGTTCATAGCCACCTTAGTTAAACCACGGAGAAAATAAAATAAACCCAGTCTAAACATGCATATTCCCCATGAAGGCAGCGTAAACACGGCGCAGAGAAATCATGTGGGCCCGATCAGTAGCGGCTCTGGGCCATGCCAAGCCAATAAGGATTTCTTTACCCAATGGAAATGAGTCATGCTTTAGTGTGCTTTTGCTGGGTAATTGGCGGAACAGATTCAGCACTGAGGTATTTCTGTGCTGTGTGTTTTGGACCAACAGTTGGCCTGCTGGAGCCCCAAAACCTTCGCGTGTCAGATGAGTGGTACACCCGTTTCCGTGTGGCCTGGGACCCTGCTCCAGCCCCGGTGCTCGGGTATAAACTCGTCTATCAGCCCACAGGTACATTTCAATCTGTTTCTGCCCCTATCTACTGTAGACAACAAATATATATGCAAGGCATTTATTCTGATATATCTCTTTTAGAGGAAGTGTCACAATAGTGAAATAGATATGCTAACAATTACGCATGCTTGCATGAAGACAAGAAAGCATGGAATTGATTGTATACACATACAACAGAGATTCCTTTATCTGTACCACTAAATTAGTATACATACAGAAGTAATAAAGCAGTCAAGATATCCCATTTAAGCAGAATAATTTATTATCAATGCAATGGTGGAACATAACATATAGACAACAAAACAACCAAAGAAAACATTGATAATATAATTGAAATCTTCATGTTTAATATGCAAACGTATACAGTACATACATCAAGATAAAAAGCATGTATGAAAAATGTCTATGTAAGTGTCATGTATGACTTCTTTGTCATTTGGGCTTCTCAGATAGGGACGAGACGCTGGAGGTGTTTGTCGGCGATGTTACCTCATATACTCTTCACAACCTGCTACCTGGCACAACTTACGATGTCAAAGTGTTTGCTCAGTACGACGCTGGTGTGAGCGAAGCGCTCACAGGACAAGGAACAACACGTATGTGTCTGAGTGTTATATGTCTTATAAATCATATCATGGTTCTCATGCCAAATCAGGAATTCACAGAATTAGCAGTGCAGTACAGTGAATGTACAGGGAATGTTATGGTAAAGTGGTAATTACAGGGCAGCTATTTCCTGTTTTGGCAATTTTAGATTAGGCCTTGAAATGATGAACACAATATGAAGTCTTTGTCTTTTATGGAGTGATTGTGTACCAAAAAAAATCCATTTACAGCATTTGGCAGACACCCTTATCCAGAGCAACTTACATTTATGTCATTTATACAACTGAGCAGTTGAGGGTTAAGGGCCTTGCTTAAGGGCCCAGTGATGGCAGTGGTGGGAACTCATGACCTTCCGATCAATAGGCCAACATCTTAACCACTGAGTTACCACTGCTGAGCCTGACCAAGATAAAGTGATTACTGAAGCTGAATGAATGAATGAATGAATGAATGATTGAAAAAGGCCAGAATCCTTACAAGGTGTTCTTTGAGCCAATTATGAACTGGTTTGACATGAAAAACAATAAATCCAAGCCAACTTGGTGTATATGGATGAAAAAAAAAAATACTCGATACTACTAGATATATTAATCCAAAGTTGCAGGAAAACATGAAAAGGAGAAGGGGCAGTTTTACAAGGAAGATAATTTTTCTTTCTCTGTCTGTGCAGTCTACCTCAACGTGACCAACCTGGAAACGTACAACGTCGGCTACGACCAGTTCTGCGTCAAGTGGACACCTCACCGAGGCGCAACTTCTTACAGGATCAAGCTGAATCCTCTGGATCGTGAGTCACACAAACCACTTTGACGTGCATTTCGATCATGTCCAGATCATTTGGTTTAATTTACCCCCTTGTTTGTATAAATAGTTAAAGTTGTTTGTCGATCGTTGCCATGGTGACACGTCTCTGTTGCCTTGTACTGTGTCATCAGTCTACTGGAATGACAACACGTCAGTCGCCTGGACTGAATGTTTATCCTCAGTGTTTTTCTTCATTTATTCTCCGTCGAAGGACATATGTAGAATAAACCTGACCACCAAGTTTTAACAGATTCAGATGGGCTAGAAAGTTTTGTTTCTTTCCTTAAATCCATCTGGTTCTTATTCACACATAGATTAAGGGTGCTTAGTTAAAAAAAAAAAAAAAAAGGAACAGGATATTGGAGGATATGCACACTGTTGGTCCATTTGGCAAGTTCCTGAGAGTTAAACAATGAACCAAAGTGCTAGCACATCCACGAGACACAGAAGAACATGCCAAAATGGATGAGAGATTAAAAAAAATCAATTCACCACAAATATCTTAGATTAATAAGGAACACATAAGGTCTGGGGTTTAATCAGCAGTTCCTAGGCATCACATATTGTTTTACTAAAAAATCACACTGAGGGTAATGACATTATATGAAGAGGAAGAACTGGGTTTAGATTGGATCAAGACAGTACACAGCATGGGTCAAAAACAAGCTAGATATGTCCCATCACATATGAAAAACTAATACAAAATTTATACAGTATGAATTATTCAAAAATGGAGAAAAAATAATCAAACAATACAATTTGCTTAGTTGATCAAACTGAACACCTAATACCTAACTCTGACACCTTACTGTTTAATTTGCCTCATTTGTAATGAAAGTAACTCGAGCGTCTTTCAAATGTGCAAATTCTTTGATCATAGCTTCATTGTAATCAAATGTTATAAGCGATTGGTGCAATTATTAAGTTTTCTGGTTGCTGATAAAAACAGCATAATTTCTGCCCCAATAGGCCTGTTAGCACTTGTTGAAATTACCAATAATTATAACTCTACGAAGCTAGGTGGGGCAGTGAGCATCATGCCCTATGGTTGTACATCATCTAGAAAGTGAAGCAAATCAGTGGAACATTGGCTTATATCTGTCAAATAGCCACATTTTCTAAATCATTGGTCACTTAAAATAGGTAATTAGTATTTCAACAGATATTAGAATGTACAAGGGAAGATTAACATTTGTTCAATGGCCGATATATATATATATATTTAGACTCTGCCCTAACTGCACCTAAAGACAAGCCACCACTGCAAATGAAGAAATATGGTGTGACTTAAAAGTCAAATTTCCCGCTGCATTTTACTTTGCTTTACTAGCCAGCATTTGTGTTTCTTTTCCCAAATTCCAAATTGCACATAATGCTGTCTTTCTTCAAATTGTTAGTCTATCATGTAATGTGTTTCCAGGGTACCATGGTGGTTTTAATCTAACTTCATATAAGATATAGAGTTTTTGCTGTTTACACGATCCTGTGAATAAATTCAGTACCCTCTGTACAGTGTAAGAAGTGTTCTTGTTAAGAACTGTTGTTTAGTCGTCGTCTTGCCTGTGCTCATGTTATTTTGTCTGGTCTGATGTTGCAGCATCTGCTAAAGGTCAGCAGGAGATCACCATCACAGCTGCGCAGAGTCAGTATTGCTTTGATGGCTTGAGTCCTGACTCTCTGTATAGCGCTACTGTGTTTGTACAAACTCCCAATTTGGAGGGACCTGGAGTCAGCACCAAAGAGCGCACATGTGAGTGTCCTAGTTTTCCACTTCTGTATGAGTGGTAACTCACATGCACTGACTTTATGAGCCAGAAAAAAGCTTATCCATTTGGTTTGGTTTCTTACAGTGATAAAGCCAACGCCAGTGCCAACTCTTCCTCCTACTCCTCCTCCTCCACCAACCATTCCTCCTGGCTGGGCCGGTCAGTACTCTCCTATACAAGAATATACAATACTGAAAAACTGTACACTGTATAGGTAGACTTCGGTTTTGTAATGTTTTTAAAATTATGTTGCAAATTAAACCAAGAAGAAGGATTTATTGTGTATTTGGAGCATCATAAATGGACAACAAAATGATATGATGTTGTATGATGCTAAACTGGTGGCTATGAGCTTCCGCTACGTCTTAACAATATTTGCCTAAAGCACCTAAATATGTCTTCTGATGAAGTAATAGTGGAAAATTGTATAAATTTACTAGTTGACGGAACTGTCCTTTAAACATGCATGTCCAGAGCTAATTTGCACTGAGACTGAGCAGACAGTTGTCGATTTGGCATTTGTATGAGTGGAACGTTGTCAGAATGAGCTGTCCTGTGTCCAACCATGGATGAGCATTTGTCAGGATTGAATATCTCTGTAGCGTGCATGCAGCGTATAAACAACGTCTGTTGCGAGATCTATTGGTAATTTAGCTATTCTTCTGGAGAAATATACCTAAAGTCATGTCCAGATGGAGTGGTTAGCCTCAAATAAAGTGCTGTAAATAAACTGATTTGACTGGACGGGGAATTAATTGTGTTAAAAGACAGACGGTTTAGCAAGATATCTGCATGACCTAAGAAGCGATTAGATGTAGAAAAAAATGGTTAATACTTTTTTAATCATTCAGTGACTGACATTGTAAAGATTACTGTGAGTGACTTGGAATGCCTGAGAGAGTGTCAAGCTGAGTATTCAAACTTACTGAGTTAAAAGCTTTTGGACAGGTGCAATCAGTATTAATTTAGTACGTTGGACAGCAGCCCTGGTCCAATAAAAGTGGAATTCTGCTTTTTTTTTTTACTGAAACTGGACTAACCCCAGCTCTACACTCTACATCCATTTTTTCTTCTGAATCTAAGTTCTGCCCATGTTTAGCCATGGTGGCCACATGCTGGAAGGCATATCTGTTTCCACTTCATGCATGTTGCCCAGTTCAGGTGTTAAGAGTGTTTTATACGATCTGAGAATGCACGCAATGGTGTAGGTGTAGTATATGGGCAATGTTGAACTATGCTGCAGTGCATCAGGCAAACATTATCTTGTAAAATATAGCCAGATTTCTTCCGAGTAAAAGAGCTATTAATTCTCTGAGCCTTTCCGGTCATCAAATGTTCTGCTGCTTTTGTTTGTTTTCACATAAAAACTTGATTGATTAAAGGAGTAATTGTAATGTGTAGCGTAATGTGTAATGTGTCAATGCCTTTGTTTGTAGAAGTTTTTTTTTTCTGAATGCCTGACTCTAATTAGAAAGCACAGGATTTGTGCAGGTCTTTACAAAGGAGCCTGAGTGATGAACTGTGGTGCTGAATCTAAATGACTTGTTTTTCTGCTTCAGTGTGCAAAGGTGCCAAGGCAGATGTTGTGTTCCTCATCGATGGCTCATGGAGCATCGGCGAAGATAGCTTCCTCAAAGTACGGCAGTTTATCTTCAATATCATGGGAGCTTTTGATGTCATCGGGCCATCAGGAATGCAGGTATGGATGGATTTTCCAGGAAACCGTTTAGCCTGAAATGGTACAAAGAGTTTTCAGTAGAGAATCTGAAACCAAATGTTTCTTCCAGAAGCTCTGGATTAGCTGCATCCCATTTTTGTTGGGATAAATTTAAAACATATGTTGCCTATTACTGGACTTTGTACGTTCATGTGCAATACTTACACTAAAGGAAAGCTGACCTATAGAACGCGCCAGTGAGAACTTTACTATGTTTGAAGGAAGCATAAAGGGCATTATATTATTTCAACAGACAGATAATAGCAAAACTGAAAAATAAAATTGCTACTGCTACTTAAAAAGGAGGTCAGTCAAGTCAAAAGGACAAGGTCTGATAAAGTTAAGCCATAGCTAACATGGTGAAAGCTTAATATTAATACTTAATATTAATATAACAATACTTAATATTAATAACATTATTATATCCATTACATCCATTTCAAATGAATCAAAATTTGGATCGAATGAACAAAATCTAGTATTTGCATACTTTTATTTTCATGGCTTATTATCGAGGCATTTGTTTTGAGTTCAGATGAGAGTGAGCTCAATGTCTAAAGCTGAAAACATGAGAGGAACAAGACTCAAAAGGGAACCTGTCCTCATCTGGGTGACAATGAATAGTGCAATTATAAATAATTCCCTCCCAGAACTGTGTACTACATGGTCAAAAAGTGCAACTGTGTAAACAGGAACATGAGATTTTCACACGAAGTCTATTTTGTTGAAGTTATCAACTGTTCACTGATGGAGACTTGAGTGCAAAACTGTTCGTGGCAATTGCAGTCCTAAAACTATCATAGCAATTGTAATCCTAAACCATCGTAGCAGGACTGCTCATATCAGTTGCAGTCCAAAGCCATCTTCATGGTTTCTAAGTGGTACCACCCTCAGTAATCTCAGTGATCTTTAGGCTGTCCATGTGGGGCCATCCTAAACAGCAGCGATTGAACTGTATTACACTTGAAACAGTGAAAACAGAATGTTTAAAGATTATTTGCCAGGGAAGTATGTGTTTTTTTGACTATTCAGAGTCTTTACTGTTAGACTCAGCACCACTGAGAAACAAAACATAACCACTTCAAACTGTTGTGTCTTATTTATAAGCATGAACTAATCACTAACTAATCATGAACATCAAAAGGAATTTTATATAGCCAGATCTTCACAGATGTTCACAGATGTAGAATTCATGTGTAACATGCACAGTTGTTTAAAAATTGAGTTTTTCATTCTGATCTGAATTTTTTGATCATCTCCCTGTGTTTTTGGCGACAGGTTGGTTTTGTTCAGTACAGCGACGATGCCAAGAGTGAGTTCAGACTGAACACTTATGATGATAAAGGCACTGCTCTGTCGGCCCTGCAGCTCATCCGCTACAAGGGAGGAAACACAAAGACAGGTGCAGTGTATCTCCCAGTCATCCTCAGCTATTCCTGATTTTTTATTGAAACTGTGCTCCGTAATCTAAAACGTTGACATTTTGGATTATACCAAAACAATATTATGACAAGCTGACATTACTTCACTGCATCCGTCTACCGTTGAGATATGGGATATGAGCACGAAATAGTGTTTTGATTATTTTACAGAAAAGAAATGTTCAGTCAGTAACTTAATAGGCTTAAAAATAGTTGTAAAGTGAGCATAAGGACCATCTGTGTCTTTGCTATGCAGGCGTCGCTCTGAAATATGTGTACGACAGAGTGATCACTTCAGACAGTGGAATGAGGAGGAATGTCCCGAAGGTGGTGGTGGCTGTTACTGATGGACGGTCTCAAGATGAAGTGCAGAAAAATGCTGCCAAGCTGCAACATGCTGGTAAGACCCTGACATTTGCTGCTGACAACCCAGATTACCCAATTACAGCCTGGGTCATGGCAAGATACTACATGTGAATAGCATTACTATTTTTGAAATGATACACACTGCTAAATATGTTATTTCAGATTTTTTTTTTAACAAACTTTTTTTTTTGGTGTTTAATATGTCTAATTCCCTCAGATTGCATATGTAGCTGTGTATCAGGCTCTATCTAGTCTTTGGATAAATGTTAGTATTCAATTGTATTTAATAGTGAAGAATCACTCCTTCTCAGAACATACTGTTGTAATATTACTCTTCTATTGTTTAATCGAGAAAACACCAGTCTCTGCTATTAAAAATGGATTGGAGGATATTTTATAATTCAATTTTATTTGTATAGTGCTTTTAACAATATGCATTGTGACAAAGCAGCTTTACAGAAATCTGGAAAATTTTAATTTAAATTGATCCCCTATTATTTAGATTTTGATTATTTTGCTGTACAAACTCTAACATAAAAACCAGCAATTAGCAACGGATCCTTCTGGAATATCTTCGGGACAGTAATCGACATGCAAAACTTTGGAATTAATTTGGATTGTACTTTTTATTAATAATAATAATAATAAAAAAAAAACGTATAAATCAGTGCAGTTGACTATGGCATGACCACTAGGTCTGTTCTCATATTCAGGTTACAGTGTGTTTGTGGTTGGAGTGGCTGACGTGGACTACGTTGAGCTCCAGAACATCGCCAGCAAGCCAAGTGAACGCCATGTTTTCGTCGTAGACGACTTTGACGCCTTTGCCACAATCCAGGACAATCTGGTCACCTTCATCTGTGAGACTGCATCTTCCAGTAAGTGCAAGTGCAAAATACCTGTTCATCATTTCAGCTATTCCAAAATGATCAAATTGTTGAGTAGTTTTTTTTTGACAGCGGTAGCACTGAAAATGCTCATGCTGACAGAGTCATTATCAGGAATTAGTCATAGCTGTACATATTCTTTAACAAGTATCAACCATATAAAGGTTTGTATTGGTTCTAAATAAATTATTAAATGAAATAGTTTATAATAGTTGACTTAAAGTTTTGGTCCGTGCTTTAACATATTTTTTATACGTCATGTGACCAGTGTTTATTAGACTCTATGCGTTATTGAACTTTTTTCTTGCTTCCTCTCACAGCTTGTCCTCTGATCTATGTGAACGGCTTCACATCTCCAGGTACAGCTAATAATAATAATACTACCATTAGTAATAAGATTTATAGCATCATGTGCATATACATGTTGACTTTCAAAACCATTAAAGCATTTTATGTGTTTCAAAAGAATGTTTAGTGACAATTTTAAACAAAAAAATTCAAACTAAATTGTTGATTTTTATTAAAATATATTATAAACTATTTAATGCAGTAAAATAAAGGCACCAATAGCTGGCCTGGTTAAACGCGCATTTTTATTTTTGGGGAAAAAACAAACAAAAATAGAGCTATAGGGTGTTCGTGATATTCTCTGGAACACTGTGAGTTTATCTCCGAGTGATGGAGTTGCCAGGGTTAAGAGTAAGTGTTCAGGATGGTTATACTGCTTCAGTAGTTTTGTTTCAACAATCAGGATTTCATCTCATCCAAATATTTTTTGCAGATCTCTTTTTCCATCTTTCTCAATAATTTATTTATGTACACATTCTCTTAGGCTTCCGAATGCTTGAGGCATTCAATCTGACTGAAAAGACGTATGCTTCGGTTAAGGGCGTATCAATGGAGCCAGGCTCTTTCAACAGCTACACATCCTACAGGCTCCATAAAGATGCCTTCATCAGTCAGCCTTCAGTGTAAGTTCATTACACCTATATGTATGCCACCTTGTTGGTATTAAGCCTGGTATTCCGAGTTTCTTATTTTTAGCTTTCTTTATCCTAGAAAAAAAAAACTGCAGCCAAAAACTTAATTTCCATTCTCAGCTGATCATTATTCAAAAATATTGAAAACTAACTAATTCACGCAGAGGTTTATCAGTGGTATGGCCCTCTCTTGTCTGGATTGATGATGAAATTTGCATAAGGCTTTAATCAAAGCGTTTAAATGTAAATGTTTTGTAGTGGTCAACATGACTTTTGTGCTCTCCCAATTTTACTTTTTCATGGTTTGCATAGAATTTGCCTGTTTTCCCACCCATAATAAATGAATTAAAAACAGTTCTTGATCACCTACCCAGACCTTTGAATCCTATTGTAGCCTTAGTCTAACTAAATAGCACTAATGATCCTCATTACATGTGACGAATAGTGTTCACATCAAGGCAATCGCAGATGTAAATACAGCTTGTTGCTAAAAGTATGCCATTAGAGGATGATGGAGCACTTTCAGTTTTGTTGTTTTAGTCTTAACATGTCTTGCCCAGCAGCTCTCAACTAGATGATTAGACCTCACTGTTAGCTAAAGAGGCTTGAGGGATTTAGGGCAACTTGTTAAAGTCAATCCTGACAGGCTGTGATATTTGTTAAAGGGCTTCATTTTCCTAAAGTCTCAGCATCTAGTTCAGTCCCCAAAAAGCTTCCCAGAGCATTATAATTCTCTTCTCTTCCACAAATCTGTGATCTTTTTACCATACATACTGTAGTATCAAAATATATCCAGTTACATTGACATGCCAGGTTCCCCTTTTGGGAAACTCTTAGAACCGGACATTGTTAAGCTAATATGAAAACACGCTCCTGGATCTGTTATCTGTTAATATATATATATTTTTGGAGGAAGCAACACAAACCTGACTCTAGTTTTGGGTTCAACAGAGACATCCATCCCTTTGACCTTCCCCCATCCTACACAATTATTCTGATGTTCCGGCTTCTACCAGACTCGCCCAATCAGCCTTTCGATATCTGGCAAGTGTCTGATAACAATCACAAGCCTGAGGTCGGCATCACTATTGACCGTAAGTGTAACCTTAATCCCTCAGATTATAATAAGGAAATGTTATGATGCCTTATCTTAATTTTATTCTTATTTACTTAGTTCACTACTGAATGGGTTTGTGTAATTTGTGTTCTCTGTGCATCGTCTGTGTCCTTGTACTTTGTTGGTTATTGTATTGCTGCATCCATCTATCTATCTATCTATCTATCTATCTATGTATCTACAGATACTAACATTATTTTTGAAGTCCTCACTTTTACGACTCAAAGAGATGTTCATGTGCAACTTTGAGAAACTCATATTTACTCACAAAGACAACATTAGTATTGAAGAAGTGAGAAGTTTGGACATTGGAGCTCATTAATGACAGAAGATGCACACCGGCTGACTTTTCTTCCTTTAATTATTTTCTTCCCTATTTCAATTGACTTTCCTCAGATCACCATGAATGGTAACTAATGCTCTCCAGGCTTTAAGCCTGTTTTCTTATGCCTCTCTCAGTATGCAGCCTTGACCTTGCATGACTTCTTCCCTCCAAGCTTCACTCTTCAGTCAATTTACTAATTGTCATATTTGGCACAGGCATCATGCAACCTTTTCGTACTGCTCACAAATGTTTCCTGTGAAGGATGTTTGTACTGTATGATACTGAGAGCTTGGAGGCCTATCTGACAAACTTCCTCTTCTCTTTATCTCTTTGTTCGCAGCCTCCAAACAGACCATATCGTTTTATAACAAGGACACGCGAGGAGAGCTTCAGAAGGCCACATTTGACAGTCCACAACTGAAGAAAATATTCCATGGAAGCTTCCACAAGGTAAATGCTGCTGCATTTGTGCTCTACATGGAACTCTGGATGTGGACTGATATGGGTTGTGGCACATCAGTCAAAAGTGGTTCCAGTTGTACCTACATGTGTTCAGTGACCTGAGGATATACAGATGTCTAGGATAGCAGGCATTCCAGATATTACGATTACAGGTGATATGCCTGTAGGTGGTTTGTAAATGTCTGTTCTTTAGCAGATGGCACTCTCGAGCTGTTATGTAATGTGTCGCTTAAAGGAATCATACCCTGTTGGAAAGGTGATTTGGAGAGCTTGTATAACAGGTCGATCTCTCATAAGGTTGCTTCTGAAGGAGTTTGCATACCACCAGTCTGCGTGGAACAGAATGCATCATTTGTCCATATGAATGAATATGAAGTATAATAATAATGTATAGTGATAAATCACTAAACTCCAAAAGTTTCTTTTGCTGGCCTGGAAGATTTTTGGTAAAATGTCAGCCACTATTCTCACTCTCAGCGGCTCTCATCAGCTTTCTATTACTGATTTTTATTCATGGATCAAAATAACTGTGCGTGATGCCTAAATGGGGCAATGAAAAGACTTCATAGCTGTTTATCAGTAAAACTAATGTGAATCATAGTCTTAATGGAACCATGAGAAGGAATTGGGAATGGAAGTTGTTATGCAGCTGTTTTCTGACAAGTGACAGTTTCATTGGTGGATTAATACATAAAAAGTCGAACTGCACGGAATGTTTTATGGAAAACGTTTGGTGTTGTGCATTCCATCGTTTCAGCTGGGAAAAATGGGAAGCTCCTTCGATGTAGCTTTTGTAGCATAGCGTCGAAGCTTCAGTGGGTTATAGGAATGTTTATTAAACTTTTCACTTACCTCACATGTAATTGGTCAGCCAAGATATGAGTGATGAAGTAATGGAAGGTATGGCTCACCTAAATGTCCAAATCTTTATATGCCATTGTTAAGCTACATACTGTCTTTTTTTTTCTTTAATAGCATGGAGTGGAACTAATACAATTCACATGAGTTTCAGCTTTCATGTGCACAGAATGTCCATATATGAATTCTAACAGTGAGACATCCTGTCATGGAGCCAGGCTGTGCTAAAACAAAAACAACACCTTATTCTTGTTGTCTACAGCCTCCCTGTAAAGTTTTGTTCATTTTTCTAAATTGCATTATTCAATTTGATTCAGTTTGATTCAATTTTATGAGTATAGCACTTTTAACAAAGCAGCTTTACTGAAATCCAGATGTAGATTTAGATCCCTACCGAGCAAGCCAGAGGAACAAGTTTCAAAGGAGAACCCTTTTTCTTCTGGGTGACACTGGATACTGGGATTATAAATCATTACAGTATGCTATAAAGTCAAACAGTGCTGAGTGTGTTGAAAGGATGTTCATTCTGAATGTCATACATGATTACAGCAGCAGGTCTTAGGTACAGATCTACAGCATCCAGGTGGGATTAGCAAGAGAAGCTGGGGAAGTGCAGATCTTTAGGGTTTACTTGTAGGATCTTCAAGCTCATCAGGAAGAACCAGGTTGTTCCACAGCAGTAGAAGCGTGTCAGGATCAGGCGCATTGCTTCACATTTTGTAGTAAACCACATCAATCAGACAGAGGTTTTGGGGGAGACAGACTTCTATTCTTTGTTTCCTACATTTGGGGAAAATTGTGGAAATGTTTTTTTTTTTTTTTTGCAGAACTGCTGCTTGCCAACACAAAAAAGTTGATACTCTTTCTGAAAAAGTGCTTAATCCTGTTTGCCTAGGTTCAGGACAGACTGAGTGTGGAGGGAGATGTGGCAACACATCATTTACAATCACGTCTTTATGTAATGATCGTGAGGACTACTAAGCTCTCGCATTTTCACTTGAATCTACTGTATAAGTCTGTTTGGAGCTTTTGAAACATGGTGGAGTTGTTCGCTGGAAGAGGGAGCTGGAAAATATTGGGTCATCGGATTAGCCATTAAACAATTACATCAGAACGTGAGTGAAATGGCAGGCCAAGAAGGGGTCTGGCTGTCTTGCTCTCTCTGTCTCTTTCTCCATCTCTGTCAATATCTTGGTCTCTTGAGGTCTTTTTTTAAAACACACATTACAGATTACATATCTCTGATTCTTACACAAATGTTATCTGTCTCCTGCTCTCTGTCTCCCTCCCCATCCTCCTCTTACATCTGATGATCTCTCTCTCTCTCTCTCTCTCTCTCTCTCTCTGTCCTGGCTGTGTCCAAGCCTCTATTAGGTTGATTCCAGGATGAGGGAATTCCTGTAGTTATTCTCACACTGCAGTAGCTCATTTTTTTTGTGGTTTACCTCCCTGTGCGGATGTGTATGGAGAGGGTCCTCACTACTCCCTAGGAAACTGCTCATCACTTTTCCCTGCCACCAAAAAAATCAAACATTCACTGACTAGATGGAGTGAAATCAAGCAGCACAGGCTTTTCACATCTTCCATGAAGGATTGCATATATGAAAACTACATATCATGCTTCAGATCTCACCTATCTTGAGAGAAGAATAACACAACAATGGGAATATTATTAAAATAGTAAATGCTCGAAAACCATCATGAGTTGATTTTCACAGTTACATATGAAGCCTTTCTGTGGACTGCCAGTGTTAAATCATCCAGCGTTCTTGGATCAACAAAGACGATTTCGACTTTCTAGCTGAGGCCTGTGCATTCCTGTCCTCTTCCACTGTTGATTGGTGCTTATATGTTGTTTTATTAATCTCCCACGGGTCTGCTGTATAAATGAGCTGTAAGGTGCAGACTATGAGTTTTCCGAGCCACAAGGGTTGGCAGAGGACAGTGTTTAAAACAGATTCATGGGTTTATTTGAACAGAGAACAGTTAAATGTCATAATGTCATAAACAGGCTAAATCTTAAAAACATAGAAATATGGAGCAGCCGTAACTGGATATATATGGTGGAAATGGCATTAAATCCATTTGAATTGAGACTGTAGCATATTAAATGCGGGTTATTTATTTTTTTCAGACTAAACAGAAATATATTTGTCTTATGAAACATGACTAGTTTATGTATGTTTGCATTTTTTATTCTTATTTATATTTTTTATTCTCTTTTAAACATAAGTTAAAATTTGCTTGATCGCTTTACGGCAAAGCAACTGTCAAAAACTTGACTCCTAGGATTAACTCCTACTTATCACTAAGAGCTGCTCTAAGAGTTACTTTTCACTAAGAACATTTTTTTAGTCTTAAGCAAACCTCTAAGACTACATTTTAGAGTAATCTACAGAAGCGTTACACATACCAGCCTTGGACTTCATTCCTAGATTTAAGTTCCTGGGCCGGTGTTCCTCATTGAGATTATTGAGTAGCTATTGATACTATTGTCATAAAAATAGCTTTGCTCATCATCTTACCAATATTGATGTAGTGTGTCCTTTGACTATCTGATAAAACTGGTTGATATGCCACAAAAGTGGCAAAAATGAAAGCCTCTTAATGGCCTATTAACACATCTTATTGACATGATATATAAGCCTATTATATATTTCAATCATATTCACATTAGGAACAGATGATGACAGTTGGCCATTTTTCCATTTAAGATGCTATTATATAACTGAATTATTGGCTACTGAGCTTCTATTTCTGTGACACTGGAAATTCAGACAATGAGAACATCCAGAAACCAGATGTCAGAAGATTATACTAATAGTCATAATATGGTTATACATTATAATGCCTTTTCTGTACAAGTCAAAGCAAAAATAGCTAGAGACAATCACTTAGAGAGTCCTAGGGCTGTCCACCTCCTGTAAATATACTAATGCATTTAAATACAAAATGTTTCATGAGCCTATAATTGTAAGACAGAACGAATTACCCATAGAGCTACACTGTGTGTTTGTATTGTCCAAACCACAAAAGGTGAAAACTGTTTTCAGTCTACGTTATAAATCTTGTATAAAAAATGTAACCTGAAAATTGATTATTTTCCCATAACATCACATCTCAAAGTCTCTTATACTGCAGCAATTTGTCAGCAGTAACATTTTTAAACATACTTTTAAAATTTTTTTATCAGATCAGTTTATAGATATCTTTAAGGTTGAGGAAGATCTGTGAAACAAGTTATTTCATGATATGACTTATAACAGCTAAAGTATAAACAATCGTTCTCTCGCCAGCATCTCTTATTTTCTCTCTTTCAAAGTTAATAAGACAAAAAGTGCAGCTTATCAAGTTACCAAGAAACAGGAAACTGCAAAGGTCTTCTCCCTGAAGACTTTCCCATGTCAGAAGATGTCTTCTCACAGAAAGTGTGCGATATCAATGAGAATTAAAAAAAAAAAAAAAAATCTGTTTATGTGGAGTGTCTGCCATATAAGTGCCTGTGACTATAGAAATAATAACATGTTAGAATGATAATACATAATTTGACAAATTGTATTTGAAAAGTGAAATTTATTCTGACAGCCCTGGTACATACGACTACAAATGAAAACCAACTACATGATTGCTCCAGAAAATGCTGTTGGAAAATTTTTATTCAGCCTGACATGCTACTTAAGAAATCTGGAGGTGCATCTCGCATAAAATAATGCTGCAATTGAATGCATCGTGCCTTGTCAGGGCTAGAGGTAGAAATCTACCAGAGCTCTTCAAGCAAGGTCTGCTGAGTAACGTTTCTCCCAGACACACTGACTCCCAGACATTGTACCATTAGGGCATTTCCCCCCTCCTTCTTAGTGCTGCTTCTCTTCACCTCGTTTACCCCTGCTAGAGAAGATAGGAGAACATCGCTCCAAGTCTCCCAGCATGATATTCCTGCCTGTCGACTGTCTGAAATCCAGAGCCATGACCGTGCAGTGACGTCCAGACAGTGTTCACGTCAACCTAGAACTTCCACTTCTAGTGATGTTGAGCAGAAGCCACTTCTTATGGCAAGATGTTAAGAATCTCCCATTTTCCCAAAGGGAGGAGGCAGTGGGGAACAGCTGCTGCTGAGTGTTGCTCTTGATTCGGACGCGTGCAAAGTTTGGAAAGCAAGAAATGGAAAAGACAGATATCATCAATAATATCACTGACTTAACTCCATCATTGTAAACTGTGGTGTACTGGGAATATTTATGGCATGTGTGTAATATTAACACTAGTGGTGGAACAAAACTGCTCTACTACATGCAATGTTTGTCAGATTTCAGATGATTTTAGTATATGGTAGTGAGAGACCACCCACTGGGAAGTAAACAGAAGAATTTCACTCATCTTCAGTAACCAGATTCTCCTGGTCAGATCCTGGGATCCTGGGAACACTGGGCACAAAATACACCCTGGATGGGATGCCAGTTCATCACGGAGCAATGGCCACATCCCCATTCACAACTAGTGGCAATTTAGTGTAGCCAGTTCCACTACAAGCATCTGGGAGGTGGGAAGAATTCTGGGAACCCAGAGGAAACTCCACACAGACAGTAACCTGATATCAGGATCAAACCAGGGCGTCTGAAGCTGTGAGGCAGCAACATTTGTTATGAGTGATAATCATAGTTTAAAAAAAAGATTCAAGAGAAACCTCAGAAAAAAACCTAATCTGCTAATTTTTGTCTGATGTTTGTTTGCATCTGGTGCATCTGGAAATATTTTTAAATTTAGGCAATTTTCTATTCCAGCTCTGCTTGTGATCCTCACATCTGCATTATGTATCCATATAAGCTTTTGTAATCCAGGTCAGTGTGTGACATGATAAACTATTAAGGTTCAGTTGAGATCTCTGAGAGGCCGTGAAAAAATGATATCCCTTGTTTACACAGAATACACAGGAAAACAGACAGTGGTCCTATCCTCAAGTGACTCGATGTTGATCCAATGTTTTCCACAGTCTCATGATCGTTATTTTTATTTTCAGCTCCACATCATGGTTTCGCCCAACAGCGTTAAACTGAACATGGACTGCCAGCAGGTGGCCGAGAAGGAAATTAAGGAAGCTGGAAATACATCGGCAGATGGCTATCAAGTGCTGGGAAAAATGTCCAAATCTATCGGCTCCAAAGGGGACTCGGCGACAGTGAGTGGAGCATTTTGAATTTGCTTGAAATTTAGCACGTGAGCATGTGGAGTTCCATTCTTTTACTTATTAGTGTATATTTTTAAAATTGCTAAATGCTAACCCCCAGATGGGTTTCCCAGCTGCAAAGTCTCTCATTTATCTTTATCTGGTGTTTTTTATTTGTTGTTGTGTTCTCTCTTTTTTTGAGTCTTCAAAATTGAAACTTGGATCAAAGATGTCTAACATGCGATTTCATTTTCTGTTGCACAGTTCCAGCTCCAGATGTTCGATATAATCTGTAGCCTGGGATGGACCAGCCGGGACAGATGTTGTGACCTTCCTTCAATGGTAAGAGTTACCTAAACAAACTCAAAGCTAGTCTTTATGTCTGTTACTCTGGGTGGTTTCTTATTCTTCCCTGTTTGTTGTAAATATGTTTGATCTGAGTGTGTTAATTTGTCAACAGAATGCCATGAACTAACATAGCATTCAAGTGCACAAACAAAAAAACATGTCGATATAAATAGCCAGACAGAAACATCTGCGCTTGTACAATTGTGTTGTCATTTCTCTCTTTTGTTTTCTCTTTAGTTTCTGCAGGGTCGTTAACACTAATACTTGAAAGACTTTACCCATAATTTTTTTTTCCCCAAGAATATTTGCCCATGTACTGTGCAGTTATAGCTCATACTTTGGCATAACTTCTATCAGAAATGTTATCATGACCCAATGTGTTTGTGTGGATGGGGAAAAATGCTTTGATGCCGGCAACATTTTTGGCAATGAACAAATTCAAGGGTCATCATGTAGGATGAGCATCTCTGAGAAGTAGACGCTGCTCTGTTTCCATTTGGGCCTTTACAGAAAAAAATTGCAAATTGCTGCTTTTAAAGGCTCATGAAATTATGGCGTTTTGGATATAATTAGCCGTTGAAGGACAAGAGCAGCTCAGCTGCAGCTTCATAACAGCTTAATGTCCTTGATTTGCAGTTTGCCCTATCTTTATATCATCTTTCCTTCTCTGATCATCCACTACTTTTGTTGTACTAGCATGCCCTAGTTCCTCATCACACAGACGAAAGTGCTCAAAATCTCTCTTGTCGAAATAAAACAGCGACACCATATGAATCACATAGCTGTGCCACCCTGCTGAAAGGCTGTCATTCTTCACATCACACTCAGGTTTTAATAGAGTCCAGCGTCTAAATGATGCTGTCAGCAATAACAAGCATTTCTCTGGTGGAAAATGTGGATTTTAATGCCCACACATAATTTTTCTTAGTTGAACACTGGAAATAAATTTTTCCCCGTCTCCACCAAATCCTCTAGAAAATTCCCTAAAATGTAGCTCTGTGTTCTCCTATTTTTAACAAAGAATAAGATCATATTTTCCTTCCATTTTAAACAGAAAAATATTTCCCAATTCCATATGACCAACTACTGCTTTAAGTAGTAGCTACACGGCCTCCTCTGTACGCTCCTGGTGTTCATTTTGCTGTGACCTCACCTCTGAGAACCCTCTTCTCCTCTATATTCTGCCCTTTCTTTGGACCTGACTTGTGACTAAGATTTACTCTTGAGGCAGCGGAGCAATTGCTTCTCTAATCCTCACCGGCCTCATTCATCTCCGCTAATCTTGCTCACTCTGCCTTTGTATTCTAGAGAGACGAGTCCAAGTGTCCACCTCTTCCCAATGCCTGCACATGCACGTCAGACAGCAATGGGCCTCCCGGACCGCAGGGGCCTGTGGTAAGATGCTTTTTAAAAAAAACAGCACCTGGAGCAGACAGTATGCCTAACTACTAGGAATTACTGCAACCTGCAGTTCTTTGTTTAGCATTAGCTAACGTGCAGCATATCCATTTCACATGCTCTCTGTTAGTAAGCTCAGAATTAGCCTTAGGCCATTGTGCTGTTTCTCATTCAAGATTTTATCCATCATGAGCACAGCATAAGCCATTATGAGAAGAAAATTTGGCCTAAAATACAATTTACACAATGTCCTCCTTATTCCAAATGCCAACACATGTTTGGCATCCAAGGTTTGCTTCTTTAGTTTTGGAGATTTGGTGCTAATGGGGTAAAGTATGGGAAGCTCAAAGTCTCAAAGGTAGCTTTGTGCAAAATGATGTTTATATCGTTGCATATTTGCCTCAAAACTGCTTTGTGTATCAGACTTTGTTATGTGGTTTCTAACACTGTGTGACACACTGCTATCTATAAAAAAAAATTGGACAATGGCCATTTAGATGCTGGAATCACTTCCTCAGCACATAGTTTGGTGTCACTCAACGCAGTTATCAGACTCAGGAAGGAGATCTGGCTCAATGTTTGAAAGAAGATTTGGATGTTAGAATTGATTTGGATGATAATATATCACCAGTTTGATTTATCTATTTATTTTTTTAATACAGAGCATTGCAGCGTGCAGTTTACATCACACTAAACTGGTAGATTTAAGCTTTCCCTACTTGTTTGCAACATTATCCTTTTAGCTGCAGTCTATCTAGGGAAGAAAAGTTTAGGTAACATACATGTTGACTGTACTTGGAATAAGGGGGAAAATGTATAACTTTCATTATTGGACAAACTTGCAGAGCTACTAAAAATATACAGAATATATGTATATCCAAGATGTGTGTGTGTGTGTTTTTCTGGTTTTATGAACCAGCTTAGACAAACTAATCATTTGTAACATATTCATGAAGAATTCTATCCAGTTGAAGAAGGAAATTAATTCAATAACTTGCTGTAAGAACTGCCGTGCTTAATAACCATGTCATCATGGATGGTCATGGGCAGGTCAAGTCCAACATTTGGACTGATACTTGACGGTTGTATGAGCAGATCCCTGGAGTGTTGTGTGTGTAATATCTCTAACTCTTTGACTTTTCCAGGGAGCACCTGGTAGCAAAGGTCCTCGAGGTGAAAAAGGAGAAAATGGCCCTTCTGTAAGTATCATATTCAGGACTTCCTGTCCACTTTTTTCTAAAGGCAAAGAACTCATCACAACCCCGCTATTTAGTGAAGTGAGGCGATATGAATCAATGAATGGCTAAGACTTTTCTCATGTGTGTTACTGTAGGGTCTAGTTGGACCTCGTGGAGAGATGGGTCCAGCAGGCCCAATGGGTCTTCCAGGACCGCAGGGCCCCAGTGGGCACTCCATTCCAGGAGAAGCTGTAAGTCATCCTTTTGGCTTTTTTCTTCTCGCTTTAACTCCTTCCCCGTCCATTTTATCTGCTCTCAGCCAGTTCTTAATAGTGAGCTGTAAATCTCTAAGGGCCCCTGAACTGAAGGATTACTCTGACCATTTATTTTCTTTCTGAAATTTGCACAGTAACTGTGGTTCAGCGTCATGCATTCCTCCCAGTCTGTTGACCTCATGCTGGATACTCGACAATCTTTAAAACACCTTATTCTTAATGTATCAACATAAATCTGACTCCAGTTCCTTTCCTCCCTCCACTCAGCTACGGAGTCTCTTCCTTCCCTTTTTTTTTAGTCAGATATCATGAAGCAACAGTGTCCCCAAAATCCTGCCCTGTCAACTTGATTTATGTGTCAGATTTCCAGTAGAATGACAGTACATTGCCTCCTCCACTCACCTTGATGAATATGGTTTTAATATAAACTACCGTCCTCTGCCTCTTTTTTCCCATAGGGGCGTCCAGGACCGAAAGGAGATCCCGGTGACGCTGGACTACCTGGGCAGAAAGTAAGTCTTCTTTTGGCTAAGTATGCTTTTGGAGAAAAAGAAAATCACTGTGCAGCTCATGCTACTACTCTGGATGGACTCCATATGGACTCCAAAGCTCAGAACTTATCAGCTTGCACGGAGGCAGCAGTTACTCACAGGCATAGATCATGCTGTAAGACTTCATCTGTAAAACATAAATTGGCTTAAAACAATATTAAGTGTTGTGGGGCATCTGAGGATTTAAAGCTTTCCTGACTGTTTTTTCCTGGGTTGTTTTTTATTTAGAACATGTATGGAGCTAGCAGAAAGATTACAGCAAGTTAGTGAGTTAGCTAAGCAACAGGTATGGCAGGCACGTAAAGAGTATAGATTCTTTGGTGGATTACACACTTGACGCCAAGCAGGTTTACCCGACACTGGCTACATTTGTTGGGTGTTACTTTACTGAACAAAATGCTGCACGGTAACATTACGCCGTGATTAAGAAGCATCCTGACTCAATCAAAGACTATCTTGATGGGGCTGTAAATGTTGTCCTGTTGTTTCTTCATTGTTGCTGAGTATCAGATTAGCAGTGGGATGGTGTGATTTGCAGGCACAGATGAAACAAAATCATCCAAAAAGTGAAATTCCTCTTATTTAACTGTTAATGATAAAATATTAGCCAAATTCATTCCATTTAAGATATTTTCACCTGTTATGATATTTTTTGCAGTAAAAAAAAAATTCTCAACAATCCTTCAGAGATGCTTTCAAAATAATGAGAAGAGATTAGTGAATAATAAGGGGTAGTTTTGAAGGAAATTGAGAACAGACTACATAATATTATCCCTCTAGAGATTAAATTAAATTTTGTAGCATAATAGACACTCCATAAAATAAGTGTTAATTCACGGTGGGTGTTGCTCAGCAGGTGAACGTGCTAGATGCAGATGCTATAGCAACATGCTTTTAATAATTTGTAGCCAAGTTTATAATGGCCAGTAAAACCGATCTGGCATATACCAAGTTGCCTGTAAATCTTACGTCAAGGCATCAAAGGCGAGCTGGGATTGATGAGGAGGGAAGAAATGGGGGGAACTGCCAAAGCCATTTAAAGCAAATCAGAATCAAAAAAAAAAAATACTGGAAAGTGTGTTTTGCAACTGGTTTAATTTGCTTAGTGAAAGGTAGTTGAGATGTGTTCACTGGTAAGAGTGTGTCAAGTGTGTAAATGTGTTTCTGTCTGTCTCAGGGTCCACCTGGACCAGCTGGTCCTGTCGGCCCTATGGGAATCGCTGGTGTGAGGGTGAGTTCTGCTGCCCATCTGAGTGCAGTGCATTACTGTCCAAAAGTAGATCTTCCTGTAATGTACTGTGGAAATCTGTATCTGATTGTGTGTGTGGGTTTCTGTGTGTTTTAATACAGGGACCTCCAGGGAAAGAAGGACCAGCCGGACCCAGAGGCCCACCAGGACCAATGGTGTGTTGAGACAATAAGGATTTCATAGTGAAATCTGTTTCAGAAAATGCTCCTTTCTTGGCGTTCTGCTTCTTTCTTGTGACCGCGAAGTATTTGAGACTTACATAGATGCTTTGTGTCTCAGTAAAATGTATTGATTTTGATGGTGATGCTATTTTTGTGCAGGGAGCACCTGGATCTCCTGGAATGCCAGGTCCTGCTGGAAAACCTGGAAAGTCTGGTGAAAATGGTGTTCCTGTAAGTAAATACTCACTAGACCATACTCTTAAACACTGTGTTTCTTTTTTCTAAAAAAAAAAAAAAAAAAAAAAA
>CM040993.1:13018898-13030085 GCA_022985145.1 Pangasius djambal
TTTTTTTTTTTTTTTTTTTTAAAGATGATGTGCCATAAGTGATATACCCTTTGACTTTGCTCAGGGCCGATTTGAACCACGTGCCTTTTTATACTTGACCCTGGAGGTTTTTTCTTTTTAAAGAAAGTTATTTGTGTACATGGTAGCAGAGATGGTATTTTTAGAAAGTCTCCTCTTCTGTCATCAGTTATTTAGCTGATATTGAACAACCAGCTCCTCAGCTGTGTTACAATGGCTCATGTCACACACTTGAATCTTCCAATATGTTTGATGTTTAAATATACCCATGAACTCATGCTCTCATGTCTACGTCTCATTCTACTCATCCAAAATGGGAAAAAAAATGCTAAATGAACCCACTTTATTGTCTTCTCTATCAGTCCCCAGTGTCTTTTATTTTCCAACCCATAATTCTGCTCTGATCTTAGTGTCATGGCTGTGGTATTACAACACAATGCTCTTGTTGACTTTAAGTGTACTGTTACTTTATTGCTCAACTGGGCAAAATGATATTTCCAAGCAGAAGCGGTTCCACGCGAGCCCGAGCCCCGTGAATTCCAAATACCTGAAGAAGACTTTGAGCTCTCACCCAGCCAGCGCCGCAAGAGATCGCTGTCCCGAAGACAATTCAAATGGATAACATCATAGAAAAGATGTTCTTTGCATAAATGTAAAGTTTTTTTTTTTCCCATTTAAAGTTGCTTTCACACATGACATCTTGAAGGTCTTTGAACTTGATATGACAGAGGGTCTGCACATCCCCCCCCCCCCCCCCCCCCCCCCCCCCCCCCCCCCTTTAGCTACTCCCCTTGTGCGCTTGTAAATTGTCTGCTCCATTATGCTAAATCACAGCGTGTACTAGTATTGCTGATGAGAAATAGTTACACTTTCTGCTTCCTGCCAACATGATCATAAAGCATAGCAAGTGTCAAATACACACCCACACATCGGTCATTCACATTATCTGCCTTCATCACCCGAGAAATGTTCGTTTCATCATCCGCAGTAACATGTGGCCTCCATTGCATTATCCTAAAACAAATATTTATCAGTTTTTTTTTTATATCAACTCACAGCCAATGTTTTACCAAAGGTGGAATTGCATGTCTGTCGTGTATATTTAGGAAGTTTATTTGTTTTCTTTTGTTTATTTTTGTTTATTTTAATCAGAATATAGTTGTTCTCATTGTTGTGTTATCAGTATCAAACGCAGTTGGCATTTGTGTGCAAGACTATGGATATAGTGTTGCTGCTTCATGTTTGTAACTGCAGATTGTGAATTCCATAGCCTTATTTTCTTATTTATTTCTGAAACAGAGGAGGCATTTTTCAATAAAACTACTGAAAATATAAACATGTCATGCTTGTTTCAATGACAAAAAAGCAAGACAGTTTAACAGTGGAGCAAGAGACAACCAGAAGTAGTGGAGAGTTTTTAAAAAAAAAAAAATTTAAGTATTTTTTATGGGTAAATTCTCTCTGAAGAATTCATTTAAGTGCAAAAACATTTACTACATTAGACTTGGTGCATTTCTCAAGAAAAAGGAAGCTAGTAGTATTGAAAGCGTGACGGCCAAGTGCTATTGCATCATAAAATATCTGAAATTATTATTAAATTATTATCTGTTTATTGTATGTCTGCAGCAACATGTAGTCCACAACAATTTTCCTTTTGAGGACAATAAAGTATTCTACTACTAAAATATAAGAACCTAATATGTTCTTTCATGCATGCATTCATACAGGTCATGTATCACAGAACCAGCAAAAAGAGAGGAGTCAGGTGTAGGGTTGAATATACATAGATTCTGGATTTCTTGATGTGGCTAAAAATGTCAGTGCTGCTGTGCTTTGTTCTTTTGTTTAGTGAAAAAAAATCCATAGCAAATAATTCAATATTCAAAAAAAAAAAAAAAAAAAGGTAAAGCTTTAGGTGACCTTAGTAGTCAGTAAGGAATAACGCACAACAGGACATGCTGTTATAGGAAATAACCAGTGACAGGGTGGTGTGACCAACACAAAGCAGAGTTATTGGTACCTCCTTGAAGTAGATTATTTTCCTTTAACATCAAGTCCTGAAGTGTTTTGTTCCTCTTATATCACCAAAGCAATTTTCTATTTATTAGAACAGCACATCATTATTTTTTATCTATTTACAGTTACATTTAATGGTGTGGAACAGTCATTCCTTCGCCAGTGTCTCTTTTACTCTCTTGAAGTTACTGCACCTTATCATGTTACTGAAAAACCACAAAGCACAAACTCTTTTGCCCTGAAGACTTTCTTATGTCTGAAAACAAAAATTTACAGCTTCATCTCTGACTGTTCCAAAGCTCTGACACTGGAGACTCCTTTCAAAATGGCTAAATATACCTCTCATCACAGAGAACATCACTATCTCAATAATTACCTGTTTTTTAATATGTTTATGTGGAGCGACAGCCATACAAGTCCCTGTGTAAGTTGTCACTGTAGAAACAATAATGTCAAAGACGAGCTCATGAATATAAACCTGTGATTTTCATTACAGTTGGCATTACTATCAGAGCCTTGCTGCTATAGAAAATGAATCAACACATTCTGACCAATCAGTTTGGAGAATTCAAGTGAGCTGTGGTAAAAAAATATGTGCATTGTTATACACATTTAAGCTTAAAACAGCCATGTTTTCACTTTTGAAGAGTGAGATTCCTAATTTTATGTACAATAAGTTATAATGGAGTACAACGTAACATTTAAAATATTTATATAATGGAAAAAAAAACATCACACAGAGTAAACGCTGCTTTAATCTATAAAAGGTCTGGGAAAGTTAAAAAAACAACAACACACTAACAATTAACGACAGTTAAAGTTTTTATAAACTGTGAACTGAGAGGATACTACAGTAAATATTGAAAAGTGGCTTTGATTTAAATTTGTAGTATATCTCATGAGAGTTTGATCTATTTTTTAACCGATTTACGATGAAAGAAGCTACATATTTCCATGGCTTAGATTTAGTTCAAAGGCATGAAAGTCTGTGGAGAATAGAAACACATTCCTATGGGTAACTCTCTCACTCTCTTAGTAGTTTAGAGATAAAGGGGCAGTTCTGGTATATTTCACCCGTGCATGCTTGTGCTTCAATCGAAAGACCTGAGTAAAGGTGTGAGGGAAGGACAGCACTGAGCACTGTTTTTACTGACGCTCAGCCTTTGAAGTCTCTCTGTGATCCAGACCAGCCCTTTGGAGGAATGCAGCTTAGGATGGGATGTGATCTGAGAATGGCGGCAAAATCCAAACCATACTATCCAGAACGTATAGAGAAAGTGGAGAGTCAGTGATTTAAAATCATATTCAGTTCTGTAGTAACTATTCAGTGTTCAGTCTGGGGAGTTCTGATAGATACATCTGGACATGTAATGACCTAAAAGAGCATTTAATAGCAATAAGGCACAGAGTAAAAAAAAAAAAAAAAAAAAAAAAAAAAAAAAAAAAAAAAAAAAAAAAAAAAAAAAAAAAAAAAAAAAAAAAAAAAAAAAAGTCACAGAAATACAAACCCTATGAGCAAATAGTCAGGCCATTTTAACATATAAGAAAACACCATCAAGATGTGGAACATATGATGGTATAGTATAGTATGTAAGGAATAAAACATAATGGGGTGTTCTGAAAATAATAAACATGATGCAGTGAACACAAACTGGGATCAACTCCCAACTCCCAATATTTTCCAATAACAGCATGTCCAGAAGTGTTTTATTCCTCTTATACCACAGCAGTTTGCCAATTACAATTATTTTTATTCATTAAGAACAGCATGTCATACTTTTTATTTGTTTATAGATACATTTAATATTGTAGAATGTCCATTCTAGCAGAAACGGCCATTCCCTCACTAGCCTTTCTTTTTTCTCTCCTGAGGTTAATAAGCCAGAAAAATGCAGCCTGAAGTTTCCTGTGTCAGAAAACTTAAAGCAACAGTTTTAACATTGATTGCTACAATGCACTGAATCTGAACTCCTTCTACAACTGTTAACAAATGTCTCCTCACAGAAAATTTTACCATATCAACAATCACACACATTTATTTTAATAAGTCTGTTTATGCAGACCATCCACCATACAAGCCTTTTGTATAAGTTATTGCTAATGTATTAGAATGACCATTTTACATTTATATTAATATAAACCTTGAAGCCAGATCTACTGTCCGAGCTGCTGCTATAATTATGTTGCATACATCAGTGTGCTAGTTTTTACTCAACAGAAAACATGGGAAACAGTGTACTGATATTTTTTATAATGTAATACTTTACTACATTTACATCCAGTTCTTATAGATAACCATATTTAAAATTTGTAGCTATAGCAGTGGCTGATGCAATCTTTGAGACAAACCAGAAGAAGTCACACAAGGAAAGTTTTCCGAATGTATATAACACTGCTTCTAACAACCACCAAAGTGCAATATAAGATTTTCTTCTTTCTAGGCTGTTAGCAGAACTATTAACTCATAGCACATTTTAGAGCCAAGCATTACCTCATGGAAAGAGCAGAGGAGGCAGAGGAGAGTTTGAAAGCCATGGCAGTTTGCACAACAGGAGTTGCTCCTCGTCGAGCCGCTTCATTTCCTCACCAGTGTTTTAATCTATTTCAGTGACAGTAGCTACCTATAAGGTTCCTTTTGCTAATCATCCCAGTGGCTGGTTGGAATGACCGGACCTAGACATTGCTATGGAGCATTGGGAATAAATAGGCTTGTCCTGTGTTTAGGAATTCCTCTTGGATGTTCCGGCTCATAAACATTATCCATTATCCATTATGAGACATAAATTGAATAATTAATTATTCTGTACTGTAAATCTCTCACCAGCAAATGTTGAGTACCAGTAGCAAGACTTCAAGCTGAGATAGCTCAGTTGGGAGAGTGTTAGCCTGACGATCTAAAGGTCCCTCGTTTGATCCTGGGTTTTGGCAATAGACTGTCCTCTTGGAAGGGTTAAGGCCCTGGGTTACTTAGTCAGTAAGAAGAAGGCTGAAGAAGGCTCAAGCAGACCAACTTCCTATCTGTACTTTCCTGTCAATGCAGCAGAGAATTGGTACTATACAAATACTCCCTAGTCTTTCTTCTCCTCAGTAATAAATCCTGATTTGTGCATGTCCACTGTAGTTTCCAATATACTCTTAGGCATAAAATGCTGGATTATTATGAAACATTTTTATACATATTTAATAGTTAGGTCCTATTAAAGGTATACCTCGAGGATCAATCATAAGGGCAAACCTGTTTTCCTTTTATATCAAAGCATTTTTGAATTCTCAAATCTGATGGTGTTAATTAATTTTCTATTACTCAACAGCAGTGCTGGCTGCAAGATGAATCACACGTTCTAATACATTATTGTTTCTATAACAATATTGTTATCCATACTGTCCATACTGTCTCCATAGTCACAGGGACGTGTATGGTGGCTTCACAAAATCTAAGCCTAATAATAAACAGATTAAAAATGTGTTGCTATTTAACAAACAAATAAATATGGTGACGTTTTCTATAAAGAATGGATGGAGGCTATATTACCACTGAGGTAAACGCCAGTGTTGTTTTTTTTTTTTTTTTTTCATATGACACATAGCTTTCCATTGTATTTCACCTAATAAAATATGTGGTGTTTATCAGTTGATTAACTGCTTATTCAACATTATTTATTGGATTAACACAAATTTCTTGAAAATTCTTTGTGCCAACACAAATCCTTCCAATATTTTGCCTGCACAGAGAGCGAATCTAAACAGAATAGTCGAGTCTTGGCAATTTTAGTTACAGCTGAAGTGAATTATTATTATTTACTCCAAATTCAGTAATAGGTTTTAAATCGACAGTGTAAAACACATAAGAATTCAAACAGTCAGCCAGGATCTACCTCACACTACCCAAAATCAGCAAGGACAACTCACAGTGAATTCTCATACAGACTGCTGCAGCATCAAGTATCAGTAGTTATCAATAAAATAGTTTCAAATATACTTTTGGAGCCTTCTTTGTCAAGTGATGTACTTTGTGACAATTTGGCCAAGTGATTTTAATGACCCTGCGACTAAAGGAAATTTGTGTCCTACATTACAGAATTTTCTATATCTGCAGACATAACCTATACATACCATACATAAAGCATGAGACTGATGCTCCTTTGACCTCATGCCAAAATATATAGTGCACAGATAAATGGAAGGCACATGCTGTATATCACTTAATTAAGCCTTATGTGGTGTTTGCTTTTGAGATGGTCTAGAAACTGATATGATTTGAGCTGAGCTGGAATCAATTTTAAGCTCACTAGCTGATTTATGGCTGTTCTCTCCATAGATGCACCAAACAGGCTCCTGAAACTCATCTATGAGAGTAATAATAATTCCTCTTGTATGATCATGTGTATCCAAATGGTCTTTCAGCACAGCATGCGCTGTGAGAACAAGAACCATCTTGAGCATATCAAATCACTATATTGTCAGTGCCCAAATCAAAACAAGGGCTCCCCTTCAGTCATTAAGCACAACAAGTACATTAACAACAGCAGCATGAAAATGCAAAACATATGGAGCAGTCACTGGATTCCAAAGAATCTATTTTATTGGACACAAGGCAAAGGACTTTAATAAGCATCATTAAAATATTATAATCAGGAATGTTGATTTAAAATCCTTCACAATATCCAAGCTACGGGCTGTAGTCAGTGTTGAGAATGGAAATTTAGCAAATTGATATTCAGACATCAGATGTAACTATAGACTTAATTACTTGAGAGTTACGCACACAGGGTGGGGTTTGAGGAAAACAGAAGTAGGCCTCAGTTATGGGTGATTCTGACCCTGAATTTAAGCCCATTTTTCTTGCGTGATATCAGTTCGAGCAAGGAACAGTATTAAATCCAGCCACTGTCTGACATTTTGATGTAACCACAATATGTCATGCTGAAATTCATGTTTTGAGCATTGTACATACATTTATAAGTACAAAATACAGTTTGAGGCTAATATTAGACACATAAATATGACACTGTTTATTAATTAATAGTACCATTCCTTTCTCATCCACAAAAAGTTTTTTTTTTTCTGCACAGAGGAGATTAGAGACAACGTCTTAATCCCAAGGACCTTTTTTTGAAGTGATCTGTAAGTGTAGCAGATGAGTGCTCAGTCACCTTATCTTTTTCAAACCATCAGCAAACACAAGTGCTTGCGTTTAAAGCTGGTTGTGTAGACAGCACTGAAAACCCCTTTCCTGGATGCTTCTAATCAAGACAAATCTGGCAACCATGAAAGCATGAACTACACACAGGTGATTTGCATAATCTCACCAAGGAAAATTGGCTTCAGAAGAGTGCTTAGGCCATCTGTGAAGATGATCATCAGTCCCCACATACATACTTCTATAACATTTGGACTTAAGTTGCCAAATCTGAATATGGCCCCATTTCTGCACCAACAAACACCAACAAATCTGTATGTGTATGGGCAGAATTTTGTGGACACCTGATCATCACACCCATGTGATCCTTCCCCAAACTGTTGCCACAAAGTTGGAAGCACACAATTGTATAGAATGCCCTTGTATGCTGTAGCATTACAATTTCTGTTCACTGGAACTAAGAGGCCCAAACCTGTCCCAGCATGACAGTACTCCTGTGCACAATGGGAGCTTCATGAAGACATGGTTTACCAAGGTTATAGTTGAAGAACTCAAGTGGCCTGTACAGAGCCCTGAACTCAACCCCACTGAAAACCTTTGGGATGAACTGGAATGCTGACTGCGCTCCAGACCTCCTCACCCAACATCAGTGCCGGACCTCACTAATGCTCTTGTAGCTGAATAAGCACAAATCCTCACAGCCAAGCTTTAACATCTAGTGGAAAGCCTTCTCAGAAGAGTGGAGGTTATTATAACAGCAAAAGGAGGACTAAATCTGGAATGGATTGTTCAACAAGCACATATGAGTTTTAAGTGTCCAGAAACCTTTGACCATACAGTGTATAATGCACATGTAACACACATTTCATATCTTAGTAAGCATAAGCTGGATCAAGGGTAAAACCCTGAATGATTGACAAATAATTATTATTTCTCCTACCCGTCTCATAAACTGCAAAAACAAAATAAAACAAAAAACACACAAAAAACAAAACAAAAAAAACCACACTGAACCACTTCCAGCAATTTCCAGGAAAACTCTGTTGCACAGTGTTCTATTCACTGTTGCTTTACAGAGGTCTATTCACAGTTGTAAAGGAATAAACCTAGAGCAGAGAGATTTGGACCGGTAGGACGATAAGTGGCAAGCCTAGAGTATTATGTGTTTTGTGGGTGACACAAAAAGTATTTTGTGGGTGGTCTTCTATTCACAGTAAATCATCAAAGCATTGTTATCTCCTCACAGTGTCACAGGATATAAAGATTATTTTCTTGAATGGACAGAAATCTGTCCCATATTGGTAAATTTGCTGGTACAATGTGAAATTTCTCCATCTTTTGGAAAACTGAAAACAGTGATATTTGGTCGAGGACTGTATATACTGTGTTTTTTGACTATGCTTAAGGATTGCTTGTGGAGTGTAATTATGGTCTATTTCACAGAAGAATTGGGGATACTCACTCAGGCTCAGAGCCAAAGTTACAAGTGATGAAATACTTTTAAACATTAAAAAAAAAAACAGGGCAAACTAGGTGCCAGATCTTGTTCCTGGTTAGCAGCTTGTGGTTTGGAACAGTGTTTCCTAAATATTGATATGAGATGGTAAGAACCATAGCATACCTTTTTATGCACCTTAGGTTCTAAATGAGCTCTTTATATTTAGTTTTAGATCCATTTGATACTGTTTTCATTGCTACAGATATGAGATGGTAAGAACCATAGCATACCTTTTTATGCACCTTAGGTTCTAAATGAGCTCTTTATATCTTTCCTGTGTTCCTGAATAGCATTATTTCATAATAATTTAAATGGGTTGTGTTGAATGTTTCTCTGAAGAGCCTCTTATTGATGCTCCCAAATCTCATATGTTTTGGTTTATTTATAACCTAACATACATATTTAGATTATACGGGAATTATGAGCATAAAAAAATTGTCTTCTTCCATTGTTATGTTTTGGGCTTATTTCTAGATGCTTTCTTTGAAAATGATTACTGATAAATCTTTTAAATGAAGGTCCCCTTACCTGACAGTAACTGACAAGTAACTAACACTTGTTTTCAATTTTTTTAAATACTAAAACAAAAAGGCCAAATAAGTAATATTCGTATTAACCAATATTCATACCATCAAACAGTTAAATTCTACCCACCTTGACGAATCTAAACCAACACCTTAATTACCATGAATTCAGGAATTTATGAATATTTAGGAAGATTAATGTTGACTAATTGTTATTTATGGAATGAATTAAATTAATTCAGATGTATATTGTTATCATTCAAACAAATAATCATCATGTGTTAAATCATGTTGTTACTTTGTTATCATTACTCATGACTTATTAGTGCTGAAGTTCAAGGCTCATTAACTTATTGCAGTAAATAAGTAATTTTTAAAAAACATAATGCAATATTGTGTGCATGCAAAAATGCTATTGATGTTTGCAAGTTAGAAGAATAATCCTTTGTAACAACTTCTTAATGGATCAAAACTGTTATATCAGCAATTACAAAAACTAAAACTACAACCACATATAAACTTTGTTCAATGCCACTTGCACTTTTTTAGTTCCAAACCCTTGATTAGATGACCAGATATCCCATAGGCTGACATTAATTCATTTGGAAACTCAAGGGGGGATTTAACAAAGAAGTCAGCCAGACAAAAAACAAGCCATTATAGATTAGCAACTAATAAACAATGCAGCCATGAGTTTCGGCAATTCAAAACAGGTTCTGGTCACTGCCGCTGTAAATTACTGAGGTACCAACATTTACCCATATTACAGGAAATGCTGCTTTGTATTCATTTCAGACATAACACATCTGCCTTCAACTAAATTAGGTGTTAAGTATAAAAACATCTGTATGAACATCTGAAGGATTTTGTGTAAATGAACAAATAACCAACTATCACAATTGACTTTGAATGTCTGGCTCTGAATGTCTCACTGTAACAAAAGTGGATGATGACATTGCCAAAATTCACACTTCTGAATGGGCCTGTGTTCACCTCTGTGTTCAAGTAACAAGGTAAGGCTGAACTATCTGAGACCAAGACTGCGGCTATCTATGATAACTGCATAGCCTTCAGTTTTCATGGTGATACATTATTCTCAGTATTGGCTGGTCACAATATTGAATAGGAAGGCAAAAAAACTACAGTAACTAAAGTATCAGTAACTTGGCATTATCATTACAATACCATTAAAGTTGAGCCTTATTGTTTCTTGTCATAGGCATAAAACTGTTACACATTTTGTGATTGCCTTTTTTTTTTAAGTCAAGAGATTCATGTTTGTAATCTAAAGAGCAAGCATGGAAAACAGAAAAGCTATGCCTGAAGTTAGTTCTTTCATTTAGACCACATAAATCTCTCAGTTGTCATGCAATTCATACTTTTGATTAGATGATGTTTGCTTAGTATATTTACTGGTAGGTTTTCCACCAAAGGAATTTTGAACCTCATTCATATTTATTACACCTGCTATTTTGTATTTCACATTTGCCATGTTGTGGAACTGTCAGTAAATGGGGCTTAAGTACAATCAGCCCCAATACACATGAAATCTAGAGGTGTGTCACCAAGTGCAATCACCTGACACAACTGTAAGCAATATTCTGCATGAATCTACAATCTGGGCCAGAAGGGAATTAGACCCAAGCTTGCTTCTTAATACCATTCAGTGTATTTTTACTAGGTGGTACTCTTATTCTTGGTTCCACAAAACAACAACAACAGCAACAACAACAAAAATCCACTTTAAGCCAGTTTATAACAGCAAATAAGACAATGTGGATAATAAAAATTGAGTCTTACACTGCCCTCCAAAAGTTTGGAAACGCCTGAACAAAATAGGGTTTTTGGGCAATATCAGCATAAATCCTCTTTAGTTAGTGACCATTTTGCATTGATAATAAGGGACAACACTAGGCATCCGAGCAGTCAGTTTATTCAAACATTGACTTGATATATTACTCCAAGCCTCCTGGAGGATTGCCCAAAGATGA
>CM040993.1:13043535-13057258 GCA_022985145.1 Pangasius djambal
AAAAAAAAAAAAAAAAAAAAAAAAAAAAAAAAAAAAAATATATATATATATATATATATATATATATATATATATATATATATATATATATATATATATATATATATATATATGTGTGTGTGTGTGTGTGTGTGTGTGTGTGTGCTTGTACTCACAGAAAACAAATTGCTTTTATCATCATGTGAGATCCTGCTGGTTATATAACAACCTACATAACATGTGGATATAGATAAGTTAAATGAACTGCTATGGAGTTGATAGGTTTCACATGTACAACTGGAATGTTGATGGATTGAGCAACAGTTTGACTTTCATGAAAACATATTAATTTGAACAACATGGTTAACCAAGGCATCAAGATTAGGTAGAACTGTTAAAGGAACTTACAGTCATACAAGTGCTATGAGACTATGTATTATACAGTTGACCATAGCAATTGCTAACATTCAGCAACAAAGCAATCAGTGATACAATCTTATGAAGATTGCAATGATAGATACAATCTTATGAAGAATGCTAACTTATAGTATAGTATAGTCACTCACCTCAGTATGAGAAGTAGAGTGTTCAGGTTGTTTGTACATCAATGTACTCTCAAATCACAAATTACCTGATTTGGACTGCTCATTGTTTGATGACACTTTGTAGGACCTTTCTGAGATAGAGGACTAAAACCATCCAAGTGCAGCTCATTTGATAATAAAATTCGAGACGTTCAGTACAATCATATGAATGACTCTGTCAGAAGATCGATATAGTTCCAATAGTATGATAACTGAAGACTGAAGGCTGGATGTGGTGAAGAGATATTTCCTTGAAAGAGGTTGCACACTATTTAACAGTCAGGATTGTGGATGGTGAAGGTGATGGGGGGCTGAGTAAAGTGTTGAATGTAAATTATAATTCCTATGTGCCTGTAGTAACCTTAGACCCAGTGTAATTTATGCTGGATCATGCCAGAACAGGAACCGCCACCTCTCAGGTTTGAAGTGCCTGCCTTCCAGAACTTATTCAGGTATCAGGCATCCCCGTGGCTTTTTTAAAAATAAAAACCGAATAAAATAATAATAAAATAATAATAAAATGCAATTGTCTCATGGCCACGATGACCAACTGGTAACTAGTAATCATAGTTTACTCACATTATCAGTCACATGTGCTAACACATCATGGATATGGATGTGCAGAATAAAGGCACATTAATTAGCTGAAAACAGCCAACAACATAGGAAATATTACTTTATTTAACTTATATAACTACACTTTAAAGGAAAGCAGCAGGCTGAATATCAAATCAGCAAGTTCAGTTCTGTACAGTAACTGCTGGATTGTAAAGACAAGAATGTCTAAACTAACATGTTGGGTTGTTACCTATATATATATATATATATATATATATATATATATATATATATATATATATATATATATATTTATAGCTACTCTGTATACAGCATGACTATGAGCTGCGTGATTTTATTTTAATCATATAGTTATGTTTACATTTTTTCCTTTATTTCCAAATAAAGAAATGATAAATTAATTAGTCAGAGGAAAAACATCAGCTGTACAGTAAATGTACATGGACAGGATTTATTTGTGTGTATGTGTACCATTGGTGGTATGTCTGAAATTACAGTAGCATAATTTTCACTGACATTTAAGTATAAACAGAAATCCTCCTGCAGCATTAACACTTGCCAACATTTGTATACATAAGTGCAATAAGTGCAATACCTCTTGTGCAGTATGTGATCTTTCTCCATGCTAGCATTTTCATCTCTTCAAACAAACTGAACTGGGACTTAGTTCCAGTTCTAAACTTAGGTTACAAAACTTGCATATGACAAGAGACAGATTGTAAACCAAAAACAAGAAAGAAAGAAAGAACGAAAGAAAGAAGACAGAAAACCATTACAACCTTTTACTGAGCTGTTGTGACCTTTCATGCCACAAACTTAATTTAACTTTGTACCATTAAATCATGTTTTAATTAAAATAACACTTTAGCAAAGAAGTACTTATATTTATAATTCACAGGACTGCAGAATGGAACACAATCTTAAGCCTAGCTGATATTTGTATTTCCACAGTAGACTCACATGTTTCATTCAGCATTGTATGAGTAAACATTTGAAAAACACCCATTGTGAAGTTTTCTATTTTCTTTCCAGGAATTGCAGTCATTGGAACTGAAGAGAGTTAAAGACTAGTGCTTCAGTGAGGCCCTTTTTTTTTTTTTTTAAATGAACTAACAAAACACCAGGCCACTTTTGTAATCATTGCTCCAGAAGGCAAAAGGAATTCCCTGATCTGAATAATTTACTGAGAGGAACACCAAGTCCTTCTATCATTTGCTAGACAATGCCTTTAGTTTGCTTTGTGGAAAGAATGCTGAATGGCTGTTGCATGATTTAAATGGTGATTGATTATAGCAGAGCTATGTGGGTCAGGATGTTAGGTTTAAAGGTTGTTTTGGCACTTTCCTGTTTTTAAGAAACTTTCCAGATATAAATATAAATCAAGCTTATGACTTTCCAGCTCACACATATTCAAGACGAGGTCTTTATTACTGAGGTTTACTTCTTCATAGGATAGCTCTGCTTTTATGCATATATGTTCAGAGGTAAGCTGGAAGCAAAGGTAACTAAAACATAACTAACATTCTATATACTGAAATAAGATGATTTTATAAAATATAAAATCAAGATAATCTAAAGATATTGAAGGGCCCCAGGACAGTGTGAATACTGCTCTCTAGGCCTTGTTGTATGTATAACATATTAATGAAGAGATAGTAGTAGACACGCAGTAGACATGGGCCAGCTGCTGTTGAAAGGTTTTTGTGACCCCTTCATCAGACCATGGACCAGAGGAATTCACAGCATTGCTCCTCTTTTTAGCTTGACCCTATGGCAGTGCAAGTCTCCATTGCTGAGCTTTCACCTCTTAGTTCATGACAGACACTATTTCACAAGTAAGACTGGTGCCTTTCTCAAGTCAATATAACAAGAGCATGGAGTCTGCCTGCTGTTCACTCTTTTATCTCCTCAGTGTCCAGGACATGTAGAAGGCTTTTTTTGCAGTAGATACTACCACAACCGTCTGGTCTTTCTTCTGTTTGATTGCATAGTAGGCAATGGCATTGGCGGTTACTTATACTGGTGATGAATCTCAAATTCAAAACCCTTCAGGTTATCCAGTTATCATAGCACTTCAGCCTCTGGCTTTTTCCACGTGTAGAAGCCATACTTGCAGACATAGGGTAACTCTAACAATGACCAGAAGCAATAGTTATTGACAGGATTGCTCAGGGGTTCATTATACTAGGCAACCTCCTGCTTAATGACTTAAGGACTCCTGCTTAAGGACCTGCCACAGAACTTCCCTTATACCATCATTGCTTGTGTCTGTGTCAACAGTGAACAGCTGCCAGAGTTGTGTAGAGATGTGTAGTATGGCGAATTCTATCTTGCACTATGGACCTCAGTTATTTGTGATGCTTGTGGTCATGGTAGAGCAACACCAAGCACAGGAAGCTCTTTATCCTTGACACCATCAAGCCACATCCATTGTAGCTGGGTCTGTGGCCACACAATCTGACCTGACAACATGCCTCGAAAAGAGATCCCTGGCAAACATTTTTTGGTATGCAGATGCAAAATTAAGAATTTGAGGTCTTTATGAAGAATTTGAGCTCCAAGATTACAGCATCCTGTATGTTGGCAAGCCATCCTGGTCTACTTTAACATCTGGCAAACAGACACTTGATGGCTGGGCCTCCACTGCATTACCACAAACACTTGTGATACTTTGTTTCAGCACTGATGGGGCAGAAACTGTGCAATAGGGCGACACAGTGCCCCCATCACTCTAATCACTTGAGCAATTGTGGTGGTGGTCACAAGGTGATATTGCTGACAAAGTTTCTTGGGATGAAGTGCATGAGGGAAGGCTAAATTTCCCTGTGTATGGACTGAAAGGCAATACTTTCCTGAATAGAAATGAATGTCTGCTGCCGATGGTTTTCTGTCTTTTCTTTCTGGATCTCAATTCAATCCTGTCTGCCTAACAAGCTCAAGTGCTGGTACTGTTCAAAATTTTTGCTCTCATCAGGACTCTGATGGGTTTAAGATACCCTTTCAATGTTAAAGCCTGAACTGACATCTCTGTCAAAAGTAACAGTGTGTCTACAAACTAAACCCCAAGGACTGCCAGTACAGCACCCCCCCGTATTCCAAATAAATGAGTGTAATGTGAGATACAATGATTATGATTTCCTTTGCCATATTGACACACTCGCACAGTGGGTAGTATTGCCACCACACAGCTCCAGGGTCATGGGTTTGATCTTGAGCTCGAGTTACTGTCTGTGTGGGGTTTTGGATACTCTTCTAATGTTCACAAGGGTTTCCTTTGGGGTCTCTGGTTTCCTGTGACTGTCCAAAAATGAGGCGGATTGGCTGAATGTGTGAATTCTCCCACATTGTGCCAAGTTTTACCAAGATAGGCTCCAGATCCACCTTGACCCTGACAAGCGATTACTGCCACCTAAAATATTGAAAGGATATGTTCCCAAGAAATTTGTAGAGACATGCACCACATAATGGTAGCTTTGCACAAGTGCTAACTTTGACATATGCTTAGAATTACAGTAATTACATAATTGAGGACACCAACTGTCTATAAACAATAGGTAGTTTGGTAGACTTGCTGACATAAGCACCATCATTTTAGTGCTTCATTTTCTACTTACTTCGATATATAATCAGTGGGCCTCTGAGACACCCATTTGGCTGTTGTGTTTGCTGCTCTGTGCTAATGAGTATGTTCAAGGGGTTCTGGTTTCATTACTAGTGATATCATCGAGCAACAGATGTGATGATTGTCTCTTGTAATGTATTCTTGAGTGCCTCTTGTGAAGTTCTAACCTAGAGTAAACCATCTGTTTAAGAATTCCTCATGAAAGAAACAGCACGAAATGAAGCCATAATCAAACGTCATTGCTTTAGTGATGGCTCTTGCTAGCAACCAAAGTCACTGTACACATATGATCTGTTGTGTTATAGGAGAAGAAACCATTAAAATAGCTCAATTTTCCATTTGTAAGAATTCACACAACCCAGTTTGTGTTTTGACATCCAGCTGAATTAGTGAAAGATTATTTGCCTTTCTGACCAAAGATTGATCACAGGTCAATTTGACTGATTATACACTAAAACCAAAGAGAAGGCACCTGTAACTTAGAAAGGTCTCCTGATCTGATGAAAAATAAGAACTAATTCCTCAGTCCCTTGATCTATAAAAATAGGCCTGACGAGTCATACAAAACATTCAAGCCAACAGAAACTACACTGTTTATCTTATTTCAGCTCTGAGGGTGACCCTGGATTTTGCAATAAAACCCAAAATCTGTTCCAGCATTACCTCTAACTAACCTGCAGTGATTTACAAGGTTTCCTCCCTTATCATGACTCAGTGTTTCGTACACAGGGTTTTGATCTTTGATCTTCATAATAAATTTATCTCATAAATACCATAGATCTGTTGTTATTTGTATGTGACAGAGACAGCTGCAGTCATCTGCAGTCCAAATGTTTTTGGTTTGGAGAATCTTGGGCAATGCATTCTTCCCCTCCAGAAACCAAACATACCAAATTATTTGCCAAACCTCCCATAAGAAATGATAAGAAAATGTTACTGGATTGCATGAAGTCTAATTTTTTTGTGGGAACTAATCCAACCATCTTAACTGTTTACAGATAAAACTGTCAGCAGATGACTACTGGTGCTGCTATCAAAGCCATAGGTCAGATTTTGGAGCCACAAAGTCTGATGCCATAGGAATTTGGTTCAAAGCTCAAAGCCTTTTCCACCACTCTCCTTGCCAGTGTTGACTAGTGAAACTTCCTATCTTCTACTGGAAAAGAGCCGTCTCACCAGAATTACTTAGATAAATTGTTCGTGGAATCTTGCCCCGCCATTTTCCTTGTAATGGTTCAATTTGCATTTTAATGTCTATGTGCCTAATTGTTATTCCTAGTCATTAATGTATTTGATCATAGTTTTAATGTATGCTCTAATCTACAGTATACTGTAGGTCCTTTCCAAGTCATGTGATGTGTTTACGTAATTCTTAATATCACTATTTCTTAGTAATTTTTTGTATATCTTGTTTAATTCATATTAACTCATATACACATTATGTTTTGTGTTTGTTTAGCACTTTGTTTAAAAAAATATCTTGCACTATGTTGTGTTGTTCCCAATCTCTTCTTGTTACTGCAGATTTTTTTGTTTGCCTAGTGCTACATGGTTTCTCTGGGTCAACCTATTTATATTTATGTAATAATTCACATTCTTTTCCTATGAAAAAAACTGTGTTAATAGTTTCTGTGCTTAGAGCAGCAATCTAATGGAATCCCCGCACTATGAAGTTATTCACAATGCTGTTGAAGCTGGCCTACAGTTTTGGATGTCGTATAGGATGTAATTTTTTTTTTTTTTTGGATGTTTAACAACCCCAAATTGTGGAAAATAATGGAAATTAGAGAAATTGGTGGAGTATCTATCCATGTGCTGTAATTTGGCTCATAGGTCCGAAGATTTGTCATGATTAAATGGAAACCCCTTTGGGGTAATCTTTATTCTATGTAATTTCCTTGTGTGTAGTGGTTTTATATGGTCATGGAACTTTCATTTCAGGACAAATGTTAGGAAAATGTTTGCTCACACACAAAGTCTGAATGTCATAATGAATACAGTTCTACACACATCACTACCTGATTGTCTTCAAAAGAATGTAACTCTGAAAAATAAAATGGAGGGCATAAGACTGATGTGTAGGAGAAGAACTGCTGCTCCTTCCGACAACTCCCTCCACCCGCTAGTCCTTTACATACACACAGACAGACAGGCATGCAGAAATTAACGAGCGGCAGATAATGTGTTATTTATTCCATACATAGTTCTTAATATGCATGTTTGCAAATTCTCACAAGCCCAGCTTGGACAGCATAACTAAAAGGGAAGACAGAAGGTACCAAAGTCATGAAAGCACCCTGAGCCATAAAGCATAATGCTTTTTCTAGTCTAATGCCTAGTCAGCTGATTCAGGGGTTTCCAGTAGCTAGTGGTCGTTGTTGGGAAAAATCAGCCAAAATTGAGCTTCTTTCGGAGCTTCCAATATTACGACAATGATGTCACCCCACCACAGACTAAAAACTTTAATAAGAGGAAAGAAGAATTGCACTTACTGTGTCAATCTGATAAAGAAAGTTTCTGTTATTATAAGTGCTTGGGTGTCTTTTGGTATTACGTGCTGTGCATTTTGCGAGCATCTTAGATTCGATCGTTTATTACATCATTGGTAGGGAGAGAGGTTGTACCATGCCTGAGCAAACCTACTGTTTAATTCTTTGCTCAATCTTCAATGCTAGAGGAAGCACTGGGACTTTATAGCTTGCAGTCTTCCAAAATCAACAACACTCGTGCCCAGTATCTAACTTTTTCTTCTTCTGTCTTTCTGTTCTAATACACAGGACCACTTCCAAACGACATTGAACATTGAAATCCGCTTGAGCCTTTCTATTCCATGGCAGAAATAGATAAATACTGGTGTAATTGTCTACCACACCCTCTCCTCTCTTTGGTATTAGTGAAATAAGTTGAGACTAAAAGCTATTTAACCACTGTGCTCAATTGCATTTACATTTACATTGACAACATTTGGCAGATGCCATTAAACACAGTGAGTTACAGAAGTGCTTTGTAGTTACAGTCTCCATCAAAAACATATGCTCATGCTAGTACAAGCTAGCATTAGTGCTCACTTAAATGTTTAGTGAAGAGGTAAGATTTCAGTCTTCATTTGTAGACAACCCAGTGGTTTGGACAGCTAGGAGAAGTTCATTCCACTGCTTGGGTGACAGGACAGAAAAGAGTCTTGATGCATGTCTTCCTTTGATCGTGAGGGATGGTGGGTTGAGTTAAGCCATGTTACAGGCTGACGGGAGCGTGGTGCAGAGCAGGGTTTGATAACCGGACTTCTTGCGTAAATTGTGATGAATATATTGGTTGCACAATTGCACTATTTGTCCTTATAGCGCACAATAATAGAAGGGATTTATTTATAATCGCACTATCCGTTGCACCCAGATGAGGATGGGTTCCCTTTTGAGCCTGGTTCCTCTCAAGGTTTCTTCCTCATATCATCTCAGGGAGTTTTTCCTTGCCACCGTCGCCACCGTCGCCACTGGCTTGCTCATTAGGGATAAATTCGATGATAAATTCAAATATTTACAATATATTTTTTGTGAATCCATTTATTTCTGTAAAGCTGCTTTGTGACAATGTCCATTGTTAAAAGCGCTGTACAAATAAAATTGAATTGAATTGAACTGAAGTGTCTTTAGAGAGGTGGGAGCTGGTCCACTGTTGGCTTTGTAGGTGAGAATCAGTGTTTTAAATCTGATGCAGACAGCTACAGGAAACCAGTGAAGGGAAGTCATGCAGCTCCATTCTGGATCAGTTGCAAGGGTAGTCTGGAGCACAGGGGCAGACCTGCCAGGAAGGAGTTGTAGTATTCCAATCCTGAGAGGACAACAGACTGAACAAGCACCTAAGTGGCCTCGATGGAGAGAAATAGTTGGCTCCTTGTGATTTGGCAAAGGAGAAACCTGCATGACCCATTAGACTATGGCTAACGTTTTTCTTTGGGCTCCCAAGTTTTAATCAGGAATTCTAAAGCTAAGAGTCCCTGTATTACCATAAGCTTCTTTTTTTCCAATAAGAAAAATACAATTCTCTGTATCAAAATGATGTAAAGGCCTTGGCTTCTCATGTGCTGCACTATCCCCTCCCCCCCCCTCCTCCCCAGTATTTTATAGCGTGATCATTCAATGTAGATTAATAGCCCTGTGCCCTGAGACTTTGTATGCATTAATATGTCCTTGTGGGGATTCCCATTACTGCCAACTTAGGGCTCTCAAAAAGAACCATTTCTATCTTCATTCTCTGATCCATTGCAAATCTATGTCTCAGTCACTTTCCTTTCCCTCCCCATCGTTTTTGTTTTCCAACCTCATATTTCTAGTTTCCTACTCCTTCTCCAGACCAACCAGACTCTGGCATTGTCATTCACCACAAAGAGCCTAGTGAAAGATGCTTAAGAACACCACTAATGCTTACCACAAACTTTCACTGGTCTATGTCTTGGGATACTGATTGTTCATTAGAGTACATCCCAAACCTCTAATCAAAACAGATTATCTTTCAACCTGAGCAAACAAAAAGTAGGCTATTGTATTCATGTCCCACCTTCTCAGCAGGCCTACATTTTATACTATGTAACTTTGCATCAACTTAAGATTTTCCCTTCCTCCCATGTTCTCATTATTCATGTATGTTGCAGATGTACATTTTATTAAGTTCTGGAGCATGCAAAGACCCACACGTATAAACACAGATGTTGCTTTTGCACTGCACATTGGAGACTTGCAAATGTAAAAGACAAAAAAAAAAAAAGGTCATAGACTACTTGCATCACTCAAATCAGTTTTAATGGTTTGCTAATTCCCCAAGCTCTAACTGCTTACAAAAATTGAGCTTAGCACTAGTCCTTATATTGAATTTGACTCCCGGAAACAGGCTGTTATAAAGGATTTGGGGTTCACAGCCTGTTTTTTTCATGTTATTCCAACAGTCTGAAAACAGTCCAAAAGCCATGCATTTTGCTTGAAAATATTTGAGACATTTTTTATTTACATTCATTAAATACTTTAATCAAATGTTATCTCTTATTAAATAATGCATAATGTTGGCTTTAATCATTTTTCTTTTTATTCCAATGAATCACTTACCAGGTTTTGGCTCTAGTGTGACACTCTGACACACCCTGTACTCTCTAAAATGTAATGGTGCAGTTGAAGTTTGAAGAAAAAAAAAAATCATATCTCAACAAAAATTCCTGTGACTTCAAAAACTTTGGCCTTTGTAAACGTTATCTATAGCTAAAATAGCTTAAAAACCTCTTTTAAGGAGAATTATTTTATTACTTACTTTACTTTTAATTACTTTATTCATGCCATTTTCTCCTAATTTGGAGATTTGCTAGCTCTTCCTGATCACATGACAACTACCAACTAGGAAGGGTGAAGGCTAACACGTGCGTTCTCCTGGACATGTGAAGCCAATCACCAAATCTTTTTGAAATGTTACTCATGTAATGCCACAGGGGGCCCTGGAGGACTAGTGGTTAGGCCACAGCCCTCTCACCGCTTCCACGGTGGGGTTGCATGCAACAGTGCACTCTCAGTACCGGTCCCAAGCCCGGACAAAATTGTGGAGGGTTGCGTCAGGAAGGGCATCCGGCATAAAAATTGTGCCAAATCAAATATGTGGACCAATGATCCGCTGTGGCGACCCCTATCGGGAGCAGCTGAAAGAGGAACAACAACTCATGTAATGTCACAAGTCAGTGTAACATACTTGGGGGAAGCACTATTTGCCATCTTCTGCATACATGCCCTCACTGACACCCATGTATGGCTAGTGTCACTCTGATTGACAGGGGAGAGAGTGATGCCATTCCGCCAACCCAAACAGCATATTTTGCTTTCTTGTACCCCCGGCCATAGATGGCTGTGGCATGATTGGGATTTTAACTTACCATTTCCAGAGGCTAGGGCAAACACTTTTCTATTGTGCCACTCTGAAGCCCATTTGTGGGAAACTGAACAAAATTATAATGATATCACTATTGCTTCAGATTTTCATGAAGTTTACAGGAGATCAGGTTCACGCCATTAGGTGACAGTGTCACTAAGCATTTATATTTTATACACAGAGGGACCAACGTGATAAATTTTAACCACCAAGCCTCGGAGTTGGACCCCATTTATGGTTGTTATACTGCTATACAATGATGACAGCTAGTTGGATTTCAGCATCTGGTATAGTGGCAGTTCTCCAGACAAGATGGAGTTGACTTTTCTAAGAGACAGCATGTACTTTGATCTTTTCTTTGGCCATCAGATCTCTTTGGTGCACCACAACATGCAATTCATCAGCTATGGGAATCTTTGTGTGCATATTATTTCCAAATGTCAGCTCAGCAGGTTGTCAGGCATTCAACAGTATTCCTGAAGAAATATGCCTAGATGCTGTTTCCATGCAATGCCTTGAGTCTTACAGCTTTTCCATGGGTTCTCATGAATTGCTCAGTAGCAGCACTGAACTGTGGCCATAAGGGTGCAATTTTTATGTGGTGAAACCCTAAATATGCTGCTGAATTTGCTGAAGGGTGGCCCATTATCTGTCTTTACTGTTTGGGAGCTGCCAAACAGCAGGAATATACACTCCAGGACAGGGATCACAGTGTTGGCTGAGGTGGACCAGACAGCTTCCACAACTGGAAAGTGGGACCACTCATTAACTATAGCTAGATATTTGCCAGTAGTAAGAGTACTGTACAAGTCTGCACCAACATGCTTCCAGGATGCATATTTAGTGGTCATCTTTTAGTTTAATATGATCTTTTTAGTGTTTGCTTGGCATGTTAGGCACCTTCACATATAAAGAACTTTTTTTTTTTTTTAACAATTCCTTGATAGCCTTGTGGCCAAGTTGTAATATTCTGTTTTCACATGCTAGCAGAATTATTGTTGTAGAGCTCTATAGCTAGTTCACAAGTTGAATTAAAATCAACCTAGTTTTAATGTAAATTGCCACAATGTTTAAGCTAACAAACTACTTACAATTTAACAGCCCCATCATGTAACATAGTTGCAATATAGCCTTAAGGGAGATTCCACATTTGAGGGGGTAATTTGCATCCCACTGATATAACATTTACAAAAATGCACGTAAAGTAAAGGTAAAAAAATAATTTTAAATTTGGTTAAAGTGTCCTTCAGAACAATGTGCATACATACTTCAGATAAATGACTTTACAAAAACATTTATAAAACTACAGTACATAGAAAACTGAATTTTTCCCCACCCCAACTATAAATATTTTACCTTACAATATAATCATTGAAATACTTCAAAAATCTTTGTTTGTTTGTTTTGGCATTAATTTATTTATTCCACCCCTATAAAATTTTCCACAAGTCACATGTTCAACAGGAAGTTGCATCATCTGAATTTTCTGAAGATTATGACAAAAAGAAAATTTCTCTCAAAAGTCATTTTTTCTTTATGTTCAGTGATATTATGATATTGACTAACCAAGTTTATGGTTTATTAGAGATTTATGATATTTAACCAATGTGAAATGGTGACCATAGAGAAATACAAGTTAAAGGGTTTGTAGCCCCGTGCAATATTGAATGCTCTGTTGAGAAGAACGTTTCTTAATGTTACGAAGACCATAGATCTAGCTTTGCGTCTTCATAGGCTATTGGGTCTTTTATTGACCTGGCATTAATAATGAACTCCGTAGGTTTTTTAGGGTAAAAGAACATTGTGACTGTGTCTTTGAGAACCTGAAAGGTTGCATCATGTTCATGTTTCAACCAAGGAATAGCTTTATTCTGTAATAGCATTCACGTAGAGATATTTGAGGTTCCATTTTTTCCCAAAAGGATGAATGTTAAAGAGAAAACTTGGACAAAAGTTATGATTTTAAAAGTATTTTGTAAAAAACAATGTTTGGTAAGAACAAAACAAAACAAATGAAATATGAATTATGAACAAAACTTTAAGCTTTAAGTGACTTATGAGAGTTTTTCCTATGCTTGCAATTTTATTTTTCCACAGTAATGTTGACATTTGCATGGAATTGTCTTATTTCCTCCAAACCACCAAATATCACCAAATTTCCATTCTCTACATGCTGCTAGACCTCCTCATCTATTTTCTTTAACGAGAGCATTTCCCCATTTTAACATGCGTAGACAGAAAATTGCTTGTAACAGTTAGTACAGTGACTATTCCTGTCCTGTAATTTGGCTTGAAATGACACACATTATTCAGTATTTTATTTTATTTGTTTAGAAGGTTTAACAATAGACATTGTCACAGAGCAGCTTTAGACAAATCCAAATGTAGATTTAGATCCCTAATAAGCGAGCCAGACACAACAGTAGGAAGGAAAAACTCCCTGAAATGACAAGAGGAAGAAACCTTGACAAAACCTCAAAAACTCTCAAAAGGTAACCCACCCTCTTCTAGGTGATCGGACAGTGGGATAATTCCAGGACAGTAGACTCATACAAGGCTGTGTTCAGAATGACTTGAATCTAAATGGTACTTCCATATTTATACAGGGAAAGTTATGAATATTCAGAGTCAGGCTATGCAGCAGCTTAAGTTGATTTCCCGGATGGTCTATTCAGAAAATTATTATCTATATGTAGTTTATGCCTTCGAGGTCGCCAGATTTAAAAAAGGGTTTTCAATAGTGTCTGGACCTAGAGTCTAGATCATAGTGAGCTTGTGAGAAGGGACAAAAATTAGCTGTGCTCTTTCAGTGGGAGGGATGGAATGATCTCTCTCCCTTGTCTATCACAGTGACACCACCCAATCACATGGGCATCTATGAGCTCGTGTATGTGGAGGAAGGTTGACAGTGCTTTCCTCCAAGTGTGTTATGCTGCCCTGTGAAGCAGTTTGAAAAACAGGCAGCTGGCTTCACGTGTCTTGGAGGAAGCACGCACTAATCTTCATGCCCCCACATTCATCATATGAAAGGGAGAGCAGGCTGGTGGGTGGGAATTGG
>CM040993.1:13057358-13072459 GCA_022985145.1 Pangasius djambal
AACTAAAAAAAAAAAAAAAAGAAAAATTAGGGAAAAATGTGAATGAGATACTCCCTTAGAGTGCATGCAATACATGAAAAAATGCAGGTGAAAAACAGAAGAGCAATTATAGCTATTACTAATCAAAGCCTTGTTTGAATAAAATAAAATCACACCCATTTATTCAACAAACTGACTCAGAGTCTAGAAGTCCCAGACTCTGAATCACTGGGTAAATCTTCCACTATGACGGATCTACCTGCTGGAGCAGCTGCTTGGAGATCCAGTGTGGAAATTCTTATGCTATAACCACACTGGGACACTGTCATTATGTAGTCAGCAAGATCTGAGTTTCCTGTAACAGCTTGCATGTCTCAAAGGTTTGTGTTCTCTGACTGCTGAAAGAAACCAATCAGTTACAAGCCATGTTGAATCAGTTGGCCTGCTGACATGAAGCATGCAAACATCTGGCTATAGTCACAAATCAGAGGATCTTCCGAGGTTGACATTATAAATAAAAATATCAGAAAAATCTTGAGATAAAGTGGTTAAAGAAACTACAGTATTTTGGATTACATATACAGTATATTGGTTTGGCAAACATTCTAGATAGCACTTATTCCTACACTAGAAAAGCAGATGTGCTTAGTGATTGTGAATATGAATATGTCAGGAGAACACTGTAACCACAAAATCTTTGTCAGCCCTAAACATTTTATATGAGATGCTTTGTTCTTAGAGTTCAGAAAGCCTTGGTGAGAAAGCTGAGTTCTCATGATAGCAATCTTACTGTTAAAGCATTCAGTCAACTTCAACTGTCAATATTTCCTACATAATTGGAATTTAATTTGGACACATTAAGGTTCTATATGTTATTTCGAGATTGGACTACTGCAACTTGCACACAGAAGAAGCAAGGAGCATTTAACTGATCCAGAATGCAGACACATGACTTATTTTTCAATCTCCCACAACTCTGCACTGCTGTGCTCTATCCACTAGCTCTGTTAAAAAAAAAACTGATGCTCACCTACAAAGCTGAAAATGGACCCCCATCTACCTAAAGGTGCTTATCACACCCTGCTCTGCACCACGCACCCTTCAAGCCTCTAGTATGGCTCAATTCGACCCACCATATCTCAAGAAAGACATGCATCAGGATTCTTCTCTCTTGTGAAACCCTGGCTGTCTAAACATCTGATCCATTATCTGATCTGATTATTATTATTATTATTATTATTATTATTTAAAAAACAACATCTCAGTTTTAGCTGCAGTGTGGGATGTGATAAGTGCTTTGACGTAAATGGGTGCTGGTCTGTTTTTGACTTTGTAGGCAGTGTTTTAAATCTGGTGCTACAGGAAGCTACAGGAAGCCAGTGCATCCTATCAGTATCTAATGATAAGGGATACAATCAGCAGACCTAACCATGTGACTGTATATGGCAAAAAAATTTGATGAGCAAAATACCTGAATTGAACCAGCACAAGGAAAGACCAATGGAAAGCAAGACTTCAGGATATAGTTTTTCCTGGTTCGGTCATAATATATAACAAAAGTGCACTGCATTGAATGTTCCTGTTGAATTAAGAATGAAATAAGAGTAGTTACAAAATGCATATTGCTTACATATAAGCAACAAGCAGTTTCCTGTCTGGTTAATCCAGCTTACAAGAAATAAAGAGACACATAATATGTCATGCTGGCACATCCTGACATGCACTTTACCTCAGAAGGGCAAGCCGGCTTATGGCAAATGAGTGGTTGTGTAGTGTGTAATAAATGTAGTTGTAATGCAATACTGCATAGTTAGTCATCATACAAAAAAGATACCAAGCTACATTTCTTCTCTCATCCTTCATGAAACACATTGCTCAATTCTCTTTAATCCAAATCAGCAGAATTGAATATAAGTTGAACATAACTGCTTTCTTGTTCAGTTTTTAAATATCTGAATGCTGTTTCCTGATGGCCTGATTACAAACATGTCCAGGGCAGTTTTTCGATAGCAGTTTTCAGAATGAAGTAGACTGCACTAATAAGCCTAGCGCATATTAGATGTGTAATTCAAACAAACACTTGTTCCTTCTCTTTCATTCGGGTTCCGCTTTGAGCGGAAAAATGAAAATATACTCGCGTCTCCTCACATTAATGCAATGCAAGAATGTCCCAAGTTACCCCCAAAACAAGCATGGGAATAATCTGTACTGCACTAACGAGCCAACAGACAGCATGAAGTGGATCTGAACCATTGAAGTAGGTTATCCCAAAACACTTACATAACTGGAACTACCAGCCTTTAAATTCTGGAAAAGACAGTTTGTTCTTCCTAAACCACAGACTCAGCTTAACAGAGGACTCCCTGTGCAACATGTTTTCAGACAGACAGACAGTCTGAGGTTGTGCTGAACCATTGAAGAATTATTAAGGTGCATTCTTGGCAAGGTACTTTCCTTAAAATTCATCCTGGAACTGGATCATTTCATTTGACAGCTTGGAGGGATGCCTCATTCCGCTGTCAGATCTCAGGTTATTAAGTAAATGTTATAACAGTTTATATCAATAGCCAAGCTTTACCCAGAGTCAGTCTGGCTGATGGACAGATTATTTTGAAGAACAGATGATAGGTGCGATTGCTTTTATGTCATATATTGCACTTTGCAATCAGTAGCACACTGAAATAAAAAAAAAAACAACACAAAAGTTGTATAAAAAGACATTCAGTACAAAAAAAAAAAACGAAGAAAAAACAGAAATAATGAAATAACCATCAGAATGTGTTACAATATTATTTCAAAATAGTGGTGAAATTAAATTATGCAGAAAAATAGTAATAAGCAGAGACTAACGAAGCTTCACGGGTAGTGTGGTCCAGGTTTTTAGGAACACGGCGTGACTTAGAATTGATGAGTTTCTGGGTAGATATGTACACAAACAGTTCATATTTACCTCCCTCATATCTTACTTTACAAGAAATTATGAACAGAGTTCAGGTTCTGTGAAGTCACTGAGCAGCCTTTTGGGGTAAGGGTGAAGCAATAGGAAGTCTGGATCCATTAACTCTCTGGTCCAATGCCAAAAAAAATATATAAAACATCAGCATGAGATAAACTTGTTAGCAGTGTGATTTTAGTGACCTAGCTGTTGAGTGGACCTGTGGAACCTGATGCCTAAGGAAAATCCAATCCAAGCTGTAATTACAGGCCTGCGGGCATTTTCTTTCAACAGGATGGGAGAGGGATTAAAGAAAGAAAAAAACAAAACATAAATAAATAAATAAATAAATGAATTTGATTTATTTATTTAAAAGGCTGACATCTATAATACACATAAACAGAACATAACAGCACTAGTAACTTTTTTCAACAGAGATATTTCCAGTGAACGTAATGAGTTTTCATGTATAAAGAATGAGTCAGACTCGCCTTTTAGCTCACTGTGAATTGGGAACACTGTTACTTCCACATTCACTCTTACATTTAACTCTCTCTTTAATGCTCCCTTTAATACTTGCCAGATGGATAATTCAGTAATGACTACCAGTTATTCCACTACTGGCATGAGTCCCCATGGCGTGAACACCTAAGAGGATGCTCAAGATTAAAGCAGGTAAAAGGTCATACATACATCGATCTTCTTGGATAGACATGCATAATAGTGCTCGGTGCAGGTACCAACTTAGCATAAGTTTTCATTTTAATATTGTAATATTGTAAAATTGCACTGAATCTCACACATTCTCTACTAACAGTAGGGAGTAAACATTTCCTATTATATCTATTTCCTTGAAGACTTGAAGATGAGCATGACATCTTCCCACCAGAAAGAAAAAAAATATTGTTTTTATAGTAACAGCTTAGACAGGGACTTGTAGGGTAGATGCTCCACATAATCTATGAATTTTTTGTTTGTTTTGTAAGGAGATGTTTATAGGTAGCAAGTGTCCTCCACTGGAGAGTCTTCAGGACAGAGAACATTAGACTTTTATGTTTCTTGGTAACAGGACAAGATTTTATTTTCTTGCCTATTAACTTCCAGAGAGAGGAAATAGAGAAGCTGGTGAGGGAATAACTATTTTAACTATTTACAGTTTTTATAACGTAAGTGATATCGGGAACTAATTTGTTTTTGGGACATTATGCAATGTTAAATATAACTATAAAAATATATAAATATCAAAAATGTAATCACTGGCCAATTTGCTGTGGCACAAAAAAGAATGAAAACACTTTGGAAAATGTTAAACTTTGGTTCCAGTAACTTTGTGATTGACAGTGTCACATCATTAAATAATTTTTTTTAAAATAATAGCCTGCCCCATCATGTTGTATGGGGCAGGCTTTTATACCTAACTTCATGAAATATCATGAAAATATAAAATGATTGCCCAGTGTATCTGATTTAAAAATCCATATACTGTATATGGAATGGAATGAAACACTACATTTTTACATCTTCATTTTTTTCTGCTTAAATTGGTTGTATACTATGAAAACATAGCAAGTACAAGGTATTATGAACTGTAGCTAAGAAAATAGAACCTCACTGTAGGTGGTCAAATGAACCACACACACACACACTTTATCTTCTTCTGTCATTCTCAAAGAAACAATGAATGCTTTTTTTTTTCAGCACATTCAGGCCATACCCCAATTTATAAGAGTTATGTCTACAATTCTGAGGTTGTATATTCAGTTGATTTCGAATAAATTTGGCATGAGGTCATAAATCCATGGTGTACATGCAGTGTAATTCTGGAAGAAAAAATGGAAGTTGGAAACATTCTGCTGTTTCTCAAGAGATGTTGTATATTTCATGTTTATTTTTCTAACCTGTACATGTGTTATATACACAATACTTTGTGCATGGCATGGTAGAATGAGCTTACATTGCCCAGGATGCTCATCAGCATGGCACCTGGCATGGGCTGAACAGTGAAGGGGTACTTTGGGTAATGGAAACAGAACTTATATTGGTGAGCTCACCCTCCAATCAGGCCATCGTAACCCATCAGGGAACCATTACACTTTATATGGTTGTTTATATAATCACAAATGAAGGAGCAAACACATGAATCTTGAACATGCCTTACACTGCCTGTAAAAAGCTAGGTGTTTCGGTTTGTTTTGATTTCTCACACACGAATAGCCTCTGTCCTTGTCATAGCATTGTGCCAGTGATGTAATGATTGATCATGCAAATTCCCAGGAGTTGAACTGATGGCTAATGCCTAAAACTGCCAAGTTTACATTACACAACTTTTGCCCTAATGATCATAATTTGTACTGAGTAGTCTATGCTGGTTAACTTTATTCTGCAGATTTTTGGGACAGTCTATAGTTGACAGAAAATGGAGAAGTGTGTGAGGGCCACTGACTAATTTCTTGCTTCAAGGTCATGTTTTAAGTCAGTTAGATTCAATTTTATTTGTCTAGAGTTTTTAACAATTGACATTGTCATGAAGTAGTTTTACAGAAATCTCAATGTAGATTTATATCCCTAATGATCAAGCCAATAGTGACAGTGGCAAGGAAAAACTCCCTGAGATGACATGAGGAAGACACCTTGAGAGGAACCAGACTCAAAAAGGGAACCCATCCTCATCTGGGGAAACCAGATAGTAGGATTATTTATCATGGCAGTATACAGGTGTAGAACAGTAAAGGCAAGCAGTAGAGAGTGTGTTGAAAGGATGTTTCATATGAGCAAATTGTGAATAAGAGTCTGGGGATGAGCACAAGGCAGTATTTATAATTACAGCAGCAGATCTTATATGTACAAATCTACACTATTCAAGTGTGATTATACACTGAAGCAAAGATGAAACTTGGGAGTATATAGTTTATTGGGAACTTAAAATATTATGCACATGTCCAGGTCAGTCAGAATGACTAGTGGTATATGCTGGTCAATTATATAAATCTGAATGAATCTGCCTCTTTCCATTAGAAAAAAGATGGGATGTCAAAGCCCTGAATCAATCAAGTGAAACCTCCATATTTGTTCTGCTATGGCTGTCTTGAAGTAAAAGAGAAGCATATGTTTATGTGTTTACTTCAGCATCACATTACAACTCAAATAGCACATGGTAGTGTGTGTTCTAGCTCTTTTTTTTTGTCACCACAAAAATCTACAAAAATAAGAGGAAAGTCTCTTCATAAACTGTTAGGATTTCAAATGTTGTACACTCCAGGCCTTTACTTAAACAGCTGCTGTTTTTTTGCAGTGTCAAAGTGTTGGTAAGCTTTTAGTATTATGAGAAATCTTCAAACTGAAAAAAAAAAAAAAAATATCAATCTAAACTGTCTGAACTGGTGACTCTTCTCACCATGAAGATATTTTCCTCATAATCCCGTCTCAGACAACATCTGGGAAACATTGCTTGTGCTCTAAGACAGTGAGTGAGTGTTTTTTTATTTGTTTGACTGTGTGTGATAAATAGGCAGGCTTAAATCGGTAGTCTGTAAATTTTTACTTTTCAATTGTAGATAAGCCCAAATGTCCTTAATGCGAAATGCCAATGACATGAAATTGTGCCATTTTCCAAAAACTTAATTGTCAGAATTGTGTTTTCATGCTTTGATTAGGACAAGAATTGATCCATTTATTCATTTTAGCAGCTTTCCTTCTTCACAAATCTGTTCTAATAGTGAATGCACTTCCTTTTATAATAGGCCATAAACCTGACAGCTCTTTGAGTGAATGCCAGCATCAGTATTGGGAACAGACTACTCACATAGTTCCAGCCTTTCTCTTAGAAAACAGATTTGCTTGTTTATTGTTTGGTTGTTTGTTTGCTACCTTATAAACTGAAGCTTAGATAATGTGTTGGACCAGGCAACTGGACAAATATTTGGAAAATAACGGCACAATGTGCATAAATTACATTAACCATGTTTCCACTGCTGAAACCCGGTTGGCGCCTTACACCACTTTCCTAAGCAGAGCATTATTATTAGATGCTGAGAGGTGAAGAAATAGTCTGGATATTGCTTTAAAATATTTGTTCAGTTGCTGACTTTAAGTGTGCTATATATCAGGGTAATATATATTATAAACCTTGACAGTTCACAGGTCATTTTCAGAGTTAAGGAAATCTGAATTTACTGTGTGGTTTTTGCTTTAATTCATAACTCAACATAAAAAAGAGGTTGGAAATGATGTAAATTTTCTACATACATTTCCTAAATGTCTGAAATGCAACTATTAATTAATTTGATGTTCCTCTTTCAGCTGTTCTCATTACAGGTCGCCACAGTGGATCACTGGTCCGCGTATTTGATTTGGCACAGTTTTTACGCAGGATGCCCTTCCTGACCCAACCCTCCCCAATTTTTATCCGGGCTTAGAGCGCACTAACGCACTCAACCCCAGTGGCTCGGGTTGGCTCCCTGGCTGGGAATCGAAGCCGGGCTGCAGGGGGAGCACGGTGGCCTAACCACTAGCCCTCCAGGTACCCCACAACCACTCATTAACTAATAATTCTCTAATAACAATTCTCTTGCATTGTTCCAACTGCAAATTCATAAGACATGCATGTAAAGTAATGCATAGCTAACGTGAGAGTGAAAAGTGAATGTAAGATTGAAATTATTCCTTTTATCCCAATTGTAGTCAATCAATATATCTCAATCAGATATCTCTGGTGTCCAAACTTTGCATCTTTAGATTTAATTGGGGCCACAATAGGGCAATATTGTCTCATTGTAGGTAAGTGTAATATGGTAGAAACTATGCCTAAATAACTTGCTAAGCCAAATTCAGGTAGGCTGTGTGGCCCAAAGTTTGAAGGTGGAATTCTATATCAGAAGTGATTTGGATGATTCTACAGTTCAAATTGTTTGGACATATTCTGCTACAGTAACTGTCTACATGCTACCTTGGGAGTAATAGACGGAATTGCGTGAATTACATTTTTGGCCTAAAACTGCTGTATGGTTAGGCTTATCCGTCATAGCTTTTCTCATGATTTGTATTAAAACTAATAAAATAACTCGTTACAATTTGTATGAAACTTTGGGTTTACAGTGTGAATTTCTTAAAAAGAACCTTTTCTATTCTACCTTTACTCTATGAGTGGATCTGTTGAGGCAGGAATGAATCATTGAATTGGGAAGTATGTGGAGGGTGACTGGTTTCTTCCTGATTTCTTTTCCACCTGCTTTCTAAAAGGCCAATTCAAGTGTGGTGAATTAATCTGCTGTCTGTCATGGCTGTCTCTTCCATACCACAGAGGTAAATGTCATTACCAGCTTCAAATTTGCAGCCATCATTAGGTGAACAAAGTGACATTCAGATGCATCAAACACCAGGGCAGCACGATGGTGGATGCATGCCACTTGCATGAAAACGCCTCAGGTGGACTCAGTGCACAAATGCACAATGCACAGAATTCAGTGATCAGACAACAGCATCCTGCTTGCTCCACCAATAACCCAATGTGGGAACTCACTCTTGTACTGGAGTCCTTGGATTCTCTCTAAATTACTTCAGCAAAGAGAGTGGAATAACTGAAAGCCTTGGCAATAAGCTCACTCTGCATGAGCTGGTGGCCAGATGACTCTGGAGTGATGTTGTAGTTCAATCCAAGGTTTCTACCCAAAGTCATATCACCCACTTTTGTTAACCAAACAACTGACCTTGCAGCATTTCATGAAGGGGAATCTGCTTTGCCCACCCCGCAGTACTGTTTGGACCAGGCAGTAGTAATTCGATCAGGAGTGCAACTGTTCATCTGTCATGTGGGAAAGACATGGAGAGCTCCCCTGGCTGAACAGTAAGTGGGCCACTGGACATCAATATCTTACCATGACTTGGCAGTCTAAAAGGAATGTCTCATCCTCATGGATATTACTTGGAGTCAGGTTCCTAACCCTGGTACTGGAGTACTCCATGTCCTGCACATTGGAGTGTTTTCCCTTCTCTAAAACACCTGATTCAATTAATCAGCTAATTAACAGCCCTTCCAAAGTTGAAGTGGATATGTTTAGTAGTAGCTAGCTAGTTTGTCAGTCGTTTTTCTACATATTTCAAATTCAATGTTTTGTTTATAGATGTGAGTAGCAAAACTAATGGAATACATAGGAATGGAATACACTGTTGATCATGCTGTGATCTAGAAACAATTAACACCTTCCTCCTAACTTACTGGAATTAAATCCAGACATCAGAATGATTTCACATGGCTGCAGACTTCTGTTGATGTCTGGACATTGCTCCTGTACTCTGCTCTGACGTGACCTCCAAATATCATGACATTTAATTGCAAGCAAACATTTCATACATATTTATTTGTGATGTTTATTTCCAGTTCCAAAGAAGAACATTGTGTACAGAGAATATTACTGCCTTGATTGCAATCTCAGAGTACCTAAATCTGAATGTGAAGAGACAGGAGGCTCTATTCCGAGGACAGGAGCTTGGTCAAGGCCAAAGAGAGTTAAGCCAAGATCTGAAATTCTCCTTGAATGGGAGAATTAAACAGACAGACCTGGAGCCCCTTCAGGTCATTCTGAATGCAGTCCAGAAAACCTCACAGTGAAACGTGAAATCCCCTGGGGACTTTAATCTATTTTTCCATTTTGTTACCAGCAAGACTTCCACAAGCAATTCAAAATTGATCCACAATACTGGAACAACCTTTAGTTAATAGAGAGACCATACAATATTCCCTGAAAATTGATTCTCATCATGTTTCATTCTGAGCTGACTTTGGCTGGTTATTGTACATGAATGATTATTTATACTTGAAGGAATACTCCACTGTTAGACCTAAAAACACATTTTATTATAATTATTTATTGTTTCTAATATTTCTTTTTTCAAATATTTTTCTTTTTCTTACCTCCCGTAGACTCCATGAAGCATAAACACGAAAACAGCAGGGCAACACGGTGATGCAGTGGGTGGCATTATTACCTCACAGCTTCAGGGTTTCAGCTTTGAACTTGAGCTTGGGTTAGGGTCTGTGTGGAGTTTCACATATTCTCCCAATGTTTGCCTGGGTTTTCTCCAGGATCTCTGGTTTCTTCCCACCCCTGAAAAACATAAATTGCCCATGTGTGAACGTGTATGTGCACAGTGCCCTGCGATGGACTGGCCTCCCATCAGGGGTGAATTCTCCTATGTTGAGCCCAGTGTTACTGGGATTAGCTCCGGGTCCACCACAGCCCTGACGAGGTTAAAGCAGTGTGTGAAAGTGCCTGAGTGAGTGAGTAATAGAATGAGTGTTGAGACCATACAATATTCCTTATACTTTGTTTTAACATATGCATCATGAGCTGTCATTTTGCTTGTTTTGATCTGTTCGGATTTACTAAATTAATTTACGTAGCATACAGAAACAACAATGACTTGCATTCAGTACAATATCAAGGTCTTTATTATCTCCTTCCTCTAGGCAAGACAGACTGGTTGAGTACTGCCTGATGTTAGAGTGAAGAAATGAGAAGAAACACTTAGTAAAGACATAGTCTTTACCCGATTACATAGTCTGCATCATCTGTGATAAATATCCATGAGCCACAACAGGATTTCAATAAGAGAGACTCAAACCAAATAAAAATCCCTGGTACTGTTATTGCATGTGTGTTTTTAGTTTGCATAATGACTAATACAGAAGTGCTAAATTGATTTTAAAAAAGCTGAAATAAGATATTGTATAATGACTTTAAGTATTTGGCAATGTTTCTTGGTAAAATGGGATGCTCATCATGTAAATCTCTACCATTCATCTATATTTAACCTGGTCAGGGTCATGGTGGATCCACAGTCTATTCTGGTAACACTCGGGACAAACTGCCCCAGATGGGATGCCAGTCCATCACAGTGCATCATGCACATATTCACAATTTAGTGCAGCCAATGTGCGTGTTTTTGGACAGTAGGAGGAAACCGGAGGACCCAGAGGAAACCCACATGAACACAGGGAGAGTATGCAAAACTCCCCACAGAGAGTAAACCAAGCACAGGATCCAACCCAGGACCCTGGAGCTGTGAGGTGGCAATGCTACCCACTATGCCTTTGTACTGCCTACTCAGTCAATTAGCTTTTCCTTAAAGGTTTTGGTGCTGTTGGACATTTTCTTAGTAACTAACTGTATTCCTGCATTGTGTGCACCACACGGAACCTTGGAATTCTTGTATAAGTAATTGAACAAATAGAAGAATGTTTTCAGATCGTGGATTTGCACTGCAAAGTGCTTCTTTTCTTGATTTTCAAACATGTGTTTTCACTGTTTCAATACTTGATAATTAGCTGATAGTTTGAATAATGAACAATGAAAATCAAAACACTGCAGCACATCTGGGGCTGCATTACAAAAAACTTTGGAAACTGTAAGTCACACTACCTAAAGAGCAATTAGTTGTTGAAACAATGCAGGTCCCATTAACAGTGAAATCTCCTGGTATATCCTAAAAAAAACAATTAGGTAAGACTGATTTATCTAAACAGAAGAACCCCCCTGAACTAATTGTCTGTCCACAGTGTACAGTTCCTTTGTGATCCATCACAAAGTCTAAACCATTCAGACACTGAGGAATAGCTGAAGTGTAGTCATTTAAGCATGTATCTCAATGAGGAATTGTGATCATTTCAATAGTAAAGCCCTAGATAGCTAATCATTCTGTACAGAGCAACCACTTGGCTGCCATTCTGGTGCCACTGGGGAAGGATCATAGGCTAGCAAATTTTAAAATGTAATAACTAGTGGTGATATACCTTGATTATTATTATTATTATTATTATTATTCTACTTTTAAAGATGCATTCTTATCAAAGAGTAACCTTTCATAACAATACACTGGTAACTAAAGATATGCCACAAACTGTTTTTCTCAAGAGAAATATGTCAATGTAAGATACGATTCATTCATCCTTAGTAACTGCGTTGTCCTTGTTACTGGTGCTTTAGTTTAAATGACTAATTTTTTATGTATTGGGAAAGAGAACCAATGTTCATAAGAAATATTCTAAGCATGTGCAAACTAAAATAATAGCCTTTGGCATGAGCAGAATTGGTCAACATTTCTAAGGGAGTGAGAGTGGGTGAGGTTGATCAGAATTCCTTCAAGAGCAACCATGAGTCAGATTAGATAATTGGTCACACCACTAGTTCCTACTATTAGCCAAATGTTTCTGCATATAAACTTTTTTTCATCAGTCTATAACTTTGTGCTTAGTGTGAATTTCCATGGTGAGGGTCTGTAACCCAATTTTTTTTGTTTTTTTGTTAGAAAGATAGAAAGAACACGTACAATCAAAATAAAACAAACAGAATATACAGTAAATCTGCTATAGGACATGAGAAATATTTAGGGACCAGAGGTGTATGAAGTTTCTATTAAGCATAAGGTAAAAATAAAATTGGTTTAATAAGATACATTCACAACAGAAAGACTGGCCTTCCATAGTATAATAGAAAATCTGATTTTGTTCACCAAACAAGTGTGTACCAAACAAGTCTGCAGTTGGCACATACCTGCCCGACATATACTGAACTGCGGAACCACAATTGGACTGTCTATGCAGGGACAATAATATTTTTGTTCACCGGCAAGTAATTGGTCCCTCAGTGTTGCTAAATCAGCCTTTACTATCAATGGACTGTTGAAAACCTGCAAGAAGCCCAAATACTTCATCCAAACTTCTTTCCTTTGACCACATTTCAACTTCTGTTCTTCCTCTGCACAAAGAAGACCTCAACTTGTGCTGGAGGTGTCTCCATAGAAATCTTACCGACATCTAACACGTGATTTAGTGGTTGAAAAGGGCTCCAGAGAAGAGGGTTTTGATTCTACAATATCAATTTCCCTCAAAGAAAATGGAAAACCCATATGACTACTTGTATTACGACATAACCAAATAAGGGAAAATAGTTACTTTTCAGTCCTGACCACATTGGAACTCAAACTCAATAGACTTCTAATTTTTACTGATGAGTGTGAGGCGTGTCTGTACTGCACAGATGGAAGTACAGTGGTTGGGACATTTTTGGCCACAGATGTCATGGGAGCAATCAGATATTTGTGTGGTGCAGACTGTGGTCATTGTACATGTGTATCCTGCAATAGGATTCTACCAAAAGCTAATCGCTCATCATGTGTCATCAAACATAATTGTTTGCAACTGCAAATGCATTGTAAGAACAAAAGTATGTTTTGTAAGTTTTCTTGTCAACAGAAAGCCCTCAAATTCTTCTACCAACCCTTGTGGGATAATTTAGCATACAGAGAACAATGTGTGCCATCACCATGTACACAGCTGTCCCTCTTTTTGTGCAAGAAAGTTATTTGTCATGACAGACAGAAATGCCTGGTTTCTACCTGTTTATTAATATGCATGCAAAACTGTGTTGGCATTTGTATGCCTCCAGAAAAATACACCAAATGGAAAAAATATCGGCCGAAGCTGACATGTTGCCTGTTTCTGTATACTTCAGGTTTGATTTGAACATAGAAAATAGTGTCAAATTAAAGGAAAACTCTACAAATAGTGTCTTGGTATGGTGCTTTGCCACCGTGAGCTGACAGAAAAACTTCAATGCACATTATTAATGATTCAGAATCAAGAAATTGCCAAAAACACCTGAAGCGCTGAATGAATGTAAAAAAGTTAAAGTTGCATTATCACTCTGATGACACCAGCACCCAAAACATTTATTTGACCTGAAAGAGAGAAATTAATCTAAACAGCATTAAGACGTCTGCTGAAAGGAAAGAAAGCCATGATTTAGCCTACTAATGGAGCTATCATTCTTTCCTTATGGAAAGTAGAAAATTTACTTGTCAGTGCAATTTAACCTTCTCTCTTCTTGTTGTACATTCCTCCTTCATGGGGCTGAGCAAAAACACTGACAGAGGTTGCCATCTGTCTGTTTCACTCAGTCATACAGTATTTGTTTGGAAGCCTGTGCTGTCTTGGTCTGTGCTCAATGATCACCATGTGTTCCCCACCTGTGCCAGGGCTGCTCTGTTCTCCTAATACACACACATACTATTCAGATTAACCACACCCAGGGAGTTGTCTTTACCCTGCAAAATTCTTCAGTGTGTTCAAAAACACCGTCAGTGCTATTAAGTGGCGGCTCATCCATAGGGCCCTAGTCATAGAGATATACCGTATCAGCTTTTCACTCTCACTCACTGATCCATTGATTTGGTTGCCTTTCAAGATCATGTACAATTGTGGGGCAGCATGCTGAGTGCCCCATTTAGCTCCACTGAGTTGTTATTGCACCTACTGTTCAAAAATAGGAGGTACGACAAGCACTAACATTGGGGTAGGAATCATGGTGCCCCATGCTTGGTCAATGAACCTATTATTTATGAATGGGGGAGGGGCAATGGACAGTACAGTTAATGATATATTTCTTTTTTCTTTATCGCGCAGATAATATGTGACAAATGGTGATGGGAAATTTGAATGCAAGTTATCAAAATGAACCATCGTTTTAGCTGATAGTTTTAAGTCCTTCCTCTGATTAGAAACAATATCATTAGCAAGTTTAATCTGGACTGTTATCTAGCTATCCACATAACTATATGTGGCAATATGTCTTTGGAGTGCAATTATCAGCAAACAGAAACCATCATAACTGCACCAATCGCTTTGACTGACGAGCTAAATTTCTTTCCAAATGAGACAAATTGAACAGTGAGGTGGCAGTGTTGTGCCCAAGATGTTCAGTTTGAGCAACTAAAGGAATTGTATTGTTTGACAAATGACTATTTGTCTGTGATGGGGTGCTGTTTTAATTATTTTTTTAATTTAAATACCAGACTACATCTCTCTGTTCTCTCATTGAGAATTGGTGTACATAGTTAGTTTGTTCAAGATAATTCTTGTCTTGTCGACTCTCAACTGCATATTATCGAGTTACCATATTTGTCTTATATACACTATATTACCAAAAGTATTCAGTCACCCATCCAAATGATCAGAATCAGGTGTCCTAATCACTTGGCCTGGCCACAGGTGTATAAAATCAAGCACTTAGGCATGCAAACTGTTTTTACAAACATTTGTGAAAGAATGGGCCGCTCTCAGGAGCTCAGTGAATTCCAGCGTGGAACTGTCATAGGATGCCACCTGTGCAACAAATCCAGTCGTGAAATTTCC
>CM040993.1:13076538-13090704 GCA_022985145.1 Pangasius djambal
TAGTTCACAGTTGCACATTTCTTTCATTTTATAGCTGCACAAATAAGCATATGTAATGAATGTACTCAGTTATGCCTTTTCATCTTGGGATGATTAAGAACACATAGCTAGAGCTAGTGAAGTGCTTGCCAACATACATTCATGCTTAGTTTAAAATATTAAATCCATTCTACTGAATTTCTGAATATAGTAAGAGGGATTTTTTTCTTTTCCTGCTAACTTCTGAACTGTGTTAATCTTCTGAACTGTGTTCAAGTTCCACCTAGACTAATTTAAGCTAATCATTTCCAATGACGTTAGATCATTGGATGCAAGAATGAGTCTCAGGGAAAGCAGATCAGAAGAACAATCAGAAGGTTAGTGTATAGTAATTTTTCCATTCTAGATTTGAGATCTGCATGTACTACTCAAGAAAAATTATATTCCTGGTAAGTTATGAACTGCATCCAAGATCCATCTACAGTTGATGGAAAAATTTGGGCACCCTGGCTAAATTACATATTTAAATACAACCTCTGCAGCCAACTCTACAGAAAAATAACATTTTTCTGCTAATATTAATGCACAGTTACTTTATATTTGATAATTAAAAATAGAAAAAAAAAGTCATTGTGGCATGTGCAAAATTTTGGACACTCTAAGTGTCTAACACTACTAAGTCAAAGAGTCCCATTTTAGTCCACAGAGTTTGCTTCTAAAATGCCTCTGGCTTATCGGATGTTACGTTTATCAAGAGCTCACAGGTAAGGTTTCCTTCTAATGACTTCACATCATTCTTCACATCAATGACTTCCATGCACATCATGTTTGTTCAAACAACACTGCAGAGAAGAATGGTGCACCACTACTCCTGTGTCAGCTATACTTTCCTGCAAATCCTCAGTGTCATTGAGGGTTTTGCATAATCTTTCTGCCCAGCATATGGGGAGCTCTATCTAAGAGTTTTCTTGGTCTTCCAGATCCACAGTTCCCTGTAACTGCCATTTCCTAATGACATTTCAAACAGTGGAAATTGAAAGCTGGAAGTGCTTTCATATCTTTTTATAGCTTCGCCCTGCTTTGTAGGCATCAATTAGCTTCATTTTCAGACCTTCAGTCAGCTGCTTAGAGTTGCCTATTGTTGTTGAGTGTTAGCACAAGGTTATGAGAGTTAGAGAAATTACTGCACTTCATTAGGAATGATAAAGTGCAATGAAAACTCTTTACTTTCCTAATGGGTCCTAATAAGTCAATTAAGGCCCAAGGAGTTAATTAGCTTCTGAAACTTTATAATTGGAAGTTGTGTCCAAACTTTTGCACGTCACAATTACTATTTTGTTCTTTTGATTTTTTAAGTTCTTCAAATATTATATTACACTGCATCAACATTTACAGAAAAATGTTATTATGATTATGTTTACTTCGTTTTACTTCAAAAATCAATAAAATATGCAATTTGGCCAGGGGTGCACACACTTTTGCATACAACAGCCAGCGTTTCCCAGTCAGGGTCATTGGAGTTTAAGCCTGCTGCAGGGATAGCATTACTGGCACATGCCATTAGCTTTGACGCATTGTGCTTGAAGCTTTTTGCTCTGCAGCTGATTTCATTTGAGTTTTTAATGTTCCGTTGCGGAATGTTGTTAGAATATCTCGAAGTAAGCAATGGAGGCACAAATTACAATGTGCTATGTTTTGTTTTATGAAGTGTAAATGGTATGGTAGATAATATTAGAATTACCTGCAAAGTGGTGCATAAATTCTGCTAACGTTGATTGGTTATCTTGAACTCCTTGGGAGGGAGTTATTTTCCTGGTTAAAAATCACACATAAATGCAACTATGGAATCATAAAATCATCATAATTTTATGAATTACGGTCAGATTTGTAAATCTGCAACTGAGATTGTTAGATAAAATTTGCATTTTGCATTCACTTTATTACAGCTATAAATGTTCATTTACAGTTTCATACTGTTACATGGAACATGAGGTGGGAATACACCCTGGATGGGACACCGGTCCATCACACTGTGTACTTTCAGTACACTGGATCCCATGTATCAGATAAAGAGCAGACAATTTTAAAATAAGCTTTTCCATGTTAGGTATCCACAACACTGAATATAAATAGATGGTAGTGAAGGCTCATAGCATCTGTATTGTTGGTTGATTTTTGCTGTTAAATTTGCTTTGGATTTTTTCTTCTCACCTACACAAGATGAGAAGGAAACTCTAAAGGGAGTGATAGGCTGTATCATGAGCAGTTAATATTCTATATAAGCATTTGCATGAGTTGTATGTCCTGTTTGTTCCAGGGTTCAACTCCATTAGCTAGCTCACTGGGTAAGTGAAAGCTTACTTTCACTTACCCAGTATGCTGCACTGTGTTTGTGTGCTCAGCAAAAAGGCAGAAAGTCTTTGCCTAACAGTTTGGTTTTGCACTCTAGTGTTCTCTCATCACACGTAAAGAGATTATTCAAGTCTAGCCAATGTCTTCATATTTAAATGTCAGGTTTTCTGGTGCATTATACTGTATTTTTCTCAGTAGTGTCACTGTTTCTACATCCTGATTCTGTAAATATTGTCTAGCATCTGTTCAAGTAATTAATCAATAAAAGTAGTTCCTACCAAAAGCTAGACGACGTCCTATGCTTCATGTGCATAGTGGTGGGATCCAAAAAGAGAAGTGACACAGGATCGAGGTGTTTTTGCACCACCAAGAATGTTATGTTACAACAAACTTATCAAATGAATTTTTTTTTTTTTTTTTGGGTGAAAGTCAAAGCCTACTTGTCTGCCAAGGAACTGTGAATGAAAAACTGACAGCCTTTAGTATTTTCACCAAATTAGTATTTGTCCTGAGCACTCAGGGAAGTGAGCAGTATGTCCCCATGCAAATTTGAAATGAAAGCCAGTGTGACTTAAAAATCGCAATATGACACAGTCTTTAAAAACCAACAGACACAAAGGAGTATAAACACTCACTAACAAGATAAAATGAGTCCAGGTGTGACAAACTACATGCAAGTGCAAACAATGATCAAGGGGGAATGACTAAGGCGGAATAGGGGGAGGGTTCAAAAGTAAACAGGAAACAAAACAGGAAGTGTTCATGACAGTCAGTTACAGACCTCAGGAAGATATCATTGTGGTGCACACACACATGTTCTGTATTTGTACAATAACATAAGAAGCTTGCTTAATACATGCTTGTGTACATGCTTTCTAACTCTATCCTTGTTGGCCCTAAATAAACTGCTGCAGATGAGACTCAGTTGATCCCAGACACACATAGCTGAGTCGCAGCGTTTTCACATCTGGAATCCATGCATAGGTCTGAAGACCAAAAGACACATGCTATAATTGTTTTCTACCCCCTTAACGACTCCATTGTACATAAGACAATAAAATGATCAGTAAAAAGACTGGCCTGTCATTCAGGTCCTCTAATGAATAAGAGAATAAGAGAGTTTTCTGGGAAAGTATCAAGGATTATTGATAGCACTCGATTGTGTTATGAGAGAAGAATATTTAATAGCTCTTTGGAGCTGCAATTTCAGATGTAAAATTTGAGCACACATCTGTAAACACTTTCAGTGGTCAGGAAAACAGCTTTGTTTCACCGAAAAGGAATGTGTTCGTATTCCTCTTTTCTCTTTTCTAGGAGTCTACAGCCACCTAAAACACCTTCAGACAAATACAAATACTTGCGTCAAACGCACTGAGAAGTTGTTACTGATAAAATGTCAAACCAGGTTCCAAATTGGTTGTCAACCAACCAGGAAATGATTAAGCAGTAGATTGGTCTGGTGAGTGATAACACTTATTTCAGTCATGTGAGGTTCACCCAAGGTGTAGCATGCCTCAGACTAAAACGAATCCCTTCTGTTCTGATCATGCACAAATCTTGACCCAGACAAGACTCCACATGTGCCTGTGTGTGTGTGTGTGTGTGTGTGTGTGTGTGTGTGTAGAGTTTCCAGGTTTTGAGAGAGACACACAGCAGGTCTGCACTGTGATGGATGTTTCTGTTTCTCAGCCTCTCTGACGTTGCTGTGTGTTTCTGAAGACAGTTGCACAAGAAGCATTAGCAGCATTAATTCTAGAAACTATTTGTTTTAAAACCTACGCTTCTCCACAAGCTGCACAAGACTTTCCATAAAGGCAAGTGCTGCTGTCCATTCTGAATTGAACCATATGCAGGAAGCTTCTATTTATAGGGCCATTACTTCAAAGGGCAATACAAAATGGTTCTTTTCAAAGAGAACAACCGATGGACACTTTACTCCCCAGTTTTTTTAATGCTGTTTTTATTCTAAATGGAAAAACAAATGGCCTCAGCAAGAGACAGGCGTCTGTTACTTTCATTGCTCTCGCACTGATTTGCTTAATTTAATTCCTGTGTAGCTTATAGATCCAGTATCAAAACCAAAACATATTTTATTCTTATTCTGGCATCTGAGCAGCGCACAATATAGTTTTGCTTTTAGCAGGCAGTTCAATTTCCGTTCCATAACTTCTGCAATCCATCAACATATGAACTCAGGAAAGTAGGCAGTTTCTGTGACGGTACAGAAGGTGTTCATTTCAGAGAGAGCATAATGAATGGAGACCCTGCTCAAACAGAACTATAGGGTTTTTTTTTTTTTCCAGTCTCTTCTCCATTTCCTTCCCACCCATAACATGTTTCCTATCAGGCTGGATCACCCTTTATCAACCTTTCCAGAGCATCCAAAAGCATTTGAAAAGAAAAAGAAATTCAACTCTACTGGAGAGTCTTTTCTCTGCAGCATACTTGACCACACCTGCTGGAAACCTGGAATTAGACACAAATTTCAAAAACGTGTCATTCCATATTAAACATCTTATGTAACATAGATCTAGTTATGTTTAATTCAGTGATTTTCAAAATTCCCAACAATGTTAAAAATATTTAATCTAAATAACAAATAGAGTTATATGCAGCTAGCATATATGCTGTGTACTTGCCAAAAATAATTAAAAAGAATATTTAAGCATATTTAACAGACTAACATTGATTACAATGCCCAGTTCTGTGTATAAACAAGACATTAAATATAAATAACATAAGGAAAGTAAAATAAATAAACTTAAAATGCAGGACATGTACAACACACTGCTGCAAAACAGAAACAATACCACCACCTATCAATCCTGTGCAAATGCCTTTGACCACAGAATCTGAGCTCAAATCTGAATCAAAAATGGCACAACGATTTTTCCACATATGGGATGCAAGGTGTTTTTTTTTTAATCTAGCCATGGGGGTCACAGTCCAGTGACTTTTGTGCCGGTCCCAAGCCCGGATAAATAGAGAGGGTTGCGTCAGGAAGGGCATCTGGCGTAAAACATTGCCAAATTTAATCATGCGAATCGTCAGTACTCTGAATTTCATACCGGATCGGTCGAGGCCCGGGTTAACAGCGACCGCCATCGGCGCCGGTGGAAATTGGGCTACTGTTGGTCGAAGAAGTAGAGGAGGGAGGAGAGTGCGTAGACAGAGAGAGAAGAGGAAAGGTAAGAGTGTAGGACTGAGAATAGGAACTCTGAATGTTGGTACTATGACAGGGAAAGGTAGAGAGCTGGCCGATATGATGGAGAGAAGGAAGGTGGATATACTGTGTGTACAGGAGACCAGGTGGAAGGGTAGCAAGGCTCGTAGTATAGGAGCAGGATTCAACCTGTTTTATTATGGTGTGGATAGTAAGAGAAATGGGGTAGGTGTGGTCTTGAAGGAGGAGTTTGGGAGGAATGTTCCGGAGGTGAAGAGAGTGTCAGACAGGGTGAGGAGTCTGAAGTTAGAGACTGAAGGGGTGATGTTGAATGTTGTTAGTGGTTATGTCCCACAGGTAGGTTGTAAGTTAGAGGAGAAAGAGAGATTCTGGAGTGAATTAAATGAGGTGATAGAGAGTATTCCCACGTGTGAGAGAGTGGTGATAGGAGCAGATTTTAATGGACATGTTGGTGAGGGGAACACAGGTGATGAGGAGGTGATGGGCAAGTTTCGAGTTAAGGAAAGGAACCTTGAAGGACAGATGGTAGTGGACTTTGCTAAGAGGATGGACATGGCTGTGGTTAACACTTATTTTCAGAAGAGGGAGGAGCACAGAGTGACTTACAAGAGTAGAGGTAGGAGCACACAGGTAGACTACATCCTACGTAGAAGAGGCAATCTGAAAGAGATTAGTGACTGTAAAGCGGTACTGGGAGAGAGTGTAGCCAGATAGCATAGGATGGTGGTGTGTAGGATGACTTTGATGGTCTGTAAGAAGAGGTCAAAGAAAGATAGAGAAGAAAACCAAGTGGTGGAAGCTGAAAAAGGAGGAATGTTGTGAGAACTTTAGACAGAAGTTGAGGCAGGCTCTGGGTGGTCAGGTAGTGCTGCCAGATGACTGGGAAACTACAGCAGAAGTGATCAGGGTGACAGGAAGAAAGGTGCTGGGGGTGTGTCATCTGGAAGGAGGAAAGAAGATAAGGAGACTTGGTGGTGGAATGAGGAAGTTCGGAATAGTATCCAGAGGAAGAGGTTAGCCAAGAAGAAGTGGGACATGGACAGGACTGAAGAGAATAGACAGGAATACAAGGAGTTACAACACAGAGTGAAGAGGAAGGTGTCTAAGGCCAAGCAGGAGGCATATGACGAGTTGTACACTAGGTTAGACACTAGAGAAGGACAGAAGGACTTGTACAGGTTAGCTAGGCAGAGGGATCGAGATGGGAAGGATGTGCAGCATGTTAAGAGTTATTAAGTATAGAGATGGAAGGGTGCTCACAAGTGAGGAGAGTGTACAGGAGTACTTTGAAGAGTTGATGAATGAGGAAAATGAGAGGGGAAAAAAAGAGAGTAGAAGGGGTGACCTCTGTGGAACAGAAAGTAGATAAGATTAGAAAGGATGAAGTCAGGAAGGCTTTGAAGAGGATGAAAAGTGGAAAGGCAGTTGGTCCTGATGACATCCCGGTGGAGGTCTGGAAGTGTCTAGGAGAGGTAGCAGTGGAATTTTTAAACTAGTTTGTTTAACAGGGTTTTAGAGAGTGAGAAGATGCCTGAGGAATGGAGAAGTAGTGTATTAATGCCGACCTTCAAGAATAAGGGTGACGTGCAGAGTTGCAGCAACTATAGGGGGATAAAGTTGATGAGTCATACCATGAAGCTATGGGAAAGAGTAGTGGAAGCTAGGTTAAGGAAGGTAGTGGAAATTTGTGAGCAGCAGTATGGCTTCATGCCCAGAAAGAGCACAACAGATGCAATTTTTGCTCTGAGAATTTTGACGGAGAAGTATAGGGATGGTCAGAGGGAGTTGCACTGTGTGTTTGTAGACTTGGAGAAAGCGTATGACAGGGTGCCAAGAGAAGAGCTGTGGTACTGTATGAGGAAGTCAGGAGTAGCAGAGAAGTATGTCAGAGTGGTGCAGGACATGTATGAGAGGAGCAGGACGGTGATCAGGTGTGCTGTAGGTCAGACAGAGGAGTTCAAAGTGGAGGTGGGACTGCATTAGGGATCGGCTCTGAGCCCCTTCCTGTTTGCTATGGTGATGGACCAGTTGTCAGAGGAGGTCAGACAGGAGTCTCTTTGAACAATGATGTTTGCGGATGACATTGTGATCTGTAGTGAGAGCAGGGAGCAGGTGGAGGAAAACCTAGAGAGGTGGAGGTTTGCACTGGAGAGAAGAGGAATGAAAGTCAGACGTAGTAAGATTACAGGGTGAAGAGGTGAAAAAGGTACAGGAGTTTAAGTACTTGGGGTCAACAGTCCAGAGTAATGGAGAGTGTGGGACAGAGGTGAAGAAGCGAGTGCAGGCAGGTTGGAATGGGTGGAGAAAGGTGTCTGGAGTTCTGTGTGATATCAGCGAGAATCAAGGGGAAGGTGTACAAGACAGTGGTGAGACCGGCCATGCTGTATGGTTTAGAGACAGTGTCACTGAGGAAGAGACAGGAGTCAGAGCTAGTCAGGAGTCAGTGTCACTGAGGAAGAGACAGTCTCAAAGGACACATAGGGACACAATCATTGTTGTACAGATTGAATAAACTTGAATAAATCCTCTATGCCAGAATGTAATCCTGATCTAGAAATGCAACAATAAAGCTATGTATCGCTACAGCTTCATCTTCAGTTCATCATCTACATTCCAGGTCTCATCCCTCTAGTTCCTGGTCCCCTACAAGACCCTGAACCCATGGAAAACACTACCAACATTGTGGATGGAGCTCCTCAATTCACTGAGAAGGCCTTCCTGGGCTCAGAGGAGAGGACATTAGCTCCAGCATCTGGTAGACTGGCAGGGTTATTGTCTGGAGGAGAAACCACAGTCCATGCCAAGGATGCCAGGTGCTGATCATATCCATGTGGGTGTCTATCAAGTCAACCACAACAACCAGTCTTGTTACCTCTAATCATGTACTAATGTACTCTATTATGTTTCTAATAACTTTAGTTTGCTATTTCTAGTTCAGTTTCCCATTTGTTTACTTTGCTAGTTAATTCATGCCTTTGTTTCTTGTTCTGTTGTATTTAACTTCTTGAGTTCTGCCTTTATTCTCTGATTTTTTTTTTTATCACAGTATTATACTCCAGTACAATTTTATTGGACAAGTACCATTCCAAGAGTACTGATTTTCTTTTTATTTAAAAAAAAAAAAAAAAAAAAAAAAAAAAAAAAAAAAAAAAAGCACTGGTAGATTTCACTGTTTGTATCACTCCACTTGTCTGTTTTCTATATAAAATTCTAGCAAAAGTTGTTACGATGACAGTTACTGCATTTACTATGAGCTGCCAGTCAGTTAACACCCAATGCTCTTTCCAGCTGTGGGTTCTTTGGGAACTATTTTCATTGACAGAGGAAAAAAAATAAACAAAATATTTGGCCATATTGTTTCTGAAATGTTAATCTGTCAATATTAATTTCTTGTTTATAGAACTTTTGTTTAAAAGCAATATCACACTTGCTATTGTTCTGTTGTACTGAATGTGTTAATATTCAGTACCTCAGCCCTCTTGTTTGTTTGATATTGCTTAATAGTGTTGTCATTGTAATTTGTAATTTTTTTTTTTTAAATTGCTCTGAAAAAGTGTATCTGCCAAATGTGATTAAAGATGCAACGTGTATATACCAATCTATGGACATGTATATACAACAGCAATCCCTTAGAGAGAAATTCCCTACCAAGTTTTCCATCATCAGATTGGTGGGGGAGCTTGGGGACTGCCGAAAACGCTCCTTGTGATTGGCTTTGAACTACATGTTGAATTCATTATATTGTGCATTTTATTTCATGACACAGCTGGATTGGATTTTCTGTTGAAATAACTACGGATGATCATTTTTCATCATCAGATTCAATTATTCATAAGTAACAAGAGTTCCAGTTGCTAAGTTGCCCAACTAAATGCAGTTTAATTGCAAAGATTGCAAAAAAATAAAAAATTCTTCCGGCAGAATGGAAATCAACTTATCGGACACTTTCAATCAGTATAAACAAATGAATAATTTTATCGCTGCAAGCCTGTTATTAGTCAGGACACTGTTGGGTTTCCGTGCGTAGAGTATCATGGCCTTGTGTTTAGCTGCTGGTGAGCAGGGCAGTGGGAAAGGGGAGGGGTGTGAGCCCCCTGCTGGGCAAACAATTCACACCTCTCCACAATAACACTGGCACATTGGCACAACTAAAGCTTTTTTAATAGTAAAACACTGTATAACTGCCACAATAAAATTATAACATGAAAACCTAGTAGGCTAGGTAAATAATGAAATACTTAGGAGACAATACAAATTCTTAATGCTCTGAGTGTCTACTTTCATATAAGCCATTAACCATTACTGTTGAGTGTGACATCACAAATACATTCAATGCTGAACATGGGCACCCCAAAACAGGCAGAAATTCCATTTTTTGGCCTCTGGTAAAAAGAGCTAATCCTACTAGGAATGCTTTCCTACAAAAATGGTTTTGGTGGGATGTTGAACCATTCTTCATGAAGAAAATCTTTTTCTGTGAGATAAATGAGCTGGATATCTACTTTGCAGCCTGCACTCCAGAACTTCCCATAAAGGTTTGATGATTGGAGAGGCCATGAAAGGTGCTTGACTTCAACCTGGTGTTCATCAAACCACACCTGGATAATTTTCCCAGTATGTATGAGGGCATAATCATCAAGGAATATGGGAACATAATCAAGAACAAGTGTTTGCACCAGGACATGTCAATAGGAGTGCCTGTGTTAGTCAGGTTCACTAGTGTTTATGTAGCTATTATTAAAGCAATGGCTAAAGCTGTCTCGTTAAATTATGTATTCTTGGTATTTTCGAGCTATGATTTAGAGTCTTAATGCAAGGTACAATCTTCCTACACTACCCTGGTCTGCTCGTCTAGCACTGGCTACAACTAAAAATGAGGTCTTGCTCGGTTGTTCATCATTTGTTATACATATCACAACACTTCCATTAACATGAGTGATATTCACTTCAGTCTCTGATAAAGCAATTGGAAAACATCTGAAAACCTCAGTTGGCCATTAATAATCATTTATAATTTTATTTTCATTTTTGTTCTCTCTGTGTCATTTTATTATTTAAACAAGCATGTTTGTCTGGCTTATTTATTATTTGGTGTGAGTAATTTTTATAATTGCAAATCATAGGAGGTCCCTGGCATGAATCATTTGCTACCATTAACAAGTTGTTTGGGCAAGTTGATTAAGCATATGCATTAACTTTTAAACGCTTTATTTAAATTGAATAAAGCGATGTCCTCTAAGTATTTCACATGATTCCTATTCTTCTGCTGATTAATGAAAGTATTAAGTAATTCATTAAGTCTTGGGCTTTTTTATTCTTATAAAATATAAAATATATTCAAGCCATTATTCTGCAGACAATTTGAATAACAAAATCTATAGTCCGTCTTAGACCTGTATTATAAAGTGCATCTGTTGCTATAAAACTGCCTAGTATTTGTTGGCTGCTACATGACCATGCAGAGCAATCAATGGGCTTAATGATTTCCACAAGATGCCCACCCATAACCATTATGATTCCTCCACCATACTTAATAGCTGGCAGCAAATTGTGGATTGAAGGCATCCTTCACCTTCCTTCAAACATAAATTTATCCAGATGTAGGAAATATGGTGAAAGCCAACTCGTCAGACCATATTAATTTTTTCATTGCTGTGGGGTCAAGGTTCTGTGCTCCTTATACTAAATTACACCATGTCTTTGCACACTGGCCTTTGATGCAAAAGGTTTCTGAATAGCAGCACTGCCATGAATTACAGCATTGTGACACTCGCACTGTACAGTTTTGTTGAGACTTGGTCACAGAGCTGCTCATGCAATTTCAGTGACTATACTTAAGTATACGTTTGGTGTATTTATACTTATATTTACTTGAGTATTATTTAAATACTTGTACTCTTAATTACATTTAAAAATATATATGTTTTTACTTTTACAACACTCTTTACATTTACCTTCTTAATTTAGCATCCAATCATTTCAGGTTAGGATCCAATCAGGTTCATCAGTGTAGAAAAAAAAAAAAAAACAACAACAAAACTTTCAAGTACCAGTCTCATGCTACACATGTAGTTAATGCCATAGCTATCTGCATGAATCTGAACATAGATAAGCCATTGTACTGCAGTGTGGAGCTTGAGGATGAGCAACCCTGGCCCTACCTTTGATGCAAAAGGTTTTCAATATGCTGATGCAAACATGTTTCTATATGCTGGCATAGACTGATAAAATGAGACGTCAGCTTCGCTGGCATGAACTACTATAATCTGAAAAAGAATGTCGAGGGACGTTGCTAATTTGCCAACATTAACTGCCTATTTTTATCTGTTTTCTTGGTTAGACTAGCTTTGAGTCTAGCACCTAACATAATAGCCAAGGCAGCAATGAAAGTGAAATTCTAGCCAGTGGTAAATATTGGTTATTTACATGATAATTAGCAAACTGTGTAGCATTAGTCACGCATATGACCAGCAAACTTCCAGGGATAAATGATAAAACTTGCTTTTCAGATTAAACCATGACATTAGATTAATTTTTTCTTCAGTTAAAATATTACTTTTTAAGCACAATTTAAAATTAGCCGCCATTTTACTTTCACTTGAGTACATTTTGTCGGGATATATCTACTGTCAATTTTATCCTTACAATATTAATGAATATTAAGGTTTTGTTGTGAAGAGACCCGCCTTCGCTCTCTGTGCACAGAGCTTGTGTTCTCTCCATGCTTCTGAGCTTTCCTCCAGTTTCCTCCCCCAGTCCAAAGACATGTATTGTAAGCTGGATAAGTGGTATGGAAAATGGATGGATGGATGGAAGTGATGACTGGAAATAATGAAAAGAAAAAAAAAAAATAGGGCTTCTTAATGTTTAAATTTGCCATTTAAGGAATAGTCATCATGTTAAGTGTATCTTGGCCCTGAAGTGTAGGCATGCTATGGGACACCCTTGGGAGCATGGGACAATTATGTGATCTGAAAGACAAATCCACTTCTATCATGGGTAAGTGTTAAGCCCAGTGACTCTTTACTAGGCCCAGATGTTCATATTTACAACCTCATTACTGATTCCTTTGAACTCACCATCTCTTTACAGATTAAACTCAATAAAATGGCAGGGCTGCTGGTTTCCATCAACAAACTCGCTACAAATAACACCACCACATAGTGATGTCAATTAAATCAATGCCATCCTTTCTGAAGAACATCTATGATTAGCAGGACACAAATGTGAGTTTACATAAGCAGCATGTGTAATAACTTCTGAATGCAGTGATTCGATTTACTGTGGAACTTTCTATACAAACTTTATAACATGTCTGCATCAACCTGTCTGATGTGTCAATCGTCATTCTTCAGACCCAACATTACTGCTTTTCTAAAGCAAGCATGGCAACCCTGTGCCCCACTGTGTTAATTATACCCACTTACTGACAGGTCAAAGACTTACATCCTATGTATGTTGAAACTGCACCCTAATCACTATGTAGTGCATTACTGAAAGTGCACTCATGTCTGAAATAATTCTGCACCCTTTAATTTCCACAACAGATATAGAATTCCCATAACGCATCATAGTTTTAGAGACTACTCTGAGCTTATATGGCAAATACTGGAGGTATAGACACAAATAATATATGTTGCATACACAGAGTAGAGATAATTATGATATAAAATTATTAGAAAAAAAATTATGCCACCTCACAGCTCCAGGTTCCCCAGGTCAATCCTGAGCTCAGGTTGCAGTCTGTGCATTTTGCATATTCTCCCCATGTTTGCGTGGGTTTCTTACAGCTCCTCCATTTTCCAAACCCATGCAGGCAAGCGGATAGGTGACAATAAACTGCCCCAAGTTGTGAATGAGTCTGTGAGCACGCATGATGCCCCGAGACTGGCATCCTGTGTTCTACGTGCTCTTACGCCAGGGTTCTAATTTTTTTTTTTTTTTTAATTTACAAAAAACTTAAAAATTGTGAATGCTTGCAACAAGTGGAAAACCAACTGTATGTTACAAGGATGCTAGATGTAGTGATTTATAAGCTCATGCTGGAAAGGAAAATATTCTAAAATATATTTTTGTATTTGTTTCTTATTTAACCATTATGAAAGGGGAGAGTAGAAAATTTGGGGAACATCATGGGCACTTCCTTCTTAACACAATATCGAGGAGCGCGATCTACTACATGATAAAACATTTCGCCTGGCTGTCCCCAGGCTCCCCAGTGTGTCCTACCACTGTACTACCTTGTCCCTGGTTTCTCAATATGAATAACTGTAGTATCCTTGAACAATAACACATGGACTACTCCCTGCACATTAGAAAAGCAGCTGGACCAGATTTCATCTCCCCTCTCTACTGCTAAACCTCTGTCAGTTTTTTAAACCAATCTTTCCATCTACAAAAACTGTTCGTGCCTGCTTCTAAACATACACAATCATAAAAATGTCAGTGAGCAGTTGCATTGCTATCTGTAGTGGGGAATTTCAAATTCTACCTGTCCTTTGCAGTTTGCCTGGATAGCCAAGAGGTCAGTGGATGATATGGTAGTGCATCTAAACTTCATCTACCAGCACCTTGAAACCCCTGGAACATATGCAGCTCTGCTTTCATTACCATCATCCCAGAGCTTCTAGAAAAGAAACTCACCAAGTTTA
>CM040993.1:13090804-13141532 GCA_022985145.1 Pangasius djambal
AACAGAACTACAACATGACCTCTATTACACATAGAGTAAGTCCCACAAGGGTTTATTCTTCCTTCTGCCACAGGCAACACTGGTACAGTTCTACACAGTCATCACTGAAATGAAACCTTAATGTCAACCATAACAGTGTGGTTTGGCACTTTGTCCGCTGTGGCTGAGGGCAGGCTGCAGCACATAATCCATGCCTCTGAAAAGATCAAGTGCACTTTACCACCCACCTAGGGTAATGCGCACTTTATTCACCAACCATCCAGCAACTGCATGTGCCCAGGGTAAGGAAGCGAGCAGGAAAGGTCATAACTCACCCTTCTGCGCTGGGTCACCATTTCTTTCAGAAACTAACCTCTCCCAAACCAACATGCAGATGAACTTGTAGTACTCCAGAAAAGAAGTACAACAGAGAAGATTAATGACGAATTAAAGGCGAGCGCTGCAGTGATGGCTTCCTTGACTCTGCATTTAACATTAATTAATAAGAAAAGCAATATGCATATAACAAAAGTTCAGCACATTACATCATTTCTTTTTCACAGTAATGACTGGCTATGAACGCCAGAGACTTTAAACACTTTCCATCACACTAGAAGGAACAAGAAAGTACAATCAACGGGACACTCAAATCTCAAGCTTTCTACAAACAGTATAAGGTTTCCAGAATGTACACATAAGCACTGGGAGAGCATATAATATTTTCATCAACATCTACCCCTAACACAAAATGGCGGTATGAAACTGATGATACAACAATGCAAGCTAATATATTAACCACATGCTCATACTACACATACTAAATTGATTAAGACAAACGTAATGCATAACTCACAGTTAACAGACAATAAAAAAAAGAGGGGGGGGGGTGTTAAATGACCCAAATGTAAGTTTAAGATGACTCGTAACTTTCGACATATTGAGCATTTATTATGAATAGCGGGCTATCGCACTAACCGCGAAGCACCCCTGCTAACCATGTTATGCTAACCTGCTAACTAAACCCATGACACACTATTAATTGAGTCAGACGAACTGCTTTTAACACATACAACTCATTATCATCACACTGAACAGAATTTATACTCAACCGGGAAGTGTGTTTTGTGCATTCTGTTCTCCAGATACCTGAAAAGAAGTATAACAGAACAAATTAATGACGAATTAAAGACGAGCCCTGCAATGATGGCTTCCTTGACTCTGTATTTAACACTAATGAAGCGCATCACAGGCGCGCCACCTATCGAGACGTGCAATGACGTCATGACGCAGGTACGCCAAACAAACAGAACTAATTCAACAAAATGCACATAACACTTTTTTTTTTTTCATATAACGCACAAATAAGCAATTAAACATTCTTAACAATATTAGAAAAATAACATTAAACAATTTTATAATGCATTTAAAGGAAAATTGTACAACCAGGAACATAACTTACATTCAATATATCACATACTCAGTAATCAGTTCAGTTGAACTTGAAATGTACTACTCATTGTACTCTGAGAACTGAACATCTCGTAGTTTAAGTGTCTTGCTTACACATCTGAACATTTGTATTTTAAAGATATTTCAATTATTTGGCTGTTTGCATAACTATTGCATTTTCTGGACTAGTTAGATATCATGTGGGTGCAGTATTTATGGCTTTTCATTGTTATTGTTTATTATCTGTGCTTTTTGATTGACTAGGTGACATGGATTTTTGTCTACACACTGTGCCTTCATGAGCAGTATTGGGTTTATGTCAAATATAGCACTTTGTGCCATGGCCAAAAAAAGTTCAGTTTTGGTCTCATTAAACCAGAGAACCTTTTTCCACATGTTTGCAGGCATGAGTCTCCTACTTTTGGCAAACCTCAGATGGAATTTCATATCACTTTTTTGGCTTTCTTCTCTCCATTCTTCCATAAAGCTCAGCTTTGTGGAGTGTACAGGTTGATCTCTGAAAAGCTTCTCCCATCTGAGCTGTGGATCTCTTCAGCTCCTTCAGGGTTACCTTGGCCTTTTGGTTGATTTAATAATGGATTCAGTGGGATATTCAATTTTTTTTATTATTATTATTTTCGTAACCACCAAACCCTGATTGATACCTTTCTAGAACTTTTTCCCAGACTTGTTCTAATAGCTCCTGAGTCTTCATGATACTGTTTGTTTCTATACGCTCTTTACTCTGTAAAGAACCACTCTGTGTGGTTCAGTGAACAGGGGTATTTATACTGAAGTCATGTGACACTTTAATTGCACAGGTGAACTCCAGTCACCTAATTATGGCAACTGTTTGCATCAGAATGGGGGTCAATATTTATACAGTCACAATTGTTACATTTTTTTTTTTAAATTAATAAATAATACTTGTTAATGCTTGTAAATAATTAAGCAAACTATACTGATTCCCCCAATTTAATATATTATTTCTGCATAGATTCATGACATGTAACCCCAGTTAAGTCCATTTCAGTTCTAGAGTGTAACACTACAAAATGTGACCACAAAAAGATCAACAGGATGAATATTTATGCAAGAATCTTTATTGGTATGAAACACTTTTACATGATAAAACAAATATTACAATAATCACAAAATGCAATGAGACAGGGTGCCGGACTTAATGGTGCAAAAATCAGAGAATATGATTTTCTATTGTGGTATTCATACTGGTTGCATGCGACAATGAACATCGCACAACGTCTGCTCAGTATCTAAAAACCTCTCGCTCTATTTCACCCACATTTTACTTGTCTGTTCTCACCTCCAAATTACTGTAATTGTTTGGTCAGATTATGGAGTGTAACAGAGACAAAAACAGTGTCAAAATGTTTTCTCATTGATATAGCTAATGACTGTGCAGTCCTGGTGTATGGCTGCACTGAATCTACCCTTAACTCTTACTGCAAGTAAGATCATCCCTTTACCAATGCTCACTGCCAGTCAGTAAAGCATACTGATATCCATAACCACAAAATAACAAGAAAATATCTGTATTTACATCAACAAAATATTATAAACATTGTGATTAGGAAAGATTCTCATATCCATTTAGAAATAGGAAAAATGCGCTGCACTGGGCCCGTCCACTAAGCTGTGCTTGGCTCATGCATTGGTCTTTCCCAATTAAAAAAAAGTGCAATTTATTTTTATAACCGTTAGGCATGCTAAAACAGTTCATTAAATGTTCAAGTGGTTTGCTAAACATTTAATTTTTCTGCATATTCAACAAGAAATTGTTGTTTGTTCAATAGCGATCCAATTATGGTACAAAATATAAGTCAATACATATGAAAATAATGAAATATGTAATTGAAGGGACACCACATTATGTAGTGATATATTGCTGTAAGAATTTTAAGCTTGTGATATAAATTTTTGCCCATAGCTAATGTGTAATATACTGTACTTAATTTGGTCATACATATCACTGAAGCGGCATGTATGCACAAATTCTAATAGAAAACCTTGTATTGGGAAATCCTTGGCCAATAAAGAGATTTTGATATCACAAAAATTCCTATAGTGTTTCTGATATCCTGTAGTGTTTGTGATATGTAGTGTGTGTACTGTATGTACTCCCAACATTTAATTTCAATGTTTTTACTATTGTAGCACCCAAATTTCTCCTTAGGGACAAATATCCATCCATAAGCACAGAAATAAAGAAGGCTGCTAACATCCCCTTTTTAGAGCACCAGCAACTCATTAAGTTTAATCTAACATACCTTAGAATATGATAAACAAATGAGGGACTGCAACCCTAGTCAAGATTAATAGCCAGATAATACCTTAAAGGTAGCTCACTGCAGAAGATGCACTGGGTTTATGTGTGTCTGCATGTATGAATGCATATACTTAAGCATGTTACATGTTATTTATTTTGTGTGGTTGTGCTCAGTTTATTCGTACTCCATTGTTGTGATTTACACTACAAGGATTCTTTGATCCACGTGCCAGAACAAAGACTTGCATAAGATATTTACAATTACAATTTACATCAGAATTCAAAGTTGTTATAATGTAAGTTGTGTATATTGTGTATTATGGAGCTGTTTCGGCCCGGAGCAGAAAATATGTCCTCCTATTTACTTCCTAATTTAACAAAGGTCATACTTATGCTTTCTTTATTTTTATTTTGCTAATGCTGTGTAGCAGGTCTAAGTGATTATCTGTTTTCTTATGGTTCTTATTTGTTTCATTTTCTTTCTTTCCTTGCATGATTTCTTCCTCTGAGGCTGCAAAGAACAAAGGCAAGGATCAAAAACACTGATGTACATATTTTCAACATGACCTCTATTATGGGCATGTTGGTGTAACACCAGCTCAGGATATCATCCCTCCCTGCCAGTCCAGGTTGCACTCTACTGAGTTCTAGCATGACATCTGACCCCCATTTCTGTTCACTTCAATTCACATATAAAGTATAAGCTCACAGTTTCTGTTTGTGAAGTCTTGACAATTCCCTAGTTGCATACGTTCTAAGCCTTGTTTGACCCTGATAGTCTTACATGTCTCTAAACCTTTGCCTGTTCTTTTGACTACTCATTTTATTAAACACTGGTTCTGTCATTTGTTGCCTGATCATGATTTGACTTGCCTGCTATATCTTTTTGGATTGTGGTACTATTAGTAAATCTTTTCTGCACATGGATAGCACATAGTTTCGCAGTTTCCAAAGTTTCTCTGGATTTTATTGCTTTAAAGTTGGACTTTGATCCAAAGTTTTTCTTTGCAGCTTTTCATCAATTAAATGTGTACAGAAACACTTCAAACTGTTTTATTGTGGCTTTTGCATGTATCAAATGGGATAATTAGAGACAACACAACACAAGCTAACAAAGGTAAAAGAACCAAAAGCATTTACATTTATGAAGACATGGCATTCATGCCATAGCTTGTAAACTGTTGCAGATGTGGAGGTGTCTGGAGTTGGAGATTTTACACTTTAGGTTTACGTGACAAGATGCAATATTGAACAAGCAACAAAGAGCTGAGGAAGTGTCAGTGTCAAGTATTGAGAAGAATCACTACTTGGCTCATTTCTCCAGTCCCTAGCTTCATAGATAAATGCATAATACCTTCAAAATTCATCACCTCTGCATGTGCATTTAGTTCTCTGGCTCTCATGAGTTGTACTACTGCCCACACCAAAATCCACAGATCAGACTGACTTTGGAACACAATATGGTCAATAAAAGAAAATCTTTTCCTTTTTATGGAGATTTGATTTCATGTTAATTGGCTTAGCCTTTCCCTAGCTCCTGAATCTCATCAAATGTGCTTTTCTTATGTGGAAAAATACCTTGATTTGCACAACTTTTATCACAATTAGACATTTTATTTTCTCCTAATATCCATGGTTGATTTTAACTAGGCCAATCTAGAGAAAGACTTTCAATTGCCTCCAAAATTGTAGAAACAGTAGTGGTTGCGAAGATCCAAATTTGCAAACACAGACCAAGTGCAGTCTCATATCATATCTAATATGCTATTTATAGTTGATAGCCATGAGCCATATTTTCAGCGGTGGTGGAAAAAAAATGATTGAGAAATTCTACTGAAGCTATAGTGAAAGTATAGATAATGTGCCAAAGTATCCAGCGAAGAATGTATTCAAATGAAAGTCAAGTATTAAAAAGTTTCTTTTTTTTTTCTGTGAAAAAGTTTGTTATCTAAAACTATTATAAGATCAATATCATTTTAAAGCAACTATACATTTTGCCTGAAAACATCATGCAGTCTCTGTAAGTTTGCTGGTCATGTGCATGACTAATGCTACATAGTTTCCTACTGAATTAATCAGAAGTAAAATATCATTTAAATAACCAATATTTACTATTAGACAGAATTTCACTTGCTGCCTAGCCAATTCTGTTAGCTAAAAATCAATGCTAGTCTAACCTGGCATTAGTAAAGAAAACAGGCTAACTTAACTTCACCTGGCTATATTTAGCTATCAAAACTTACCTCAACATGCCTTATAGGGAGGCAAAGGACACACCTGATTTTATAAGAGTCCTTGGTTACTCCAGCATATTGAAACATTTTATTGACATAGGGCCAGAGGGACTCAAGCTCAAGCTCGTCACTGCAGTCCTGTGGCTTATCTATGTTCAGAAGCACATGGATAGCTCTACATTCTCTACGTTTGAACTAAACTGAAATGATTGGTTGCTAAACTGAGCCCATTCAACTCATATACAACATATATTCATTGGCCGAATGACATAAGAGCCCTGAGTACTTAACAGTACTGAGTAGAAGGTCTAAATGTAAGAAGTAAAATGTTTTTTTTCCTTGTAAAAATTTCAATAATAATCAAGTATAAATACACCAAAATAATACTTAAGTGTAATAATACTTAAAGTGAGATTAGGATTCAATTTCAGGATTTACTTAGAAAATGATGAATGATGAATGGATGATGCATTTGAACATGTGATGTGGTGTGTAGTTCTATATGATTCTGGGACTTTAAGTCCAATGTGGAAGTGTTATGTAGAAGGGCAGAATTCTGGGAGTTTGAGTTTCTAGTGGATGATGATGTATGATATATGATGATTAAGTATAGTAACAAAGTATAATTACTCAGTATCTTCCACCTCTGATTCGCAAACTTCTCTACAGGCCTGCTAAGTATTCTAAACCATTTTACAATCTGTATCAAGTATATTTGGTTTGTCAATTGTTTAGGAGTACATCAATTTTGTATTTTGTTATTCAGTCTGTAAAAAATACCTGTCAAAATTCAGAAAAATAAAGTGATTCCAAAAAGAAATTATTTTAAATTTGTGAAAGCATTTTGTATCATTTTTTTAAAATATAAATATATATATATATAAATATATATATATATATATATATATATATATATATATATATATATATATATATATATATATATATATATATATATATATAAATCTATCTTAGACAGATACTTACTGGATTAGTTCAGCTCAGGCCATTCCTCTCTTGTTCAGAATTATCTTCATTCTTAACCACAAAGCAATTTGACTTAATAAAAAGAGCATGTATACCAATGGTTCAAAATGAAATTATTGTGTCTGGGGTTTTTTGGCCCATGTTTGTCTCAAAATGTGATTTGTGTGTTCTGTAATAAGCAGAAAGGCAAATGGCCAATCACTCTGAAGCAAAACTTTCCTTTACGCCACAGTTTGCAACTTCTTTTCATTACATTTCCCATTAAGTCAATATTCACATCATATTTGTGGATCTTATATTATAAATTATATAAACACATCTATGAATTATCCAGCATATGATATATACTGTATGTATGTTATTACTACATAAATCCTAGTTTTGGCAGCATTGAGAATGAATCTTTACAAAGCCATTACAAATAAGAAATAATGTCAGCCATGTTTTTTTTGGCAAAGTCCTTGATATTTTTGAAGATATTATAAAATATATACACATAGAATGTGAGATATAGTTAGAGTTATTCCATCATTTATTCCATCTAGTTCTGCTTTAAATATGGCAAACTGGAGACACATTTGACTACAAGAGTAAATGCATAGGCTATGGTTAAAATCTTATCAGGATACAATCCAGATACAAGACACATAACAACCAGATGTAAACTGGATGTTGGGGGAAAAAACGTATTTACCATAAATATTTACCTAGTGTGTTTGGATCCACAGATGCTAAAATGCATATCAGGACAGCTTCTAGGGGATTTAGGCAGCTTATTCATACAGTTAGTTTATGCAGTGTGAATGTTTTTAAGTGCTTGATATGATGAATATGAAGACTTTCTGTAATTTTTTTTTTCTGGATCCATAAGACTTGTAAGACATGGATTATCAAAAAAGAAATATGTACATACTGTATTTGTCCAAATTAAATAAGCAGAAAAATAAATCTGTTGAATATAAGATAAACCTGTTTAATATGTGTACAATGAAAATATAAACATTCTCTTTTAACTAAGATGTATATGCTTAAATTAGATGAAAACTTTACACATAATTAAAATGTGTACGTTTTAGGTTTTGACTGAAATATTTTTTTGGTTGTGTATTATATAATAGGAATTCTCTTATACTACACTAAACACTTGAATAACACTTAATCTGATATTTTGATCACTCACAGATACTATTATCTATTATCCTACTAACCTAAATTGTTTGTAATGGTGCATTCAAGGTAGCGATTTCGAGATTGTTCCCAGGCACCAAACATCAGGCACAATCTTGGAGAAAGGACAATGTGCAGAAGAGCTTGACTGCATCAATTTTTTGCTTTGATCACCCGTCAGACTGTCATGTTGACATCTTCCACAGGCCCGTGTATGCTTATTAAAAACACTGTGAAACACACCAGCCCAAAATATACATGACAAACATAACTACCAGTGTCAGTAATCTGTATATTTTCCCAAAACAATTCAAGGACATAATTTTTTTTGTGTCAATGAAACCCTTTTCATGATCTGCAGTATGTTCTCAGCTGTCTTGCAGCAATACCATAAATACCACAAAATAGTTCAGTACATCCTTAATAAAGAGTGAAATGATGTGCTGACCACGTGTTGTCCTGTAAAGCAGAACATTGGACTTTTTGTCAAACATTGCTCATGACAACTTCTTCTTCTTCTTCTTCTTCTTCTTCTTTTGACTTTTCCCTTCAGGGGTCGCCACAGCGAATCATCACTCTCCACCTATCCCTATCTTCTGCATCCTCAACACTTGCACCCACTAACTTCATATCCTCATTTATTGTTGCTCATGACAATATGCTTTCTTAAAATAACCTCTCAAATATTTTTGCAAAACCTACAAAATGTTATATAATCTGCATACACTTGAAGAAACACTCACAGCATTGCATCTCTTGGCTAAGATGAAGGCCTCATGCCATATCTTAAAGGAATGGAAAATGGCATGTACTTGACATTGCTTTTCATAATGCCATGGATTTGACAAATGATTTTCATAAGTCTGGACATTAGGAATTACAGGGTAAGATTTGAAATCAAGCATCATGCTCGTGTTCACAAGATTAGAACCCGATTGAATAGGAAGACATTCCTAGAGGTCCTTCACTCATCAACACAGATATCTGTTTATATGCCTATTGTTCCCCTCAAGTTTAAAGGAAGCTGGTCAACTGTTCCTTATGCTTCTTCATCTTGGAGTTATTTGCAATTATGATGCACCTTCCAGCTGTAGTGGACAATTACTCCTGATAAATTGAGTGGATAAATTCACCTGCCAACTTCCTTTCTGCTGTAATGGATACAGTGAATCCTTTTTACAATATTCAGTCTGGTTTCAGGAAGCATCATACTGTCAGAGCTTAACAGAATCAGCTCTGCTAAAGTAATCAACGACCCACTGCTTGTCCTGTTTATCTAGTTACACTAGTTCTTGCTGGATTTAAATTTTATTTGATAGACAACTATCGGTTTGTTAGCAATAAATAGAGATACAGTCTCCCACAAGGTTTTGTCTTAGGCTACTGTTGAGTGAAAATCAGAGAATAATAGAGGTCAGTTATTCACAATTGTCCATGGAGGAAAAGCTCTACCAAAGGATGGAAGACCTGAGTATGTACTGTGGACAAAATTACATTATAATGTACTGCGTGGCCCCATAATGAGCCTTCTACCATCACTTGCATACAGAATCTCATTTCTCATCACCATGTCCCCCTCATAACCCCAGTGTTTTGGGTATCCTCTGGAATGTTGCTGTTCATAATCCATCCATATCCTCATCCATCCATATCCATCCTGGAAGAATGAAGGGAAGAAATAGTACTTTGCGCTTGTACTATAAAAAACTCATGGTCATACCACTCAAATCAAATTCAAATGAAAACCTGAAAAGTATTTCTGTTGTTCCCTGAAGCTTGTGCCATGGAAGAATATGTAATGGTGGTATTAAAATTTAGTTACATTTTGTGGAGAAAGGGATGGAGTTCTTTGACCCTGAATTAATTACAGGGCTTTAAATACTAATACATTTTCCCCATTAGTGTCTGCGGGGAGTACAAATCATCAACAAGCTTGACCTGTGCAGTGCTTACAGCCTGATGTGTACTAGAGAGGGGGTGGACTAGAAGATGCTCTTCATCACCACCACTTGTCACTACAAATATCTGGTAATGTCTTATGGACTGATCAATGCTCCCTCACTTTTCCAGACTTTTATTAGTGAGAAAGTCTGTGAGTTCTTGAACTAGTTTGCAATGCTCTACATAAATATATATCCTTATATTTTGTACCTCAGAATAGGAGAATATAGAAATGTCTCTCAAATTGTAACAAAGCTTCTATAAAACTGACTGTAGGTCAAACAGGAAAAATGTGAATTCCGCAAACCTCTGCACAGGGGGGTTGAGATGGACAAAGCCAGAGTTGAGGCTGTAACTTCCTGGCCCCAACACAATAGGATCAAGAGGTTTCAGAGGTTCCTAGGACACAGTAACTTTACAAAATGTTCATTCAGGGCTCCAGTTCTGTGGCCGCCCCCGTCACCTCATTGTTCAACAGAAAACTCAAACCTAAAATGGAATGATGCTATGTCTAAAGCATTTTCAGACATGCTTTGTAGGATCATTTTAGTGCACTATCTGCCATCGCCCAGATTCTATACTATAGTCATAGTTAAATAGTCCTCCAAAATTACACAGATGTGCCTGCTTCTTCAGGAAGCTCAACCTAGCAGAACATAATTTTATTGTAGGATACCAGAAGCTATGTATTAGCCCTAATAGCAACTTTAGAAGAGTGATAAACATCTCTTCTTATTCCTCACTGACCAAAAGATTTTTGAATATGTTAAATCAGCTTAGAAACTGTATTCTGCTAGGCCCGTTAGGCCCCCTTTTTTTTTTTTTTAACCACTTTTATTTTACATATAGACCAGGATCAAAGAACACGAAAGCAGATGCACTGTTCCGAGTCCATGACAATCCCTATCAGAGTCTGGCACATTTTCCAAGGTCTTGTTTTTTAGAGCTCTTGTTTGATGGAAGATTATGGAAGGCATCACTAGGACTCAGAATGTTGAAACCACACCACCAGAATGACCTCCTGAAAATATATGCACCATATCATGTGACACCGACTCAGTCTGCACCTCAGTCAGCTCAGAGAAAAATAATGCTGGTAACAAACTAGATCTGGTGGATATTGCTAAGCAAGTTCACTAAGCAACAACTATCATGGCACTCCCGAAGACAATGTCTCAGAAAGGGGTGTGCAATTCATGCCACATGTTTGGAAAGCCATTTGTCACCAACTCATCATGAATGTAAGTCTCTCTTGTGGATATCACTCACAGTCAAATGGTCAGGTGGAATGTGTGAACCAAGAGATTGGTCAGTTCCTCTGATTCTAGGAGCAACCAGCAGGAATGGAGTAGTTACCTTGGCTGAGCAGCATATGCACAGAGCTTTCTCAATCCTTTACTGGCTTCACTACATTTCAACGTGTGTTGGGTTATCAACCCCCAGTATTCCCATTCTCTGGACAACTGTCTGAGGTCCTTGCCATTGATGAGGAAAAGCGATCCTGGGAGGCAGCTCATGTCCAACTGCTCGGAGTGGTACAGCAGCAGAGGCTCCAAGTAAACTGGTGGCAGAGATCTTGTCCATACCTGTGCCCAGGCCAAATGGTCAGGCTTTTTATCAGGGACCTGCATCTGAGACTACCTGCACAAAAGGACCTTGTAAATTATTAGAAAAATACATCAGGTTTCTTATCTCCTACAATTACAACCACTGAATAGCACCCATTTTCCATGTATCTATGTTAAAGCCTGTTTCTCATTTCGCTCAGGTCCTGGTAGCAGGAGCTGGGTTTCCCAACCTATTGAGATTGAAGGTTTTCCAGCTTACCTTGTTCAGACCCTCCTTGACTCCAAGCAGTGGGGCTGGGGGAATATTCTGTCTCAAGGACTGGGAGGTGTATGGTCCCAGGGAAGGCTCCTGAGTTACTGCAGAAGACATTCTAAATACACATATTATCATAGATGGGCCAGTGATAGGCCCCACTGCAGGGGTGGTTCAGCTTCAGGAGCATTCTGCTAGGAATGTTATGCCTCCCCAACCATCAGAGGTCATAATTTCTAAGATACTAACACATCCCTGCTGTTCATTCCCGGTTGACTTCCTGGTTCAATTTGTATATAAACCCATTGTGTTTGAACAATCATTGCAAAATCAGGATGATTTCAAAAACATGTTTGGTTGTATTTAAAGTTAGTGACTTAAGGCTGTGACTTAAGTCCAAATATTACGTCAATGTTTACATGGGGAAATTTGTAAGTCTTCAAAGTAAAAGCATCTGAGTTGGAGTTTCTCAATAGCTTCTGGACCAAAGAAGCACTTGCCTTTAAACCTGAAATAAATCAATGATAGAAAATGGATTTTTTTTTCTTCCCAATGTAAAATAAAAACAAGAGACAATTTAAAATTGAAAAATAATAATAATAAAAGATTAATATGATGATATATGAATGAGAGAATGGCAAGCATTGAAATAAACATCTAATAGGAGTCTAAATATTGCCAATATATACTCATTGGTCACTTTAATAGGAACCCCTGCTCCTTCATGCAATTATTCAATCTGCCAATAATGTGACAATAGTGCAATGCATAAAATCATGCACATCCAGGCCTAGAGCTTCAGTTAATGTTCACATCAAACCTCAAAATCAGGAAAAATTTATCTCAGTGACATTGTGTGATTCCAAACTCCACCTGTTGTGCAACTTCTGAATAGCACTTAAGTCTGTAGTTGGCATTAAATGCTCACCGGGAGTCCTTAACTCAACTCTGAATATGGTTTCAAGAATTTTTCTTTGACACTTTCACTACACAAATGGACCTAAATTTAATTGAATTAATTTCTGAATGCAATTGTTCGAATTGCCTACATCTACATCTTGCCCAGTAATAGCAATATAGACAATGGCTTTTGACTCATTCTCCACTGATGCATGCATGTCATTCTGTGTACAGTTACCTCTGCAGAAGCTTAAACATACAATATACTCTATAAATTATTGGCTGAAGGTGCACCAAGAATACAAAAACACAGAACATTATCAAATACAAAGCAAGTATACTCTTCCATTCACTAGTCAGGAGACCATAAAAAACAAGGAATGCTTGTATAAATCAATAAAGAACACTGTAACTGAAAACATCTTGGATAGTGAGCCTGAGTTGCCAGGATACTACAATTTACACAGGACTACAGAGTCATTATTGGAACCGTGTCAGTCAATCATGCTCATCTTACCAGAACTCTTTTATCACATAAATGGACCTTGCATCCTTAATTGTGTGAATGTGTTTCTGGATAGCAGACCCATGTTCACAAACTTCAGAAGTGCAGTCTTTGTGTAGTTGTTGCCAGTGTGATATCAGTACCCAGCATCTGCTTGCATACCATATTTGAAGGGTTGGCTGTGAAGTCTACCTTCAAAGACTCCTGGAACAAAGCCAAGTGAAATACTGGAGAATATACATTCCATATATGTTCCAGTTTATCTTGACCTTAGTTTGAGCCCGAACTGTGATGAAGTTTCACATTCCACATCAGTATAGTCCTTGCAGTTAGACTTATGAGAAGATATTCCTGTTTAGCAAATAACTGAATTGCAGAGAGTGTGTAAGCCATTACATCCCATGCAGTTTCATGGAGTCTTTAGTAAATTTTAGTCTGAAGAGACAAAGTTGACTCACCAGAAGCTGGTGAATTTCCTATTTTGGCTTTCCAGTCCATGTTGTATATGTCATGGCACAGAGGCTGAGTAGGGGCAAAAAGAAATTGTATTGTGCCCACAATTATAAATATTATAATATTCTGATTTAGTATGACATAAAATGTATCCATAAGCAATGAGAAAAAATGCCATACATGTAGAAAGAGTGAATTTTATCTTTAGAGAGGTGATTATCTAAGATAAGGCCCTGCCTTTTTTTCTCTCTGCCTTTTTTTCTCTCTGCCAAACTGACATTTGGACTCCATCTCTCATAGCACTCCAGACACTATTTATATTGATTTTTAACTAAGATATAATTTAAGTAGAAATATATACAGTATGTGACTGATCACAAAAGATTGGTCTGATAAATATGTTCTAGGCTCACTTTGATTACATAAGTCAATCTAGTTATCCCATACCTCCATGTAAATGTAGGCTGTAACTGAATACAAGTACATTGTTCAGAATCAACAGATAGTGTGCTTCTAAAGAGATACAAAAGAGAAACAAGAATACACATATAAATAGAAGGTGCACTATTCATTTTTTTATGGTTGGCTCCAGTAGCCTGACCTAAACAACAATTTATTTTATTATTTTTATTTTGCGTAGTTTATTGTAAATAGGTGTCTCAAAACTGTATCAGGTTATCAGGTTTAAGGTAGCAGTAGAAGGGGCTATTGAGAACAATGAACAGGTAGTACATTTTTACTTTTGCAGCTACAAATTGAATGTACTATTTCTCTGATTTATGTTGCACTTTTAAGGTTTTCATTTGACTCACCTTGGTTTATTGATTCAGCAGCTGTAGATCTTGATGAAACTGGACATAGGATTCCCTCAGGTTTTTTACTCACACAAGTCTTTGGAAAAGCTCCTGCTATTGCCTGTTATCTCTTTCTGAAAAAGCAGTTACTTTGAAAGGTAACAATTAACATAAGTCTGTTTGGTTTGGAAATGTGTATAAGATTGTTAAAATGTCAGGTCATAGCCCATGGCCAAACTGTCAAACTGACAGATTACATTGGTTTTCAAACTATTATTTAGATAAGATGAGAGAATACACACAACCATTGCTGCTTGGAGGGTTCGTGACATGGGAGAATGCAATTGAACATTCACTGAATTAACATGGTAGACTCTGGAAATTGTCTGTAGTATTATCCTATTGTAAATTCACAGCAAGGATTTGAAAATTGGGCATGCATATTGTATAAACATGCTACTTTGAATAGGCCCTCTAAGGCATTATAGAAACTGGGAGTAAACTCACCTGGAAAAGACAGGACCTACCTTTTATTTGTTCATAGTCAGGGGTGGAAATTAACAAACTACAATTACTTAAACCAAACACGGGTAAAGTCATGAGCTGACATTTTAGCATCAGATAGCTCCAAGGAATTGATCTCAATTCCTAACAAATCAAAACTTTAACAGATGTGACAGCAAGAATGATACTTATTACAAATATTTATACTTTATCTCCTGCTATGTCTCACTTTGTATTTATCATGGCAGTTTTGTATTGTGATATGCTAGTGAATAGCATTCAGCTAGTTTTATGAATAAAACACTGAGCCCAAACATACATTCCCACATATTCATGTTTTTTTCCCCGTGTTGCTTGGTTCCTTGGTGAAGGAGGCACTAATTTATCATCAGTAACTTGAATCAGTGTGTGATCTGAAACCGATGTCTTTTTCTTTTGTGAATCTTTCCTGTACTTTGACACTTGACTTGACCTGACTAAGTAAATATAAGGGTTTATACTTTTCTACTTGAGCTTGAGTGACGAATTTGAAGCTGTACTTCAACTTTTACCACAGTACTGATTTAGATGAGTCATTTACATTAGTAGAAAATTTCAAAACACCTCTGTTCATAATAGAATCAAAATGTCTAGACTGTAATTATACATAGTTGTTTAGACCCATCAGCTCATTACTAAACCCTTTATTGGCTGTATTTGGATCTGGATAGCACAACTTCCTGTATAAAGGATCTAAACCTTTTGCCTAAAATATGGTGAAATATTTTTATCTGCCAAATACATCTGAAAAAAGAGAAGACACTAAAAATGTAACCCAGATAGCCTGTTCACAACATTGGGCACAACATGAAGACATGTTCTTAAAAACTTAATAGGATAGATAAAAGAACTTTAAAGGCTCAAAAATTTATATGAAGTATGTTTTACATGTTTTTGTTTCAGCTGTTTAATATTTAAAGAAAAAGTTACTGTAGGAGGCAACTATAAGGGCATGCTCTTTACAGTAAAGAACATCTGCACTGTGTTTGGTTCATCTCAGTCTACCAGCATCAGTCTTTCACTCTGGAATTACTCCGTGCCACTATTCACTCTGAGTTAAGACAGAAACCCCGACTAATAGAGGTCCCAAGAGCCTTTGCCTTCAGAACACCACTGGGATTTTTAGTATGTACTCCGGAGACACATTGTCTGCTCTCTAGGAAAAAGAATCCACCACAAAACATATTTATAGAGTAAATATATCCTTTACCCTGGTGCTATACAGAGATTGGTTGAATGCTGTGGCTTTATGTTTATTGGTGCGTAACCATGTATTGTATACTCTAGAATTTTTTCCTAAATTTTATCAGCTATGTTTAGCTTTCTTCTTTCTTTCTTTTTTTTAATAGATCAAAGATGGTCTGTTTTATGGCACATTGTATTAAATACAGCATTATTACAGTAAGTTGCATTTCTTAATCAGCATTCTTAATAAAGATCAGTCAATTAGGTTCAGGGGTCATATACAGCAACGTTATCATCTCATTTATAGTAATAATAAGCTCATTTTCCACTAGACGCTTTAGTGGGAGCTACTATAATCCTCAGGTTCTTCTCTGAAGTCTGTGATTATTGAAATGTAAAAGCACTTAGGGATTAAGAAGGTTTAAAGTATTAATAGCCCATGACTCATTTGACTGTGGTGTTTGAATCTGATTCACTCTTAAAAGGTCTTACATGTTATGGACCCACTAATCTGTGTGTCTCTGTTAGATTATCAAACAAAGAATTATTTCATTGGCTGATATGATGCACGATCCTACTCTCTGCAGTTGATTCAGTGTCTAGCACCTAATCCAATTAGAAACAGAAGTCTCCGGAGAGGACAGGGTGAGTCTGTTACTCTACATATTTCTCATAGCACAGTAGCTATGAAGCGATTCCCTTGTTGCAGAAATCATCACTGTCCAGTGGAAAGTCTAAATCAGATCACCAAGCCAGTTCCAGTAAAACGATGAATCATCGAACACCTGGACAATGAAAAAAGGGGGAAAAATATTTTGAGTAAAATCAGGTTATTGAATCTGTAATTCCAATATTCCTGTTCAAAATCTTTATCTTCAGGGAATACTTATCTTAAGGGAAATTTTCAGCGTTAAAACCTCTTATGATTAGAGGACAGACATGTTTGGCTTCAGAGCCGAAGACAGTCAATAAGAGGCGACTCCGGGCTGCATTACAGTCATTTGCCCTGCCCAATAACCCAACCACAGTACCATTACCATTTTAATTTAACAATGTTTTCCCTATATTAATGTTTTATTTCTTTTTTGTTTTGTTTTGTTTGGAATTAAATGTTTTATTCCTTCTCTTTTTGCCAGTCAGCATGATAATTAACGAGTGTTTGCCATCAATATTTCTCCTGTTATTTAAATAAATTAAATACAAAATAAAATAAAGATAAAAGATGTGATCGGCAAGTCACCCAGTCTAGAATAGCCAGACAGGCTTTTATTCATTCATAGATGACAGTTTTACTGTGAATGCGTAGTCCACTTGGGTTGTAAACATTTTTGCAAACCTGGAAATGTTTCTTTTTGTGTCAGCACTCGTTGGTTTAACATTAGATTTAACAATAGCCACGAACGCCAACAAAAAACATGAATCATACTCATTAAGTAGTGCATATGTATCTATGTTTAGTTTCTGTACTTTGCCATAAAATTTCCCAAATTTCGTTCAGTATGGGAGGTGCTGGTGGTTCTGACAAAATAGCATTTAACTTCCAAAGTGAAAGCTAGAACCATTGTGTTCCAATTGGAAGGACATTCCCACTGTAAAGGTAATCTTATTTTGGCAGCTGCCCGCTGAGGGCCCTTATTTTGGCAAAAGTTTGAGGTGTGTAAGCATCCCTCAATTCTGTTCACCAGACCAGTGATTTAAGAATGTTTTTAAGAGGAAAGGACTACTGACTTGATCTAGGGGAAGTCTGACCTGTGAATTCACAAGCTTCAGTCTCGTGAGCCAACAGAAACCAAGTGGGTGGGACTGTGGTTTGGTTGGTAGAAAAATATAAGAGCTTCTTAGTATTAGTCACACTGGACTTTTGCCATACTGTTTTCTTAGTGTTGCACATGCTTATAAAATAATTAGCCATACACTAGGGATTTTTGCAGTGAAATACAGTTTTTTCTCTCTGTCCGCTAGGATTTCCTTGTTCACATTGTTGGCGCCTCTGCAGTGATGGGATTCACAAGGCAGTCTTTATGATTACAGTAGCAGTTCTTAGGTACCAGTCTACAGTGTCCAGGTGAGATTATCCACTAAAGCGAGGGTGAGTCGTAGGCATAAACTGTTGTACTTGTGTAGGGTATACTTGTTGGACCAATGATCCTTTGCCCTCAGGAACTTCAGCATCAAAACACTGCTGGCTCTAAAAGTCATTGATTTTTACTGCTTTGCATGAAAAAAAAGCTTTTCACCATACTTAACTAAGGACGGTGTATGGTACTCTATTCCATACTGTTTTTTAATGTCCTTTACACTGTGTCTTATACTCTGTACTGGGTTATTTTTCATGGTGTTCAGTATATGTTCCCAACCCTGGTCATGGAGTACCCCCTGTCTGGCACATTTTAGAGTTGTCCCTTCTATAAACACACCTCACTCAACTGACTAGCTAATTAACTGCCCTTTCTGAGCTGAAGTGGGTATATTAGAGCAGAGAACACACTAAAAAAATGGGCAGGACCAGGGTTGGACCCTGTACTGTACACCATGAAAAATACACACAGTATAAAGGACAACATTGGTAGTCTCTATGCTGTCAATCAGAGTGTCTTCCGGCAAAAGATATATTGTATGTCCAGAAATCATATCCTGCAGGAAGAAGAACAATTAGGGGATTTGATTCCTTCGTTTGTTTGGCTTTTCTTTGTTGTTTTTGACTTTTGTTATATATATATATGTGCAAAAATCATGTGCAAAATACTTTTGTTTAAAGATTTCATAAATATTTCCTTTACTTTTTATCACTGGCTTTTAAATAGTCAATTGATATCATGACACCTTGATAACTGTGATATTTCTAGACTAGGTTACCTTAGAGTATAAATTTCAAGCACTTTTAAACTACTAACTTTAACAAGCACTTTTAAATCTTACTAACTTTAAACCATACTTCAGAAACCAATACAAACAGATTACGACTACATCTTTGCACATCAAAGACATGCATGAAATCATAATGGCCAAAAAAACAAAAAATAGCACCATATCAATATCATTTGGCCTAAACACATGTAAACTCTAGTTATGAAAAAGCAGTGACTCACGCTATTGATCTGAGTGATGGTTTTCGTCATAGCTTGTGCTTACTGGAATTACGGCATGACTAATAAATAATACAGCTGTCTGTATGGATCACTGTTTTGTCTACATTCTTTATCATCTGGGTAAAACTGGAAATGTGATGATGTTCATGACTGTAAGTGGGGCCAAATAAAGGACAGCTGCTGCAGTTTACAGGTTTCTGACCTCTACATTTCCATGGAAAGTTTATTCTCATTGTTTTATAGACAAAGGTATTTTGGATAGCACTCTGGCTCAGTGCTTGGTTATATGCCTCAGTTTATGTGGAACAGCAGTCCTGCTGTTTAGGACCTCGTCCAGAGCCCTGGCCTGTCTTTCTACCTCTCACTTAGAGAGTAACAGTAACCGTGGAATGTTGTTGTCTTGACTATTTATAAGCATCAGCGGATATCATATATTCAGACAAGCAGATTACTGAAATCCTGCTTGTAATTAAAACCACCTCTAGATGACTCATATTCAGAAAAGTATTTGAAAGTGATTTTGGTTTATACTCAAAACCACATCTAGATAAGCAACATTCAGACAGGCATATTAAAATGATTTAGCTTTTATTTAAAAATGCACTTAGGTAACATCTAGATAATCTACATGCAGATATGCATGATAACGCTTTTTTTTTTTTTTGCTTGTTGTAGTATTGGGGGTCAAACAGTCTTTTGCTGTTAAGCCCATAAGATATGAACAAATGAATCATTTTAGAGATCACATTTGAAGTGAGTGCTTGCATAACCCCACAACCTCACTTTGCCAGACTGTGGTTAATATTTATCTAATGTGTTATTTATTTCATTTCATTTCCAGCATTTGGCAGACGCCCTTATCCAGAGCAACTTACATTTATCTTATTTATACAACGGAGCAGTTGAGGGTTAAGGACCTTGCTCAAGGGCCCAGCAGTGGCTGCTTGGCAGTACTGGGGATCAAACTCATGACCTTCCGATCAGTAGCCCAACAACCTAACCACTGAGCTACCACGTGTTATATAAGTATCCTCTCTCTGAGTTTATGTGATACTGGTTGGTGGAAGGTCACTTAGTAGAATTAGGCAGTGCATGTGTGTCTGAGTATCTGTCTGTGCACATTTTGTGAAGTTTTCAAATAAAATAATTCAATTCAATTTTATTTGTTTTGTATAGTGGCTTTTAACTATAGATAATGAGACAACCAGCGATATGTATAATATTATGACTGAGCTTCATACATTAATGAAAGCATTATATTTAAGCAAACAAGAATGAACACGGCCAAGCGGAGTCATACAAACAGTGAAATGTCCCAGTGTGGGTATATTAAATATATGCGCTCTTGGAAAGCCACTTGTCCAATCAAATTAGTGGACTGGAACTAACTGTTTTATAATTTAAGAATATTCTGGCTTAGGCTTTATCAGCTTGTCATCAAGGAGGAAAATCAGTGGCAACAGGTCAAGCAGAAAAGTATTGTATCCTTTAAACAAACCATATCAATTTGTTTTCATGAAATATAAACTGACCTTGCTTACTTTTCATGACTTGGTCACGGTTCATTATAAAGTGGAACCATGACTGTAAAATTGTCCAAACACTAAAAGTTTTTTTTAAAAAGATAAGGTGGGCGAGGAAGCAGCGATGGAGATCCAGCCAGAAATGCAGCACTGTGTAATGACTTTCACTGCAAGCCAGGCACACGCTGTGATGTAGAATGTCCTGAAGTGCAGGCCTCATAAACCTATGTTGTAAAAATGACATCAATATTAAATTATGTCTTAAAAATGAGCTGGATGCACAAATACAGGAAGTAGTTTAATAGGCATGGCGTAAACAATGGCTTGTTTCCACAGAGGCAGATTGCGAGAGCTGTTTTTGCCATGGAAAACTATTAGTTGATGGTTACTACAATTAATAAAAGATGTTGGCTGCAAAAAAATCCAGAGAGCAGGCCCATAAAATTGTGTCTGTGTTTAAGCCATTGCTTCTCAAAATGGAATCTGTAGACCCCAAGATTAATTAGAGTTAAGGTTTCAGATGAAAAGATGACAACTATGGATGTTTGTGCTCAGTGGTAATCGTGTAGATGCTATAAGCCAGAGGCATTGGATGCTGATTTTCTTAATTAAGCCTTATCTAAAGAGCATGGTCATGATGAATATCAAAACCAGAAGCACAATTAGGACTAGAAACAGGAGAACTAGAACAAATATAAACGTTATGGAGCTAGAACTAGAAACTAAGGCAACAAAATCACCGCTCGGGATAGAGATAGTCATACACAACCTCAAATAACAAAATTAAGTGCCAGCAATCCATCAAAAAAACGTGAGGGTGTCCAGCAATCTATCAATAAAAGTGAAAACAGAATAGCTGGGAATTCATTTTCTGAGTTTTATTTTCCTCAAAAATTCTTCATGTCTCATGCACTAGAATATTTCTCTACTCAGAAGTTATGTGTGGCTAGTAGTTCTTACTCGCCAGCCACCTGCTGATTGGCCTATTAATTAGCGTAACTGTGTTCAGAACATGCGCTTGGCTAAGCTACATCAAATCAAAATACAACAAAAAATATTTTACCTACATAGTAGTACACAGTATATACAGTACATTGTGTGGGTGTGTGCTAGTGTGCACACATATAAGGAGGTGAAAAGCAGACAGAATATAAGAGAATGATGAGAGTGATGCTTATCCACATGTGCATGTATATAGTGAACGGTGTTCAGTGAGCAGTTTTGCATTAATAATGAGGTCTTATCCCGCATATGCCACTGAGCGGCATGTCATTTGATCTGCAGCTCACATACTTTTTTGTGTCTCAGTTCTAATGGGCTAATTTTTAGCAGTGGAAACAAGTGTCCTAAAGCATTTTTCCATTAGGTCTTTATCACTCTTGTCTTTTATTTAGTCTTGTGATTTAACAAGACTCACCCTGGCCTACCACATAGCACAGAAGATGGAAAGATAATCTTCAGTACATTGCAGCTTTCAAGAAAGATTTCAAAATTAATGTCTAGACATGTTTAATAGTGTATTACAAGGAAACAGGCACAAGTGATTCAGAGCTGATCATGTATTTATTTCATTTTTTTCCATGGTGTCCTGGCTAAGAGTCATGCTGAGGCTTATTTTAAGAGCACTTTTGTTGCCTCATATCACATACTCTGGGTTTCCATAGACATAAACATCATAGTTTGATTTTTATTAATTACTTTTGCATACAAGGAGCTAAAGTCACAAAAGTCTCCTGATTTAGTCAGCTTAAAAATACATTTATAGGAATTGTAATGAGCTAGAGTGATTTAACTGGATTTACAGATAAAGTCCTGAGCACTACCCCTGTCTTTTGCTGAAACTTAAACCACATTTCATACAAACTGCCATGTGCATTCCTTAGGATATCCAGTTAAGCAACAGTCAAGAACTGATTGAGAAAATTCTGAAAATTTGCTTTTACCTTCAAACTCAGGGGTGGACAATAGAAACTCTACAATGATACTACTATACTATTATTTTGGTGTTTATGCTTTACTTGAGTATTATTGAAATTGAATACTTGCACTCTTAATTACATTCCCTCATTACAAATCTTAAAGATCTCTTCTTCTCACATCTAGCCTATGGTTGTATGCAATATACAGTGGCTATGAAAAGTTTACACACCCCTGTTAAAATTGCAGGTTTCTTTGAAGTAAACACAATCTGATCAGTGGGAAAGAGGGATAAAGGAGCAGCTGGAGATGCTGAGGGAGAGAGAGACACACGTGCGTCTCTCTCTCTCTCCGTTGGCATCTCCAGCTGCTCCTTTATACCACTCTCCCACTGATTAAACAACTCAATGCCAGGTGTGCGTCCTCCTATATATATATATATATATATATATAGTATTTTGTTATACAGCTGATCATCACACCCATATATATAGGATGTCTTTGTATGCTGTATGCATTACAATTTTACAATTACAATCTTCACTGGAACTAAGATGCCCAAACCTGTTTCAGCATGACAATGCACCTGTGCACAAAGCGAGCTCCATGAAGACATGAGTTGACAAGTTTGGAGTGGAAGAACTCATGCTCCACCCCGCTGGGATGATCTGGAACACAGACTGCACTCCAAGCCTTCTAATCCGACATCAATGCCTAATCTTACTAATGCTCTTTATGGCTGAATGAGCGCAAATCCCCAAAGCCACACTCCACATTCTAGAGGAAAGCCTTCTGGGAGGGGAGTGGAGGTTATTATAACAGCAAAGGGGAACGAAATCTGGAATTTGATGTTCAAAAAGCACATATGAGCATTATAGTCAGGTGTCCACAAACCTTTGGTTATATAGTGAATGTTGATATTCTATGTCATATATCTATCTGAATTAAAGATTAATTTCATAACTTCTTTTTCATAAATATTTTCTGAAGTACTATGATATATCACACATATATTAGAGCATGCGGTGTATGATTATTTGTATAGGTTATTTTGTCCCCAAAATGTATAGTATTTTTCTTTTTTGGCGTTTTGGTATTGAAATTTTGGGCTTAAAATGTACTGGAATCTGACCTTTCAGTCACAAATATTTAACTACTGAGCCACTACTAATCCCATAGATGTTGATTTCTAAGACAAAGACCAACATCTTTAAAGTTCCAAATGAAACCAATTTTAAATAAGCACGCAATTCATGAAAGTCTTCTCAGCATACATATGTTTAGGTCTTTAATGTCTTTATTTTGACCTTCTGTTTTTTTTATTTATCATACTCATAAAAAAAACTTGACATTATAAAATTCACTAGTTTAAACAAAAAAGAAAAAGTGAGATGTACTTTTTCCCCGCACAGGAACCATAACTGTTTTCATCACTGCTGTTTCTACATGGTTAAACAAAGATTGATGTTCTGCTATTTCCATGTATACTGTGAGGTGTTTTTTTTTGCCCTTCAGAATTTTATATAGTGGGGCTCTTCAGAAGATCTTAAATAGCAACATTTAAGAAGGGTGAAATCACAGGGATTCCCCACTTATGGAGCACTTTTGTGGGTAGACAGAGGAGGATCACTGACTCCAAAAAAAAACAAAAAAACTATTAAGATAAGTCTGTCATTCCCTAACTCCTTCGCCTAGGACTGATGTTTTACTTTGTGTAGACAGGTCTCTGGTCTGTTCAACTTTCTTAATGACGAAAGCTGATGACGAAAATTGTTCACTTGGAAACACTTCAGTTCTCACTGCCTGCTTAGGTGGCATTATTTATCATCTTTATGCTAGCCAAAGCTTTCCTCTGCGCACTTCCTGGATCTCTGTTATTTTTTTCCAACTGTGAAATTAAGTAGGAAGCTGGAAGAGCCTGTAAAACTCCATGCTGCCTTACAAATGTCACCTCGTTCCAGCTCACAAATGTCCGAGAGAGAGCGTTAATGCAGGAGACACTGTGTAATCTCAACTGCTTCTGGCAGGTGTTTATAGAGTGCTGCAGGACCGTAACATTCACTGGCGCTTCCTCCACATTCCCTGCTACGGTGGGCCAAGACCTGATCAGCTGTCTGAACTTACCTAACAAGGCTAGCACACTAGCATCTCTAACGCACCCAGACAATTCCACCCTCCTTGACAGTGCTCACATTTTAAAGAGTTTGACCTGGATTGTAGGCAAAAAAAAAAAAACATGCAGAAGAGATGATGGGGTTTGTCTTCTTCTTTTTAACTTTTTACCTTCCTGCCAACCCATTCTAGTATTTAGTCAAATTTAGTGTGAGTACATACAGTATCTTTGTCCTTGTTACTCCGTGTGATGTTCTATTATGAGGTATTTTATTTTCTCCTTCTCTTTTTAATACCCAGAATCTGTCATGCACATCAGTTAAACTGTCTTGTTACTTACCAGAAGTTACACTGGCTCCATGTTCATTTCAGAATATTAAATACTTCTTCTGTTCTTTAAGTGCCTGCATGGTCTGGCGTACTTTCTTCTTTCACATCCACCTTTCACTCTCAGATCTTCTGATTCAGATCTTCTGCTCTCTGTCCCTTCCTCTCCACACCATAAGTCATAGTGCTACTGAATGCTACTGAGCGCTGCTAAACAAACACATAGCCTCAATCACTGACCTGTATTTATTACTTTCTCCTATTTCTCATCTTCTACCTTCAAACTTCACTATTTTAACACAACTACAGTGCTCAGTTTTGATGCTGTAACTTTATGTAGCGATCATAAATATATCTGCTATTGTCTATATAGTTTAGAATCTCCATGATTTTGAATAATTCTGATTCACCCTAGCGTCCACTTTTTTTTTTTTACTTAGCCCATGTTTAAAATGATAAAAACAAAATGCATCCATACTCAACTTTGCCTACTTTCGCACCATCTATTGCAACCATGTTTAAAAAAAAATCTAGGGTTCATTTTAGGCATCTATATCAGAATATTTTCTGTTAAAAAATATTTGGGATTTTTTGTGGAATTAAGCAACAGCACCAGCAACAGTTGTAAGTAAAAAAAAAAAAAAAAAAAAAAAAAAAAAAAAAAAAAAAAAAAAAAAAAAAAATATATATATATATATATATATATATATATATATATATATATATATATATATATTTGTATACACAGAATGGTATGAAGAAGCAAGGCTGGGGCTGATTTCTTCATAGCTCAGACTGTAAATTCATACAGCCCATCAGTTGGGCTGATCTTTTTCACCTCGCTTTACTAATGTAGGCACAACACATCATCAGCAATGATTGAGAAGGCACATATGAAATACAGCTGCAGGTGAACATGTATTATTTTACTCTAGCATAGTTTTTTTGGCCCCAAAATGCCTTTGAAATTAAAAGTAGACAGACTAAGTACATATTGTCCAACTGAAGAACAAATTACACAAAAGGACAGATGACAGAACCATGAGTTTGAATGAAAGTGTTACAGCTTTTCTGTTTACCACGTTTGGTAATTGGAGGAAACATGAAGCCACTAGAGACTTAAAGCGCTTTAAAAAAGGGAACTCATGACTGCAGCTGTGTGTATGTGTGTACGCGAGACCTCATGATGTGATATACTGCTCAACCCTAATAGTTTCACTGTCAAGCTGTTGATAGATATTGGTTTTTACCCCCATCTAACATCACAACCAGTCATCACTGACTGCAATATTAATCCTATGGTATTATCTTTGAAAATAAGCTTGTGAAATATAAATATAATTTATAATAATGTAATTAGCTCTCCAATTAGCTCTGCTGAAAAAAAACCCTACCAAATCACTTAAACAGTATGAGATCTGACATCTCCTTTATACAAGGAACTTGCCTCATAGATGAAGAGTCTCAGAGACTCACAGCCAGATGGTTTGGCCAGATGCATCGCTCCACAAACAACAACAACAACGAGGAAAAAAGTGTGTGTCCATTCTAATCAGGAAAAACATTTACTTTTCCCAAAATTCAACAGTGATAATCCCAAGGGGTCACTACATTACAATGAATGGTCCTATTGGAATGGACAGGAAACATTAATGACCTCAAGATAGTCTTACACTGTAGCATCAATCTAGGTGGTGATTTAGGCCGAGCTCAGAAAGCATACTCACTTACTTACCATTAATATTCGCCAACAAACTCAAACCTTTTTTGCCTACAGAATTGCCTATGAAAGATAGACATAGACCAAAACCTCCAAGATGTCATGAATTTTGAGGCACATCTTTATTAAAATAATTTAATTGTCACACATAATCATAGGTAAACAGGCATAGGTCAACACACCATGCATTGTGGAGATCAAAATATCAATTATCATGGTCAAAAGCCAGGAAACCAATCAGAAATAATGCTCAGAATTGCAAATGAAAAGAAAGTCAAAACCTCACCATGAATGTGTGTGACTGAACTGCTTAAATACAATGAGTAATGAGTGAAAACAGGAAACAGTGTGCTAGAGCTCAGATGATTGAGAGAGATGTAAAGTCCATGTTGGCTCTGGAATGGATTGGAGAGCAGTGGCTCCTGGATCCTATCCTCAAGTTGAGAAGGAGCGACTGAACCCTCTATACATCCACTGATTTTAATCAGGGATCTTCTTAAACTAAACAGTAACTTTATATTACATTTTCTTAATGTTTAACTCATGTTTTTTTTGTTGTTGTTACAGTCACCATATTTGGGACCAAATGTCTGGCTTCGCTCCACAACACAAACATATTTAGTGAAAGAAAGTAAGTGAAAGATGGTTACTTTAAATAAAAACAGACTGTGATCCCCCTAACTGCTGATTCCACTTAAACTGGCAGAAAAAATCCCAAATTTGTGTCTTCCTGATATACATATACAGTATCTCATACACATTCCCTCTCCCTATTCCGGAATACCTCAAAACATTTAAGCACATAGAAGCCTACTGGCTCTTCATGTTCAGGTGGGTATATGATCCCACAGTGTGTCATAAGGAGGAGAAAAAGACTCTGCCTACACTTGCAGGCAAATAAAATGGGCCAAGCCCAAAATGGCAAAATATTAAGTTTTTAATGGTCTTAATGAAAAACCGTTGGTCAGAAAATTAGCAAGAACGAAACAAATGCACTCCTGAGACCTCCTGTGCCACCATCTACTGGTTTACGTTGCTGCAGTGAGCTTTTTGGGGAAAAGCTAGAAATAAGGAAATTTGCTTATAGTCACTTATAGTTAAGGTAAAATCATGATAATGATTAAAATGCTTGATATAAAATTCAAAACTAACACATGTCCAAAATATCATCTGGGATGTTTTTTCTTAAAAGATGAGTCATTATTTGGTTATCTGCCACACCTGATGCAGCCATCAAGAACCTGATAACAAGCTCATAAATGGAACCAGAATTGATAGAGCAGGGAGAGATCTACAGCATTTGTTTAATTCTTGCTAATTTCCTGACCAGTGATTTGTTGTTAAGACCATTAAAAGGTTAATATTTTGCCATTAAGGGCATGGCCTTTTTTTTGCCCAGGAGTGTATACTTGTACACTAGGATGGCTAAAGGTTTGTGGATACCTGACCATCACACCTATATTTGCTTTTTGATTGTATCATAGATGTGTATTGTAGATGATTTCCCACAGGTGTTTCCATCTCTTGCTGAGGTCAGTATCTGGGGAGCTCTTTATACCAATGCTCTATCAAATTCTCAAAGTTATTTTGAGTCTCCAGGGTCATGGCTTTGTAACAGTCAGAGTCTTAAGGATAGAGGACTCAGTAACATGACGCAGTTGCAGTATTTTTGTCTTAGTAACTTCGATAGAGAGAGAGAGAGAGAAAAGAGGGGCTGGCGAAGGACTGACTGTTTGTAGCTGATATAAATGATAACAGGATCTAACTTGTTTCCTGGATGTCCCACAACTGTAATAAATAAAAAAATTGTTAGCGTTGGCAAATTGCTGTGGTATAAGAGGCAAATAAGGTAAATAAAAATTTAAAAAACACTTCAGGATATGCTGTTATTGGAAAATAATAATTTGCCATTGATTATTTTCCTATAACGGCATGTCTCATTGTGTTTTTGTCCTTAGAGATTACATATGAGAAAGACATAAACTCCTATGATTATATGATACTTGATTATACCACATTAAAGACACACTTTCTTTTCTTTCTCCTAGCTGTTAACCAAATAACTTGATTAACCCGCGTGGATGTTTCAATATCAAAATTAGAAAGAAAGCAAATATGATGATCAAATAATGTATTGTTAAGCGCAGCATACATTATATGCAAAAAAAAAAAATGCATATATCTAATCTGTGAAACCTATAAACCTCAGTGTTTGCATTTATCCCAAGAATGTTCCAGTGCATAAAATTTCATGCCATGCCAGTGGTTAAATGAAGTATGCATTGAATACCACAAATTACACATCTGCCACACAGTCTGAATGTAAAACTCAGTCTCTAATAAAAGAGAACAATAAGCCTTGTTTAAGTACATTTTACCCACCCTTTTCTCTATGAAAGCTATTAAATTTGCCCAACTTTTTTGGAAAGTACTTTGAAAGAGGATATGACATCATTTTTAGCTCAGAGAAAAAGATTCATGATAATACATTCATTATGGTTTTGAGGTGGGTTAACTGTCTGGCTATTATGAGTTTGTTCAAATGAACAATAATTTAATTGAAAATCTCTTTAAAGTTTTAAAGAGACATTAAAAAGCAGTCCTACTCTAAATCAGCAAAAGGAACTGGGAAATGTGAGCAATGCCCCGCAGAAGATTTTCGTTCTACTCTGATATAAATACATTTTTTATGTATCACATGAGTTCTTTTGTTCTTTCCATTTCTCGTTGTTAGCAAAACAATACAAAAACACTCATTTTAAACACATATCAAAAAACACATATCCAATGGCTACAGATCCAGGAAAATCTATTAAGCCTATATGCTGTGCATAAGCAAATATTAATAGTTTCAGGTTTAAACTATATATTACTGCAGAACTACAAACAGTTTGTGCTATTTTGTCTTTCGGTACTAACATAGAAGTCATTTCATTGCCTCGACATCAAAAGAGTAAATAATTTCCATTGTTGAGAAATATTTTATGATGATCTAAGACGGATGATACACAGACAGAGTGTCTCAGTGCACAAATATGTCAGAATTGTCTATGCGAATAAGTTCACACAGGTGCATGCCATTAATCAGCAAAGAGTGGAAAAAATAAATGGTGTCTTTAGATGAATTGTGTCACATGCTAGGCATCCCATATTTACAAATACTCAGAAGACAGCCAGTCTGCTTAGAGCTGAGCATTTCGGAGCCAGAAAGAGGGAAATCCATTGGAAGTTACGAGGGGGAAAAAAAAGCTTCTCGAAGTGCCTTTAAGCAACTCCCGTTTTACTTCCTACTTTGTGGTTTACAAGTTTTTAGATATTAAATATATATTTCTGGATGTATGGATGGATGTAGACCGGTAAAAAGAATGATTCAAATTTTTATCTTTAATGCTGCAGCTAGTGGTTTTATTAATAGAGCAAATAATAATGGAGAGAGTGAACATCTTTGCCTGGTAAACTGTGAAAGGTTGTGAAGTCATTTCCTTAGTAAATACTGCGAGCCTAGGTGTCTAATATAAAGCTCTGATCCACTGAAGGAATGATTCCCCGAAACAAATGCTTTTTTGGCATCCAGTGATAACATTTCTTTCTGCCTTTAATGGAACCAGTTCAATCTGGATGGATGAGCAAGGAGATAATTGGTTCTATCAACATACACCAGTATATAAGGTGTGGCTCAGTCATGTCACTGTTTTCCACACATAGTTTATATTGTGGGTGTGGACTCAGGTTCACTGATAGCCACACAAGCATATTTTGTTCCATTTCAACAAATGTTCCCATTTTTGCTGCAAAGTTCAGGGTCAGGGTTGGGGCAAGGAGTGAGAGATGAAGAGGAGATGAGAGGAGAGAGGAGAAAAAAACACAGCGGAGAAGCAGTAACCTAACAGAGACCAGCACACAGAGAGAAGAATATGATACACTTGGTAAAACTTCTCCTTCTCTGCTTATTGTTTCAGTTTGGTTATTTATTAGTACACTGCTCAAAAAACAGCATCCCTCAAGGGTTCTCTGGATAGTTGAAGGTTCTTAGCTTGCACATAAAAATACAAGATCTCACACAAACACCCACTGGCGTCATCAAATCAGCCCCCTACTCTTACTTCAGATATGCAAATGTCAAAAGTCAGAGGCTAGAGTACACCTCAAACTATTTAACTATTAGGTTGAGATTGTACTTAACTTAACATCTCAACTGTAGTAATAGACTACAAGTGCTGGACAAGAGTTTAAAGCAAATATCGCACAAAGAGCATCTTTGCTCCTGAGATATCAGACACTGTACAGTGCAAATACTTCTCTTCTTCTCTTTGATTAAATCTAAACATGTTGCACATTCGCAGTTGATCATTGCTTTACTTCAGTCCCTGCTGTTTATGTTGGTATTCCACCATAAGCACATGGTTACTTTCTTTTTGTTTGTATGTAATCAATGCACCAAACAAAGCCAAGATACAGCAGCCATCTTGTGTACAAATTAGTGAGTACACAAGTATAAGCCCGGCCTTAAAAGTAAAAAAAAAGAAAAAAGAAAAATAACAGTTTAAATAAGTGTTTAGAAAGTAAGGAATAAAACACAGATAAGAGTGCTGTTACAGGAAAAAAAAAATCAGCGACAGGGTGCGGGGTGACAGAATATTAATTAGCACCAAGCGGCCATTAAGAACAGAGAATTCAGTAGTACTGTGGTATAATTATGTTGCAGTTATGATAGTGGAGTGTGGAGTGAAAAGAGGGCTAAGTGACATAAGAACACATAAAAAATCTATAGGGACACCATTACACTCAGTGTTCATGTAGACGACACAGCAGTTGATGACTTGTCTGAAAAATATATGATTAACTGCGTGAACATAGTAACACACTGGCAGGAGAACAGTGTGTTAAAGCACATAAGAAAATAGGTGTAAAATGGATAATACAATTGATTAATTTTCCTCATTTGTTCCAAGCAATATATAATACATCCTTTTTTCATTTTCCTTTGAATTTGACCAGGAGAAAGCTCCTGTTAGCTCTGTTGGGTAGCTACCTGTGTCATGGCTTGTAAAACTGGGAACTGCTAGGACTTAAGGCACTAAAGGCAAGTACCCAGCATATCTCAAATTCTTACAGGAATGTTATCAGTCCTCATGTTCTTGCAAGTTTGTTCTTATTAGATACCTTGGCAAAAACATTCTTGCCAGGAACACATAAGTCCTTCTTCATGTTTCTTCTCTTCCACCTGCTGCATGTCTTCCCTTAACATACCCCCTGAGCACTGTTTGCACAGGTATGTGTTCTTTGCAAAGTCTTGCAAATGTTAGTCTATAAATCAGAGAAGTGTTTTTTGTTGTTTTCTAGTGTCTCTTTTCTTATTTTTCCTGTTTTGTTTACCCACTGGTCTGTATTTTTTGAGTCTTGAATTACCTTTTGATGAGGATTTTTGGGTATGATGTACAGTGATGGCTGGTTGTAATATTAGGTATGTGGGTTGAAATCTAACATCTACCAACAGCTAGCCAATGATACTATTAGGCAATGCATTATATCTTGAGAATCTCGATGGCATTAATAAAAATGATTAAAATTCATAAATTCTCTATCACACACACACAGGGTTTTGCATAAGAAAAAAAATATTTCAATGTTTATTGGACAGCATGCTCTTCGCTTGTCAAACAGTAATGAACACGACTGACATCTCAATCTTAAGCCAAAAATTTGGATGCAAAAACCTTATTAATCATTATATTTTCATCCTTTTTATCTTTGAAAGACAGATGGGACTTTAATAACCATTTACACCAGTTACCCTGATGATGTATATAATACTATAGTGATCATGCAAGTACAGCATTGCTATGGATCCAGTTTTCATGACATGATTAAAATGATCCCAAATGGTATAAAAAATATTTATAATTCAAGCAAAGTAGCTGAGAGTGCAGGTTAGATAAAAGCACAGGAAATTGTAAGCACATTCTAAAGAACAGGACACTGAGATGGAGCACTATCGTCCAAAATCCTTCTTCCACCACAGACACTCAGCAGGAGGCTCAGAAACAGGCTGTGATGGAAGTGTATTTAATGAGAAAGAGAGTAAGAAAATTAGGACTATGACTCATTTGTGTAAATGTGGACTTCCAGCATGCATAGCATGGAGGAGCACTGGGTCTCATTTATTGAGCATGGACTACGGGTGGCATTCTCAGTGGTGGGTCTCGGCGAGGGGGTTAAAGAAGCCCAAAACAGGGTTTGGTCTGAGACAAACACACAAATACCACACTGAGTCAGTACAGACCCGGACGAATACATGCCTGCAGTTTAGAATGAAAAATGTGTGTTCTTTGTAGTTTCAAGCATATTTAACATGGCAGTGCAATCATTTTGTATACTTCTCAACAGAGAATCATTCCTAAAGGTCATGTTATTTTTTTCCCCAAATATGAGCAATCAACTCCATTTGCTGATATAGTATAATCTGGATTGATTCTGCTTCCACTGATTTTGTTGTTTAGCCTTTTTTAAGCAAATGAGACATCGTATATGTGAAAAAAGGCATCTCATTTGGAAGCTTGTCTAAACTTGGTCTTGCACCAGGCAACCCTCCAAGTTTGGGAACCTTTAACAGGCTGCCACAACGCTGAGAATGAATTGCCGTCATGGAAAATATCCCTCATTTCAATCTGAAAGCACCTTCAGGGAATACATACTATATCAGATCTGACAGCTCAAGCATGTGTACTCTGCAAAGGATTATATAATGATTAATATAATATGATATTGACTCCTCAAGCATGTTGGAGGCAACGAAGCATGGTTGTCTGATTTTCAAAAATACATCAAAATAATGAACAGGTCTTATTTGTCAAATTCTGACAACTGGATCAACACAAATAGTCTCAAATAATCTAAATCATGCTGTTACTTTTGAGAAAATTATAGAAAGAAAGAGTTACCATGTATAATTTAAAGCCCTGCGGTATTTTATAACTGCTTCTGGTCCAGTGCACTCGATGAACTCGCAGTATCAAACTGATATCATGACACCAAAACAGTATGTAAATAGTACAGTTATTCTTTTACAATTGTATGGTTCTAACATTTATCCTCTTACTGCTCATTTCATGCTTAGCGAGTTTTCCCTGACCCCCTTAACTTCTACCAATTTTGACTCTATCTTTACTCTTATTCAAAATCATATCCCCCCATCTCTCAGCTCAGACCAGCCTCTAACTCCCTTCTTAACTATTATCTCTCTCCTTGTCTATTTCCTCATTAACAAATCCCATGAATCAAGGTCCCTCTGTTCTGGTAACACCAGTTCTAAAATCCCAACCTGGATCTCTTTAAACGCACTGCTGCAGTCCTTTCTACACAGAAAAGGGTTTTCCACTATATAACAAACCCTGTCTGATAGGGAAACTCTCAAAAATAGGGATCTACATAGAATTTATTCTTCTACATTGTCCCCCAAGAGATGAGGACAAGACAAACATATAAAACATATAAACATATAACAAGACAAACATATAAAAAAAATCCCCATTTAGGGGATGAGTCAAGTGGTCAATTATCCTTTTCTAAGACAGTGTCTGAGGTAGCACATCATGTTTGCACCCTCAAAAAAAGTCAGCAAGTTGTTAGCCAGCGTTTAGCTCAGCGCTGTGTTTTCTCTTCACATCACATATAAAAGATATTAATTGAGTCTGGCTAGTGTCGTTATTTTTATCATCATGTGACTGTGTGTTGTGCTAGCAGGAGAGTCATATGACAGGTGGACTAAAGTGGACTAAACGCTGTGACTCTGGCAGAAAGGCAGTTGCTGGCTGAAGAACAGGACCTAGAACTCAGTCTTGCGATGGTGACGTGCTGCTCAGGATAAAAGCCACTTCCCATACCGGGAGTCGAACCCGGGCCGCCTGGGTGAAAACCAGGAATCCTAACCGCTAGACCATATGGGACCACCGCAAAGGAAGGTCACAGTGTGGGGATTGAACCCGGGTCTCTGGAGTGATAGTCCAACACCGATCCACTAGACTATTGGGGAATACAGTCAGAACAATTTTGTTTAAATATAAATATACATGGTGACCACTAGCCTACAGAACCTACTTGTCTGCAGGGTAACTATACTTACCCCTACATAAAAACTAAAACCCCAGACATCAAATTTTCATGTTTTTTTTTTAACATTAAATGAACCATGGAACACTGTGTAGGCCATCATTAAGTGGAGAAAATGGGGTACCACGCTGACCTTACCACAAACAGGATGTCCCTCAAAAATAAACAAAAGGAAAAGACAAAAACTTATCAGTGAGGCTGCTAAGAGACCTACAGCAACATTAAAGGAGCAGCTGGCAAGTGCTGGTCCCTCTCTGCATGTGACAACAATCTCTTGTATTCTTCACATGTCTGGGATATGGGGTAGGGTGGCTAGACAGAAGCCCACAGAAGCACTCTCACAAATAATGAAAAGTAAAAAAAAAAAAAAAAAAAAACATCCAAGCTTGCCTAAATCACCCCAAACCATGTAGCAAAATGTTTTATGGTCTGATGAGACCAAGGTACTTGTACTTATTTCTGGGCATAATTCTAAAATATATGTTCAACACAAAAGGAAGGAAAGGAGGAAATATTTCACTTTTCAGCATGATAATGACCGAAAGTGCAAATCCACATGAATAAAGGAATGGCTTCAGAACCAGAAGATTAATGTTTTGGAACGACCCAGTCAGAGCCCAGATCTAAATCCTATTGAAAACCTTTGGGATGACTTGAAGAGGGCTGTGTACAGATCCCTTCACAGTTTGATAGATTTGGAGTATTTTTGCAAAGAAGAATGGAATAAAATTGCCAAACCAATGAGTTGGTAGACTCTTACCCAAAAAGACTGAGTGGTGTATGACAAGCAAGGTGCTTTAACAAAATATTAGTTAAGGGGTGTGCACAGTTCATTATAACCAGGTTATTTTTTTTTCTTTTTTCCCTAAAACATTTTTATTTGTTTTTCGCTCAAATTTGGCTGGTCGCTTTATCACATTAAAGGTGGTAAAAGATCTGACTTTTTTTTTTTTAAACAGGGGATATTAGACTTTTTAAATCTACTGTAATTGGAAAGACAGAATGAACATATCCATAAAGGATGAATCTTTTACCAGATTATTCAAATTTTAAAATACCTAAAAAATTTTAAATCCTAAATGTTACAATATCTTGCATTCACACTCTACCCCTGAAAACTCTGTTTTTTTAAATTAAATTTCACTCTTTCGTTCTTTCTTATGATAGCTAAATGACAAATGCAATTATGCTGAATATACTAGATTTCTGATAAGAAAAACCCTGAAACACTACATCTATCCAAACCACAAATCCTGAGAGCAAATACATGATTCTTCCAAGACACATAAATCCAGCTGGCACCTCATAGAGATGCCAAAATTTCTGCCATGCTGTGACTAGTGCCAGGTATATAGAATTTCTTACTACTTCTCTATACTTAATGTACCTGTATAACTGTACAGCCCTTATACAATGTGTATATATTACATATAATATTACATATAATTGTATATAATAACATTGATTATCCCGTTTCAATGGCAGCTGCCAAGTGGTGGGATATAGTACGAAGTGAACAGTCAGTTCTCAAAGTTTGTGTGTTGGAAGCAGGAAAAATGGGCAAGTGTACGGATCTGAGCGATTCTGCCAATGAACCGATGACATGGTTAGACAACCCGGGAGCGAAGGCTAGCCTGTCTGGTCCGATCTCACAGAAGAGCTACTGTAGCACATGAAAAAGTTGATGAAAATGTTAATGCTGGCTATGATAGAAAGGTGTCAGAACACCCAGTGAATGGTATGTTATATTTGGTATGGTATATTTGTATATTTATATGATATATTTTTATATGCACACACACACAGTAGAAAATTACTGCTTGTAACATCAGTTGTTTGCTGATTCATATATTCCACTGACTCATATGAGCTTTTTTCTGGATTATTTTTAAGTAGTGGAACACAAGAATTGAATATTAGTGAGCAACTCTAAGAGCAGAAAGGAACTTGTTTGTCTATTTTTCCCCCTTTAACTCTGGATGGAGTTTGGGATTTCCTACGAGGGTGAGTCAAATGAAAACCTTAAAAATGCAACTTAAATTTGTAGTTGCAATAAAACATATACTTCTTGTCCATTGTTCACAGTAGCCCTGATACAGTTTTGTGACGCTTATTTGCAAAAACATTTCAAAAATAAAAATAATAATAATAAAAAGGATTTCATTTGACTATTCCTTGAACATTAGTGGAGCTATGAGTCTGGGCATTGAGTAAATACTTTTAAATAGATTAAATATGCAAGCAACTATCTAACTATTATTGATGGTGCAGAGTTCTGTGTATTTATACTTCAAAAGATTATGTAATTGTCTACATTTGAAGAATGTAGTTAAGACCTAAGATCCATAAGAGCAATTATAATATTGTTCTGAAATCTGTTTGGCTTTATTGGAAACCTCTTTTTGCTGCACGCTTTTAATTTGAAGCACAGCTTGGTAAGGAACAGATTCTCTGCACACACGCATGGACTGTAGTGACGCACTTGGAGCATCTCATCATGTCAGGCATTTTCCCTATTAAGGGAAATGTTCAGAATGTGAACATCCCAGGAAACCGAACTGTCTCGAATTTTGGACCTTATGTAACCAATGCAGAGCCGTTCAAATGAACTAAGCCTTGAGTAGCCTGAAGTTTTTGTATAAAACATTGCTTGTATCTTTCTGTCAGTTTTTCACATCATATTAAGGAAATGTTGGAAAATGACATTGATTGCATCAATTCTGGGTTATATTCAGAGGATCTAGTGTATAAATGAAGTAAATGTGGATGACACACAGTTTAAGACTTCAACATTGACTCATGTTCAACTGTATTGCTGCCTATTTAATTACAACTGGCTGATTTATGGGTCATTCTGTGTATAGTTTGTATTGATTATATCCATGTGAGCTACCTGCAAAGCTGACTGTGTAATAAAGTTCACACAAAGTTACACATGTACATATTTATCTGTATATAGATTAAGCACAAATCAGACCAGGAAAATTTTGTTTTAGCATCAGTTAATTTGTTCATGCGCATTGTTCATTTCCATTTATTTCTAGGTTGCTCTAATGTATATGTTCACATACAGTTTTGTGAAAAAGTTTGAGGAAAAAAGACATAAAAATGTACATGTTGTCAGGAATGGTAGTTGAGGCAGATGCCAGTGCAGGTAAATGTTTAACTGCAGTGACACAAAGTGAAACATAAAGAACAGGAAACATGAGCAAGAAAGAACTAGCCTAGACAACAACATGAACATGATACGCACAGAGAGACAAGGACTAAAGACCGACAAGGAATGTTATACAATTCGTGACTTAATGCTAATTAGACAACTACATGATTCAGGTGCTTGTGGTCATGGTGTGTGCAGTTAGCATTATGGCTTATGGGTGTAGTCAGCGCTGTATTGGCGCTATCATGACATTTGAGGGCAGTTTTTTTAGCATTTGCAGATTTGGGTCCATATTGGCCAGAAGTACTTAAGTTAGCACTTACACGCACGCGCACACAAAAAAAAAAAAAAAAAAAAAACCAACAGAGTTTTTGGACTGATGGTATTCCTAGTTTGTGACCTAGTGAGCCAATATCAGAATGTATTTTTGATAGACTTCAAAGCACTATTGTAAGTCGCTCTGGATAAGGGCGTCTGCCAAATGCCATAAATGTAAATGTAAGTTGGGTCAATATGTATCCAGGGAAATTCCTTGTAAGTCAGGTTATGCGGCTGCTTAAGCTGATTTTTTTGAGCTCTGCATTCAGATTATGAAAATGACCTGCATGTAGTTCAATGCCTCAGAGTAAACGAGTCAGAGATGGGGATTTTAAATAATGCCTAAACCACTCTCTTAAACCACAAGCATTTTCCTTTAAGCTTGAAAAAAAGACAGGGATACAAAATGCAGAAAATAAAAAATAAAAAAGACAATGGCAACCATTGAAACAGATATCTAATAGGACCGCAAACAGTCATCCATTCACTGAAAATTTGGTTAAATTTAACAACATTTTAATTTGGTTACATTTTACAACATTAAAAATTATTATTAACCAGCTTATAAAATAGCACTTGATCCAGCACATCCTATTATTTAGCTTGCCTTTTATAATGTCTGGACAGTTATTGAAGTGCTGCACAATGTAGTTTAAATCTAGATACTAAATCAAAGTCATGAAATTGTAACGTGTGCAATTTTATAGCACAGTTGTCATTTTGAGTTGTTGATTAATAAAATAATGGCACTAATACTTGCACCTCGCTCATGTCACACATAACTGAGACACATTTCGGTTTTTGGCAAGCACATTCCACATGCGTAATTTTCTCGTAACTTCTGAATAATGTTACATCTGAGGTCATGTGTGCAATTTCCGTATTTAATCCTCATGACATGTGCATAACTCAACTCTTAATATGACCCTTTGGTTTAGAACTCTTGAGCTTAACAGTCTTTGGCTTGTTTGGCCTCCTGAATGCCTTCTCAGGAGCAGGCAGTTTCTCTGACTTCTTGGGACTCTTAGAGCTTTTTCTAATGGCAGTGGCCACAGACTTTAAAGCCTTCTTCAAAGGCTTTTCAACACAGAGGTTGTGCAGCCTTTCTTAATTTAAGCAATGAAATTCAAGCATTTTTCCAAGATGCATAGTGAGATGTTTTCCAGTAAAATGCAGATCAATAGTTAGGCTCAACATTCTCACATGACTTTGGTGAAACGAAGCTAGATTTTTAGGTAATGTTATGCTAGTTGTTGGTTTTAATTTCCACTATTTTATCTCAATGCTCCAAAGTGTTATAATTCCTTTGTAGGCTGCTTGGCATAAATTCTACATTGCAAGATGTTGCTGATTTCTTTCTTGCAGAACTTGTGGTATGTTTTTCATGTGTTTGGCTCTTGCTGAAATCGCAGCATGTATCTTTTCATTTCTATGCTTGAAGTTAAAGTGTATGGGTATAATTGTTTGAAAGTCATAGAAGGCATCTACCACCTGTGAATATGCTTTTAAGTCCAAAGCCACAATCATGTTAAAAAGGAGCTTGTAGCTAGCCCTGAAGTTGGTTCACAGGGAAGGCTGGAGCATCATCTCGGGATCTTTTCACCAACAGCATCTCAGATAGAAGAAGTGAGAGCAGCTTTCCGATCTTAACTCTATAAACTCGAACAGGTCACTAGCAGCATCATCTGCATAATCCCGTTCAACTAACTCTAAAACAGAAACCAATAAGGCATTAACCAAACCACATCAGAAATTAATCCTCCATTGTAGTTACTTTAATAATATTGGGCTTCATTTATCAAGCTGGATATGAACAAATATATTCATTAATCATGAAGTGTGGTATTCATAAAAATTGATTTAGTTAGTCCTACAAAAGTTCCTGATTTTGTGTAAATTTACCTATAAGGTAAATGACTAATGTAAACCTCGATTGATCGGCTTCAAATCATACAACTGCCAGTGAGTTACAGCAAATTTTATACACAGATTTCACTGTCAGTTTTAAACAGCTGATTTATTTCTATTACGCACAAATTTAGTGGAAATATTGTGAAACCCAGCCATTTGATATTAATGGTATCAATGATCACCTTGGTACAGTGTAGATATCTTTTTGTTCTCTAGTTTTATGTCAAGCCGTTTTTTCCCCCACCTTACTTAATTCACACAGAATTAATATTTTCTATAATTTGTCTCTATTTGTCTCTATTCAGCTCTCTGTGAGCATTTCCTTTTATGGAGTTTTGTTGGGTTTGTCTGCATTACTTAGTATTTAAACTTTTGGTCAAGATGGTCTCTTTGTAAGAATTCGCACAAACCAAAAGTTACAAATGGTTACGTTTATGTATATTCTGTGCTGTACTTCTGTTTATCTGATTAATTGTGCTTGTTATTACAACAGTAACAACAACAAATAAAATGGCTTTTCTCAGTTTGCACAAGATTATTCTTGGAATTATAATAAAAGACAGGGATTTTGTTGGTTTACATAAAAATAAAGTTGTAAACGAAGCTACAACCGCTAAGTGTTTCCATGCAAGCTGGCCTGGACAAATTTTCAATGGTGTAATTCTGCTGGACTTTTGGAAATAGCATGGCTGCACTTCTCAAGGTTTACCAGAAATTTAAGAGACAACACAACACATTCCTGTAATTGTATCCTCAATTTGTGAGTCAGATAGCTGGCAAGACTTGAACCACTCATTTCATAATCAGTCTAAAATATCCCCTTAGCTGGAGTGTAAGATTAGCAAAAGCCAGAATTTAACACTCTTCTTAGCAAGTTAGAAATTAGCCTGGAATTTGCTAGTGTAATTTCTCATGGGCCCTGCAGTGGTTCTTCTGTGAGTGGTTCAATCTTCTGCACACACTAAGCTACCATTGCCAATTATTGTATTTCATGCAAACTGATACAATGACTGTGGAACACTTTCATCTCATTGAGTGACTTGTAATTTGACAGCAACATTTAACACCTGTTTCTAAATACTATTGTGCTTTTTATCATGCCAAAAGCTTATTTCATTTCACTTAAACATGACTTCACAGGGAGTGCATCTGGAACCCATGTCTCTTTCATGCACGCTCATGCAACACAACAGAATTGCTGTTTGCACAAACAGGAACATCCGCCTCACATCAGTATAGTAAATGCATAAAGATGTTGCGATTGCAACACAGAGATGCTGCAACACTGTGCTCTGGGAAAATGCATGTTACTTCTTCTTTGATTTTTTTTAGAAAATAATATTTTTCCAGATGTGGTCACCCAAGATAAATAGCAGTAGCGGAAAATATACTCCTCTCATTGACAAGTGTGTCAGAATGTTCTGCTACGTGGACCAGTGGTGTGATGTCTGGGAAATGAGGCTATGAGGGAAGAGAGAGATAAAGAGACAGACTGAGATAATAGAAATCATATGTGAACACATATGAGGCAGGATTCTCAGACCTCCAGAGTGTCACCCACTCATCTCTGCTGGGACACACTGACATCCAGTGGTGGAACAACATCAGCATAGACAACAAAACATTGAAAGCACATTCACTTCTAGTTCCAGTTCTATTTGCTATCTCGAGATATCTGGCCAGACACATGCACAGTGTTCCTGATGGAGATGACAGGGAGAAATGAACACACAGGACTTTTCACACATTGCCTGCCATAAGATGTCACTTGATTTTATTATACTTTTATTACATGCCACTTACTGTTTATAATGCTTAAAATGAGACTTGTTGCCTAGTCCAGTTAATCACAGATGTAGTGATGGGTCTGTATAATGGAAAGTCCTGATCATCAACATGAGGAATGCAGAGAGTTTTGTAATAATCCAGATTAGTGATGGCCCAGTGTCAGCACACACTTACTACTATCATCTGGCCCACATAATGCTTTGGAATGAAGGCAATGAACTCATCCAAATCTGGTTTCCAGAGCACAGCCATGTCTCAACATTAATCAGATCAGAACTTATAGGTGGGACACTTTTGGTCCAAATCTAAAGTGACATCCAAACTTAGATATGATTGTCTGAATTCCTGCCATTTTGGCCCATTATCCAGATGACATTCATTCATCTTCAGCAACCGCATTATCCTGGTCAGGGTCATGCTGGGTCTGGAGCCTATCCCGGGAACACTGGGTCCATCATAGGACACAATGCACACTCATTCACACACTCGTTCCACCTACTGATTTTTGAGAGGTGGGAAGAAATTTGGGTAGATTACTGAAGAAATGTAACATGGTTATGGTTAAAAACTATATGAGTAACAATGTAATTACCCAATGCAATGTTATTGCGAAATGACCAGAATATAAAGTTCTTATTTGCATTCATTAAGTCTAATTATTAACTTACACAGAACTTCATTCAGAAGACTTGTCTTGAACTGTAAGTTAAGTGGTTTTGCTTAGCGACTGGGCTGGCCCCTAGATTCCCTAATCTCAGCTAGCAAGCTATGCATTTAGCTAGCCGTTCCACTGACACCTACTTTTAACAGATTTGAAAATAGATCTTTCCCATCCTATCATCCTCTGATTAAAAGAATTTGGTATGATTATAGGCTGTGTATATCTATAATAACCTCACCTACACAGTCACATGTTGCATACAATTATTCTCCTAAAACATAAAATAAATCATTAAGTTAAGCTAATGCTTCAATTTAGGTAGCTTCCTCTCATTTCCCATGTTAAACTGCATCAGACAGAGGCCCTGCAGGCCTTTTTTTTTATTTCAGCCTTTCAGATAAAAGAGGATACTTAATGGTACTACAGTAGTAAAATAAAAGGAACACCAGAAACTTCCCGGCAAGATGCATACTGTCTGGAAAATTTTGTCCTGATCCCATTTTGCAATCTTAATGGAAAATCTGGCACTTGATTATTCTGTGAGAGTCTGTGGAGCGCCTGCCCTTCAAAACAGTAGCTGAAGGATTTATTAAGGGCCTTATAAGGCACTGAAGTTTGAAAAATGCCACTTTGGTGAATTGGACTACAAGTAGAAGTAATATTTCCAACGCAGAAGAAAATCACAGCAGATTCTTGACCACTGAGTTTTCAGTTGTTCCTGAGTGTTCTTTGATCCAGGCTAAAAACAACTGTGAATTTGTGGTCATTACAGAAGTTTCTGAAACTGTCTACCAGTTGATCTCAGACTTGCTTCATTTGTGCCACTTTTTAAGTCAAACCTTACAACACAAGTTTATCCACTAGTTTTTGGGAGTAGTAGTAGCTGCCTCACAGCTCCAGAATTCCCTGTTTTGATCCTGAGCTCCAGTCTCAGTGGAGGTTTACATTTTCTTCCCTTGGTTTCCCTTCAGATTCTCCAGTTTCTGAATGTGCGTGCATCATGCCCTGTGATGGACTGGAGTGTATTCCTGCCTCATAAATCAAAATTTCCAGGGATAAGCTCTGGATCCACTGCAACCCTGACAAGGATAAAACAGTTAATGAAGATGAATGAATGAATGAAAATATCACCTGTACATAAGTATTTATTAACTTTGTCCTGACACTCAGATGTCATTGTTATTGAGGTCAGGCACATTCTGTTTACAATGATCATCCTTGAGATGTTTCTGCAACAAAGAGGTTTACATGTGGTAAATTGCACATGATTTGCAAAGCCACACTTCTGTATACAGCTGAGAGTGTGCATATGCCCAAGCAACAAATAAGCCATGGGGTCAAAGGATTTTTGTGTAGACCCCTGAGACAGAATTGTGTTGAGGCACATTATTCTTAAATGGAAGAAATTTGGAATCACAAAGACTCTTCCTAGAGCTGAACAAAAGCCAAACTGTGTGTCTTTAGTTAAGGAGATGATGAAGATCCTGAGGGACATTCTGATGTAATTCCAATGGTTTTTGTGTAGAACTTGCCAGAAATACCTGCAATACACCATCTCTGCAATACTCTATCAATCAGACTTTGTAGAGTGGCCGGATGCAAGCCACTCCGTAGTAAAAGGCACAAGACTACTCGGAGTGTGTCAAAAGTGACCTAAACAATATTCTGTGGTCTAATAAAACAGAGATTGAACTCTTTGGATTAAAGTCCAAGCATTACAACTGGAGGAAACCAAGCAGCTATCATCACCTGGCTAATCTCATACCTACAGTGAAGCATGCTGGTGGCAGCATCATTCTGTGAACTTGAGAGGCTTATCATGATCAGGGGAAAGATGAACAAAGAAAAGTTAAAAGCCAACTATGTGGATATCATGCTTAAGAGTGCCCCGGATATCAGATTGGTATGAAGGTTCACCTTACAACATGTTAATTACTTGAAACACTAGACAAGATAATGCAGGAGTAACACTGGGAGAAACCTGAAGATAAGAAGTGCTACAGTGATGCTCCCCATCCACCCTGGCAGAGCTTCAGACGGTCTGCAGAGAGGAATGAGAAGATTCCCAAATCCATGTGTGCCAGCCTTGCAGCATCATGCCCAAAACAATTAAGTCTGTAATTGTTTCCAATGTGCTTCAACAAAGTACTGAGCAAAGGATTTTGGACACTTGTGTAAACATGGTATGATTTTAAAATTATTTTAAAATAAATTTACAATTTAATTTGTGAAAACATTCATATTTTTAAAAAAAAAACATATTGACCCATTTTACAGTAACAAAATTGGGGGAAATTCAAGATGTATAAATATCTTTATAAACCCACTGTATGTAAACAGGCATAGGTGTATACACTATGTGTAGAGCACTTTGTAAAGCATTGGCACGTGTTGTTTTAAATGTGCTCTATAAATAAAATTGCCTTATTTACTTGCTCTAACATCTAGTCAGATGCAGCAGCAACTATTAAACCAACTAAATCCATGCATCAAATCCAAAATAATCATCACCTCAACTGTAAAAGATTGTGCAGAACGTTTGAGGGGCTTGACAGTTATGAATTGGAGTCTCATACCTTCCAGGGAGTTAATATTAGACCCTTGAGAAAGACCTTATTCCATGAATTGTATTCTGCCTCACTTGTAAGCATATGTACTGCATTTTGAGTTCACAAAATCTGACTTGAGTTCACTGGGTTTTTGGTGGGCTAGGCTAGGAGGTCACATTATTGTAAAAAGGTAATGCTTGACTACTTGGAATGTTCACTTGCTGATCCCTCAGAAAGGAGGTTGGAAGGCTACAGAAAAGACAATCCCATGAAACTCTATCCTGATTTCATGAAGTGTCACTAATGTTTGCTAGATACATGATGGCCAGAACTGTGGAACGGGCCATCGGTATTTAATATCAACCTTGTCGTAAATGGCAGAATGTGGTGATTCATACAGTAACACCAAGAAGCACACTGGATTTAAGTTTTTTTTTACCTTTCTATGAACTACCCCAAAATGTCAGGTTAATGTAAAATATCAAATGTAAAATGATTACCTAACCTGTTTCATGAAGGTTCAGACTGAAGAGAGCATGTGTTGTACAGATAGCCCACCATTTTTCTATCGTGCTGAATGCTCTACATTCCTCCAGCTCTCCTCCACCACATAGAACCTGCGGGAGATAAGTTTTAAGAGCAGCTCATCAACCTCCTGCTGACCTACTACATCCTTAATCTCCAAATTACAAATGACAAATAAGCAGTGTCCTGACCATACAGACCATGACTTATGTAACATCATCCCTATTTTGACATATCTGTGCAAGTTCTTTTTTTCTTTCCTTCTTTCATTTTTTGTTTGTCTTGCACCATAAAATGAACATGTGCATGCCATTCTCATGAACAGCACTATAAAATTCTCCTAGGCCTCCTCTCTTTCTTTTTGACCTCAAGCTTTGCAAAGTTTAACTTCCTGAGCAAAATGCAAACCAGTAATCTGGTATACAGTACATATTAAGACTGAGATTAATCAAAAAGCCCCTAAACATGAATAAACCATGTAAAACATCTAAAACATATAATAATATGATCTAAACTCTGCCTGGACCAGAGCTACACAGCTTTGGCAGATTCTACCTGGATTTTCAGTATTAAACAATAAAAAAAAAAAAAAAAACACAAGTAGTTTGATCCACTAATTTTCTGCAGTTACTGCAGTTACCAGAACATTTAGAGGTTTTAAGATATGTTTCTCCCAACAACACTGACACACTGAGCTCCTGTCAGATTAATGTCCTTATGAGTGCATAAGCACATTAAAATGAGTGTTTTTTTTTTTTTTTTACAAATTACAGAGCTCTCCACAGTTTTAACCACTTAGTCTGACATAAGCTCTAAGACTCGAGGGCAAAAATTCCTCGGGTCCAAACTTGAGCCGGAGTTGGAGCCTGGCAGCCCTTATCTTCAACGTACACACAACAAAGCTTTGCATTCACATTAATAGCAGGTGAAGAAGGAAATCTAGGGCATATTTCCTTTGAGACGTTTTTACTAGGAAATTTCCACAGTCCCAAATGAACTTACAGGAAAGTATCTGAGTCACTGTTTTCCACCATAGCTTGATTATATCAACTCAACAAAACCCCAGAGTTAACTATAACCTCTTATAAACTTCTGCACTTGCCTGGAAATCCCATACAACCAAACACTCACACAGAGTGTTAGGATTTGGGTGAATGGTGGGGTAAGATTAGTGTAAAATGTTTTGCTGGGCTAAAATGAAGTGTCCTTGGCCAGTAGTGAGGTAGTAGCAGTCAAGGAGAGCGATGTCTTTATTACCACTGACCACCTGCAGCCAGACATCTCAAATTTTCCTTCCCTTCCACTTGCATGATTTTTCTTTTCCTGCTTTGTTCTGTCTTGGCTAAAATGAGGAGAGATATAACTTGATCTAAAGTACTTTTTATCCCTTCAAATGCAGACCACCATCTGATAGTGATTGGTAACGATTTACTGAGAGATTGGGCAGACGTAGATAGCTTAATGAGATATCCAAGGGCTCATATTTTACTGCAGTCCCCACAAGCTCTTACATCATCCTGTGGCACTCGTCCTTATTTTGAGTCTTTTGAGTGTGGACGGAAAGATCTGGAAGGAGAGTTTTGAAACTGGTAAAACTAGACAGCCTCCAGACATTGTCTCAACAGCACCTCACAAAAGTGTTCTTTGCATAAATTGCACACGGAGTGGAAGTGATTGTGACATTCCTCTCATACCTTACTCAAACAGGACTCACACAGGAACATGCCAGTTCATCCAGGAAGCATTAATGTGTTAAGTAAGGAATAAAACAAATTTCCAATAACAGCATATCCCAAAGAGTTTTATTCCTCTTATTCCTTGTCATGTTACAGAGAAACCAGAAAGTCCTCCACCCTGAAGAGTTCCACGTGGAGGAAAACTTTAATTAATAATAATTGCTTCAAAGTGCTGGGACTCCTTACAGAGTCTCCTTAAAGAAAGCTTTACTATATCAATAAGCATAGTGTTTAGGTTTATTAAATAACACTTTTTATTAATTTCTTATTAGGATTTATATGGAGTCTATGCCATACACATCCCTGAGAATGAGAATTTACTACAGAAATTATAATGTATTGTGTATGAGTGCATAAATACAGTATAAACCTGTCATTTGAATTACTTTCAGCACTACTGTCGGAGCTACAAAAAAAAAACAAAAAACAAGAAGCTCTAAGGATTTCTTAAAATGTCTAATAAATTTTTAACCCATTTTATCTTCATAGAATCATTATTCTTGCTGTTTTTACTCTCTGCCAGTGTTGTAGTAATATGCTCCAATAGTCTTATGTCACTGTACTTGTTTTAATTGAAAATAAAAAGGTTGACATATTGAAAAAAGGAAAATGATCCAATCAGGATTTTTTCCATGTTGTCAAGGTAGACACAGTCAAGCTTACCTACCAATTGGTTAGGACTCCAGGATCTGTTGATCTAAAATTGTGTTCTCACTGACCTAAGCATTGAAATGTCCTAAATGAACATTTTACTACCAATTTACATTCAGGCAATTTCAACAAAAAACTGGTAGATTGAAATCCCACTTAAAATCCATTATATTATTGAATAACAGGTTTGTAGACCTAATTTGTGAACTTGAAGAGATGCAGTTGATCTTGATCTGTGTGGAACTTACCTTAAATATGGGAATAAATCTTTCCACATCATGGAATTCAAATCTTCAGTGGCAGAGAGCCGTCAGGCATCACAAGAACATGTCTAGTACAAGTCCAGTCATAATGGTTATCCAATAGTACCATCTGTAGGCTCTTATATTTAATGAGTGGAAAATAGACCTCAGGCCTTGTTTATGTAGCTTAGTTGGAAAATGTTCGAGAACCCCTCCAGCTACTGGAACAGCCATACACCAAAGCGTATGAAAAACTGTGATATGGTGAATGCAGCTATTAGGAGTTGTGGAAGTAAATGAGAGACAACATGAGGTCAAAAATGTTTAAAAAGTTATGCAGATTCTCTGGAGGATTGAGGCACTAAATAAAACCAGGCATTGAAGTCAGTGCTTACATTACATTTATAGTTATTCATTTGGCAAACACTTTTATTTAAAGTGGTTTACAATTGAGAGTGCAGTCCAAGCAATCCTATTCAATAAATCAAACAGCTGAGGGCTTTGCTGAAGCACACAACAACCTTAACCAATGAGCTACCACTGTTCGAATAAAAGGTAAAATGAAGGTCAAATTAAATCCTAACTGTTTACATTTCACTGGGGATTTTCCTGCTCTTAAGAAAAATACATTAAGATAAAATGTGGCAAACCAGGGATCCTTATATAACAGTCACTGGGAAAACAAATAAAACTGTTCTTTTCTGAAGAAAGGGCTTTTATCACCTTTGCCTGGGCTGATAAAATGCAGTTATGCCTTGAAAGAGGACACGCTTTACTATGGCTTTAAAATTCTGGGATCACTGGAGGGCAAACAACATTTTAAGTGTCATGATCATAGTAATGAAACCATGTTGTTATGATCGCAATGGTGATATCAATATATCCAAATGCATTTGGACATTACCATAAATTCTTATTTGGGCTGATCCCAAATAACTGATGTCTGACACCATCACAGGGAATAAAACAAGCAGAAAGTTAGGAAAATTTGGAAACAAGAAGCAGTATTTTATGGTTCAACACTAAAGTAAAACTGAGACAGGTGCTAATAATGATCAAGCGGTCTGGGCAAGCACATTTTCCATATGACATATTATCACATCGTCTTTTCGCTTAAAACGTCTACAATAAATCAGTGGTCAGATTACAAAGAGGTACATTACGTCAGCACTGGACTGGCTTCAATCGACAGCATTAAGAACAGAATAGGAGCATACGTTTAGATGACGTAGTATTGGGTTACCAGTGTACTGCAAAACTTCTGTGCAAATGAGTGCGAAAGCTCTTAATGATGTTATCTCATAGCCATGCCAGAGATGTGCATCAGTTCAGCTCTATCTCCGGCTCCATCTCGCTTTACTCTTGATCAAGAAGAATAATCAGCCTTATCATTAAACTGTAAATTTCTGAACACAGGTCAGTAGTGCAATCCATTGCACGTATATGCCATACACAATACTAAATCATATAATTCACAAGGCAGGGACAGCAGTTAAATGGAAATTCCAGCAATTTCTCAACATTTCAACATAATATGCAGAGAAGAATTCAGAAATAAATGGAATTTTGAGTGCTTTGAAGCAAACTGGCAATTCTAGAGAAACTTATATTGTGGCGGGGCGACTGGTGTCAGTGGGCTGGAGGGGCTAAGCCCCCCTTGTCTTTCAAAGATAAAAAAAAAAAATCAGTAGAAGTTTTCATATTTGGCATCCATATCATCTTATTCATGGTTAACAAATGTTTTAAATAATTTTATTTAAGAGGTCAGACATAATAAAATTGGTCAACCTTAATAGTTAAATTGTTGAGACACCACTGAGTAGTGGTATATATACACTATATTACCAAAAGTATTCGGTCACCCATCCAAATGATCAGAATCAGGTGTCCTAATCACTTGGCCTGGCCACAGGTGTATAAAATCAAGCACTTAGGCATGCAGACTATTTTTACAAACATTTGTGAAAGAATGGGCCGCTCTCAGGAGCTCAGTGAATTCCAGCGTGGAACTGTCATAGGATGCCACCTGTGCAACAAATCCAGTCGTGAAATTTCCTCGCTCCTAAATATTCCACAGTCAACTGTCAGCTTTATCATAACAAAATGGAAGAGTTTGGGAACAACAGCAACTCAGCCACGAAGTGG
>CM040993.1:13141632-13180546 GCA_022985145.1 Pangasius djambal
GTGGGAACAGTTTGGAGCAGGCCCCTTCCTCTTCCAACATGACTGTGCACCAGTGCACAAAGCAAGGTCCATAAAGACATGGATGACAGAGTCTGGTGTGGATGAACTTGACTGGCCTGCACAGAGTCCTGACCTGAACCCGATAGAACACCTTTGGGATGAATTAGAGCGGAGACTGAGAGCCAGGCCTTCTCGACCACCATCAGTGTGTGACCTCACCAATGCGCTTTTGGAAGAATGTTCAAAAATTCCTATAAACACACTCCTCAACCTTGTGGACAGCCTTCCCAGAAGAGTTGAAGCTGTAATAGCTGCAAAAGGTGGACCGACATCATATTGAACCCTATGGGTTAGGAATGGGATGGGACTTAAGTTCATATGTGAGTCAAGGCAGGTGACCGAATACTTTTGGTAATATAGTGTATGTGTATATATATATATATATATATATATACATACATACATAACCTCAGCCTGGACCATACCACTTTCAAATCATATGCACCCCACCAAAATTCTGAACAACTGAAAAGCCAAATTAATATGAATGGGTAAGAATGACATCAAACTATGGCATTTGGGTCTGTTTTGGTCGAATTTATTGGAGGGCGCTGTGTAAAAGTTCTTCAATGTAGTCTAGTACAAATCACATTTTTGTCTTTCTCCCTCCCTAACAAAGAGGAGTAACATGTGGCTGGAGGTGTCTTTAGTGTGAACTTTCCAGGAAACACATGAAACCAAAGCTTAGATGTCCAGCAAAGAAATACAAGAAACAATACTGTATATATAGGCAAACAAGACTGAGACTAATTACAATGAAGAGGTGTGGGGGAAAAAATACACACAGGTGCAGGAAATGATCAGGGTACATGGACATGGTGAAACTAGGGCAGGATCTGGAGTAAACAGGAAGGTTCCCAGCACACTGAAGAGCTTAATAATTCACTGATGACTCATGAGCTGTTTTAGAGTAGGGAGCAGAGAATGGTGTCCGGATAAACAGATAACTGATGGTGAACATTGTAGCAGTTTCAGCAATCTTCACCCACAGTTATGTGCGTGTCTAAAATTGGTGTGCTCTGCTGTACAAAGGAAGCAACACAACCGCAATGAGTCACACCTGTTTGGTCTGCTCATCTGGGAAACATGACCCTGCTTCAGAAACCTCCAGATCTCATGCATAACATTAGGCAAGTTCCAGCAGTACTTTACTAAACCATTTGCATCACTCAATTGAACACTTTTCCCTGCAGATATAAACCAATTAAACACAATTAAGCCATGGCACGACATGCTACCACAGGCTGGGGATATGAGAACTGATCTTCACTTAAGGTCCAGAAGTTCACTGACATTATTAACATGCAGCTTAAATATTTTAATCCCTCCCTCTTTGTGACCCAGAGTTGAGGCAAGTTCCTCTCTTGTTCCATTGATCTAGAACTATTTGTGTTGCCATCAATAGTGCTGTAGCTAAGTATTTAAAAGATGAGGATAGTCTGGCTATACTTAGCTGGCCAGCAACCCAGTGACAGAAAAGAGGAGGAGCATAAATCTTATCAGTCACTGCTATCCACTGAAATTCTCTATGCTGTCTCATTGACAGGATGCCTGGACCTCCTGCTTAGAATCTGATAAAGCAACACTGTTTACATTCTTGTGCTGAGTGTCTTAAAGTGTCTGACTCATTAAACACTTTGGGGTTCCAGGCATCCATTAATAAATCTATGCAACAACATGCGATATGTAAACAGTGACGAAGCCAAAGTACTTTGAGACTTGTTTAAAGGGTGCATTAACATGGCATCTATCACTTTTCAACACATCTGCATTAAAAGTCTGACAGCTGTGACTCAGTTGAGAGATCCTCATGTGGAGCTCAGATGTTCAATGTAGGGGCCACCAAAAAGAAATCCCCCAGAACACATACTGTAATTTTCCTGAATCTGGCAACCTCTCTTTTGCATTTCACAGAAGGGAAGTAGGCAAAAATTTGTTGACAGGAACATGAGGGGAGTAGGGTGGGGGTGTCTGATGTTCTGCCTGAAAAGAACTGAACAGTATTCCAATTTTGTTATTTTTCTGCCAGAGGCAGCTATATATACTTCCATTGGCTGTTTATTTAGTTAATGTTTATTGTGTTTTATTTTGTTATATTAATACATTTGTATGATGAAGAAAATGCATATCTAGGATAATCCAAAAATTAAAAAGTCAAACATCTCTCTCCAACTAACCAAAATGGAAAATATGTAATCATCCCCCAGAAAATTCCACTCATTCCTATGGGTTCCAGGCAGTATGTCTCACTACAATTATTTGGAATCTACAAAGAATAAAATGCTTAGTTTCACTGTTTTATTTCACCCGATTAAATGACTAGTGACAGTGAGAATCTTCTGGAAACCTTCCTTTGCCAAGACCTCCCAACAAAGGTAGTGGTGTATTTAGAGGTGAATCTGGTACCGAGCCTGCAGCCTAGCTAGCTGGTCACAAACACTAACATCCAGCAAAAAAAAGATAAGCTTACAAAACAAGAAAAAACTTGGATGGTTAATAACCTGGATGCACATCTGTGCACACCCTTTTATAATGGAACTTGCTCAGAATAAACCAATCACACTCAAGCTCATGTTCAAATGTAATTGTAATATGCTTGTCATCAACGAAGTAATTCTGATTAACCCCAAATAAAGATCTGCTGTTTTTTTTGTAGGATTTTTTTGTAAACTATAGGACGTCTTCTTGGTTTCATCCGACTGCTGAAGCCATGGTCCACAAAGAGCTTACAAAGCATATACAGAGACGTATGGTGGATGAAGGGGATGAAGATGAAGACAAAGTTCCTGTGAGGTTGCATGATATCAGGTGGATGTGTCAGGCTCGTAAAACCTATAAAGCAAACACTACAAGCCAACACACCAACCTTTAACTGGACCTATAAATCTCCTGAAGATTTATTGTTTGCTGCCTAAGTGGATGTTCGGTGCTAACATGGAACCTTGGACTCCCTACCTCAGTCCATGACCATTTTACCCTTGCAGCATATACATCAATCATACACTGGCTACCTGACAGTTAATGGTGTAACTTATGTGCATAGAAACAAATTTGATCTACTATTGAGTCCTTACACAGAGCCTTGCTAGGCAAATAATCACCACCATCCTTTTTATTCTTTTTTTCCCTCTTCAGCACTTGTGTGAGAAATGAGAAAAAAACAAAGCAGCTTTACACTAACAAAAACATTTTTCATCCTTTTCCACCATGACCAGATGTCTTCATTTGGAAATAAGTGAAGTCCACTGTATTTTACTTCATAGGTATAATATTAAAAAAAATATTCATTTAGCAGTATATGGTTATTTGATTAGTACCTTTCAAACTTGGCCAACTAAATTTCTAAAACTCCACTATTAGGCTAAATCATGATGAAGTGATAATGTCCAATGTTTTCCTTTCATCTGGCTCTCAGTTGTCACAGAACTTTCCTGACTGCATGCTAGCAAACCACAGTTTCTGAGCCCTGTCTTCAATTCTGGTCCCATCAATTAGTCCTTTGTTTGAAGCATTTTCTGGTTTTGCATGAATGAAGATGCTGGATTTACCTATGATGATGTCTGCCTGTAATGTGACTTCTGCTATTGATCTATGGTACCTAGAAATACCTCAATTACAAGGTATTTATACAAAACTGTTTCTATCTCCTGTTTGTTACAGAAATAAAAATACTTTGGGTATCCCTGTACTAGAAATGAATGTAGGCGTGTTGAAACACCATGCTAACCTGCTTGAATATGATCAATTGTTCAAGCATATTGACTTAAAGCATCATGGTTTTTACATGCACATAAATCTGCTTTGGTCCCCTCAGGACTCTCAATTATTCTGTTCTGTATAGAATATATAGGTTTAAAGCAAATATTCCAGACATTCAGTATATTAGCCTGCCAGCAAAATAACTCAAAACAGCAGTTCATTACCTCCCCAGAGAGTAATTTAAAACCACGGCTATTTCAAGGTTCATGAAATAGTGATGCAAGGCTGTGTAGTTGCCTGCTAATAGTGTGGTAAATTTAGATTAAACATTTAATCATTGATGCATAAAATGATACACTACCATCAGAGTGCAGCTGCTGAAAAGGAGGGGAAACTATATTTATCTTACAAGAGTAGAATACTTTAGTGTTTAGTTAATCATTGTATCAACATACAACTTCAGCAACAACTGACTGTTTGGTCAACTGGCTTTAAGAGCCAATAAGTCACTCAAAGCTCAGCTGTCATAGTGGAGAGTTGAGATAGATGCAAGTGCAGTAAAATGCGTTTTATTAAAGGGCAGGCAGACAAATCCAAAACGTGAATCAGAGTCAAAAACTGGAAACAAGCAGTGGTCGGGCGATCTACAAACCACAGTAACAGGGATAGTCAAAATATACGAACCAGGAAACGGAAACAAGATCAAGAACTGGAGTAACGTGGCACAGAACAAAGATGGCTCCGTATGGACAGCCAGTTAAACACTGAACAATACTTTGAGTAACTATTTGTGAATCCTTTATATAGTGTGGTGGTGATTGTGCTCAGGTGTGAGATTAGTAATCAGGTGACTGTGAACATGACAAAGTCCGTGGCTGTTGGGGAGTGTAGTCCTGGGTGGCCATGTTTGTAGGCCGCAGTGTGTTCTGGGGAACATAGTTCTAGGTGGATGGGGCAGTTGACCTGGCATCAGCTAAATAAAAAAGTGGACCTGTGGACAGAATCATCATAGTATTTCAAATCTAGCTAATATTTGTTGTTAATTATTTGTTGGCTTTTTATAAGGCAGTCCAAGTATATTTGTCTTAGTGAGTTTTATTCTACTCACAATTTTTCAAAATGAGTGTAGCTCACTCTCAAAAAAAGGCTTCCTCATGAATTCTTTGGATGGTTAACAGTCCTAGCTTTCTAAAGGGGTTTTACTTTAAACCTTGTCTAAAAGGAAAACCCTCCATTGTAGGGTTTATGCGTTCCCTCAGAGAGACAGACGCAAAGAACCCTTTAGGGTTCTGCACTCTTAAAAAAATCTGGTCAATCTGGAAGATTTAAGGTTTTTTTAGTTTGTCCTTTTTAGTTTGGGAAAGATTCTGTGTTGAACCTATAGAAGTGTTTCCTTGTCAGAAAAGGATTCCAAGTAAACCCTTAAATAGCCTCACCCTTAACTAATCCCAAAAACCCTTGAGGAATCCTTTTTTCTAAGAGTGTAGATGGTACCTTGCAGCTAGATTTTGCATGAAATTATAAACCCACTAATTCACTCAAGAAACCCTTTATTTTGTTTTATACAATTTTCTGCCTAATTTAATATATTTACTCATTTATTTAAACCTATTTTGGTTGTATTCATTCAGTCCATTTATTAAGATAATTCTTGCAGAACTAATGATTATTACAGGACCACCCAGGCTACTGTAGGAGTCGAGTCGACAAGGAAATGATTAACACATCTAAAATCCAAAGCCTACCTCAGAGGAAGCATATCATGTGAAAATATTTCTCATCTCAAGGTCACCTACATACTTGTATTGGCTAAGAGTATATGCTGTTATAATTAAGCACAGATCTGTTAGTGTTTAGATGAGCAACTTTGATCTTTAAGTGCAAGCAGAAAAAAAAACCCCAGAAAGATCTGGTATATCTTAGAGCAATGCACAATAAAGTGTATTGAAACCTTCTGTGAATGGCATTAAATTGAAGCCGAGCCTGATTATAGTCACCTCATGTGACTCCATGCCTTTAAATGCATGTTTACGTTATGTCTCAAAAATGTCCTGGACAAATCTTAATGCCTTGTTGTACTTACAACTATTACGGTTGGCTGCTGTATCCCTGTGTCTACTGTCACTCTTGCTAGATCGTTTTTGCATGAAGAGATTTTGAATTAAGTTTTTTTTTTTTTTTTAAGTAAAAGTCATTTGAGAAAAGCAAAGCATAAGCCCAGCATACTTGAACTATGTGTGGGCTGTTAATTCCTATGTATTTAGCATGTCTTGGGAAGTCTAGTCTGTCAGTCTTCTGTCTAATAATTGGCTGATAGCTAGGGTGGAGGTCAAAGCTGTCTGAAATTTGTCTCCTTGTTCTCGCCGAGATTTTTAATCTCTGAAGTGGAGACAGTGTCTGGACCTGTTAAGAATGATCGTATTTTCTTGCTTTGATTTCACCTCTGAGGCAAACCTCATTATCTTCATGTTGTAATGGTTAAAGATGACATTTCATTTGCCTGTAAAGTCTTACAAAGCAGAAAGAGTTAAGGCATTTTTTTTCTGTTATTGGTACACAAGGGTATAATGCTGATTTGTGTGCTGGTTGGTTGAATCTAATGCAAACTATTATTAGAGCAGTTGTGTCACTTAACCTTGATAATCACTTTGGATGACATCCATCTAGCGAGGGAACCATTTTAGTAGAATAACGTAATATTTCCTGTATATCCCCTCATCCTTTGAACAGATCACGGATACAGTGATTGTGCTTATTTACATAAAATCCCTGTGTGGGATGATGGCCCCAGTCAATGTTTTCATGACTTTCCATGATGACTGGGTCTAGTCATGCTAGAAACACAAACACCATTACAGGCAGGGGCAAGGCCACGTCTGGTTCTTTGTCTGAGTTAAATGAAAGCTATCCTACAGGCTATGCAGAATAGCGTTTTGAACTGCTGCCAAATAAGGGAGAACTGAGTCCTCAAATGGTCATATTAAAGATCATTAAGTGATATTTCATTAATCTCCCAGTGGAAAACACTCTTAGTCTCACAATCCACGAGAAACTGGGTTGGAGTAAGAGTTACAGCTGTTCTCCAGTCCATTGTTCAGCCAAAACGTAATTAAAATGGAAATACCCAAACAAGCATTATAAAACATTAAACACTGAGAGCATTTGTTCTGCTCCATTTACATAGATAATAATTCTCATCAATAATTATTTGTTTGCTCTGTGTGCTTTCCTTATGCAGAGAAATCATTGTCTTTTCTAACTGCACAACAACTTTTGTTCTGCAATGGAGTCATCATCAGCATCAAGAAGGACAACAATAAATATCAATATGTAATTCATTATTTCAAATAAACGTCAATTTACTGCTTTGATAGGTATTCAGTCTGATCCAAATTCATGTCAAATCCTTCAGACCTGAAGAGAAAGAATGAGATTTTTGGTTCAGGAAATAAATTACATCCAGATATAGCCATGTTTTTATTAGTTCATTTGCCTTCAGTCCTCACGGAAACTACTTTACAAGTTTTTGAATTACTTCTTTATTACAGCAATACAGCAAAAGTTAAATGGCTTTTAAAGTGTTATATAACCATGTCAGAAATCCTCAATTATTGAGAAAATGCTTTCAAGTATAATCCACATGTTCATATCTGAATAATCCTGAAAGAGTTTTAGCAGGTTAGTTAGAAAGACATCTGTCACGCCATCTTACAACAACTGTTTACTGAAGTTCCTCACAACCCCAATGAGTCATTCCTGTAACAAAAGAAAATTTGCATCCATTCTGACTAGGACTGAACATGTAAAACTGATGGTTTCTCATGCCTAACAATGATCATGTGCCAAGACAACTAGAAATAATGCTGTTTAAGCATTTTCTTAAAAATATCAATCTAAAACATCCCCATTAAATGCTGAACAGTTCCCTTCCTTCTTGTGCCCCTGTGACTACAAAGTATGCCTAATCTTCCATCTGCTAAAAGGAAAGTTGCTTGCCTGGGTAACAGCCATGTTTCGCCAACTGGCCTCTCTCAATTGGACCTATTATCAGTTTTGCATGATTATTCCTTGACCATGCTGGAGAACAGTTCCTAAAACAAGGAAAAATACAGCTTATGCCTTCTGTAGAAAGGCAGTCAAGTTTTCTGGATTACCCATTTGCCTTTGCCTGCCTTAACCTTTTTGTATATGATCTTTGGGACATTTCTGGATGTTGTACTTGAACTGTGATTTTGACTCTGTTGGCATGAAACATAATGATTTCACTAAAAACAAGAAGGCTTTATTTGTCACATATACATTACAACACAGTGAAATTCTTTTCTTTGCATATCCCAGCTTGTTAGGAAGTTGGGGTCAGAGTGCAGGGTCAGTCATGAAGGTTAAGAGTCTTGCTCAAGGGCCCCACAGTGGCAGCTTGGCAGTGCTGGGGCCTGACCTTCTGATCAGTAACCCAAAGCCTCAGCCATTGAGTCACCGCTGCCCTGTCGCTTCACAATAAATTTCACATGGATCCTGATAACCTGACTAATCAATCATGTTGCATCATCTTAGAATAATATAGTGTATGTAGATAATGAATATGAATCTGCTCAAAATATTCTAATTAATACTATTCTGTTATTAATGTCAATGAACATACAGTATATAATAGTAAGGAAAGCTCTTAGTCTCAGTCATGATAGCATATCACAAGAGCAAATAGCCCACGATCAGGGGCAAGTGGTATAGATGGTGTCTTTCAAAGACAATTGTCCTAAAGTGGATTGTTTTGGACTTTTGTATAGCCACCAATGGTCTTGGGGAAAAATACACAGAATGATGTGAAGAATCCAGACTGGGGCTATCAGCTATCCGTTGTCATCAGCATTGATTGAGAAGACACATGAAATATATTCACATGTGTAATGAACATGAGGTGAATAATTTACTTGGTCATTCATTGGACAAAAATAGATGAAAACTAGTTTGACTAAAATAGGTAGACTAAGCATGCATTTTTCAGTCAAGGTAAAAATTAATTAGTGGGTCCTTTCTGTAAACACGTTTGGTATTCAGAGGAAACATGACATGAACCCACTGGGTCATTACAGACTTGAAACACACAAATTATGAACGCAGCTGCTTTTGTGTGTATGTAATAGTTTGCCACATATCATTCTTATTATGGCATCGATGAGACCTAGTGATATAATGCATTGCTCAATCTTAATAGTTTCAATGTCTATTGATAGATATTAGATTTTAGCCCTCCCATCTAATAGCACAACCAGCTGTTACTGCACACATCACAATGGATCTTAAAAGCTGAAAAACAGATGTCTTTGGATTTAGTTTTAAGAAAGACGTAATGTTCTCTATGGCTTCTGTAACACTGATCATCATTAAAGACATTATGATGTGGAAAACATTATAATAGACCTGGCCATGATAAATCACCTATCTTTCTTAAGTGAAGAAATGCTGCAGTGTCTTTTATGTGGTGTCAAGAAGAAAATCATTAGCCATGCATTGCAATCTGAAATGTAACATAAGTGTAACCCGAACTCTGCTGTTCCTTTAGTTCCAGCAATTACAGTGCCAGTTAAATGAGTGTGAGGGAGAAAGAAGGGAAGAGTGAGAAAAAGTGAGAAAAACAGTTTCCACCATCACACCACTTCTGAATTCTAGTATTACAAATGTGGGAGAATGTGGTAATGCTACTGCATCGTTTCATCTTGGCTGGTGAACGACTGTCCAAGACAAGATTTTCATGACTCTGATGAGAGGTTTAGTTGTGATAGAAACACAAAACACCACAATGGTCCAGAACAAGGTCATCTTTGGTTTTGTGCCTGAGTTAAATGAGAATTTTCCTACAGGCAGTACCGACAAATTACATCATCTTGACTTGCTGCCAAAGAAGGGAGAGCTGACTACTCACTGTTTGAGCAAATATTAAAGATCATTAAATAATAACTCAGTAGTACTCCATTAAAAAAAACAATCGCAATTCATAAGAAGCTGAGATGCGGAGAGCTACAGCTGTTTTCTATGCTCTGAGTAGCCAAAACAAGCCTTATAAACGATGAAATATGGGAAGCATTTGGTCCGCTTCATTTACATGCGTAATTATTCTCATCAAGAATGCTTTGTTCATTCTGAACCTTTGCACACACGTCTTTTGCAGTAAAATGCGGTTGTCGTCTCTGATTGCGCAAGAACTTAAACCCAATGGTACAAGAGAAACACCAGATGCATTAAAAGAAGCAAAATTGAATGTGGTTCTTTGTTTTTAATGGAGTACAACCTGCTTCTCTAAGTCTAATTCTATTCCAAGTCAACATCCTGAAGACCAAAAGATTGAGATTTTGGTTTGGAAAAGAAGTATCATAAATAGGATATAGGAAATGATATCATGGGTGATTTGATTTGGTCATTACAGTCATGGAAAGTGTATGAGATTTTTTGCATTGTGAGTGCAGCAAAATAATAAATGTTTGAGCTTTACCTGTGCTGCATAATAATATCCAATGATCTGGGGGAAAAAACCCTATGAATTTGCCTATATCCAATCAAAAACTTGATAAATGTGGAAAGCTAAATGCTTATATTCAGATAATTCAGAAGGGTTTTCTCAGTCTAATGGGCTTCTATTCAGATAGCACAGCTAGTTTTATATATCTGCATATACAGATGGGTGACATTAACATAAAATAACTCAGTAAGGTTTGGGCCATTAGAACAGCTTTATTGTGCCTTGTTAGAGATTCTACACGTCTCTGGAACTGTACTGGGTGAAAAAAAACACCTTTACTCCAATATATTTTTCTCTCAGTTGTTGTTTTGATGATTGTTGTGTGATGTCTAACACAATGTCTAAATGTCCCATAGGTGTTCAACTGGGTTGAGATCTGGTGAATGTAAAAGGCCATAGCATATTATTTACACCACAACATCCTCATCAAATCATTTGTCCATCAATGCCATTGCATTTGTTTCTCCTAGCAAATTCCATTGTAACGGTGCTAGGAATGCGACCTCAGCATAGCCCACAACCACTAACTTCTTAAATTTCACTAACCACTAACTTCTAAAACAAATTAGCACCAGAATCACTAAGCACAGCAACACAATTAGTTTCAGGATGGGGTTTTCCTTTCATTTGTCACCTGTCTCTAGTCAATTATGCGCAAATGAAGATGAATCTACTGAGTACATTATTTTATTATTATCTTTCATAGAACTTTGTTAGAACTCTTGACTTATTATAGGAGGTGAAGTTCTCAGTCTTAGTCAAGGCAGCAAGAAAACCAATGAAGAAAATGCAACATAATACAATGACTCTGAAATCTGAAAAACAGTCATACTTGCATTAGTTTTAAGGAAGACATGTTCGTTATATCTCATGTTACACTGATGAGCATTAAAGATTTTGTAATGTGGAAAGCATTTCTGTACACCTGGCCTCTGGCTTTGATAAATCACCTCTCCTGCAGAAAAAAAAATAGCTTCCAACCAAATGTAATGTGAGTGTAGCCAGTGCTCTGCTGTTCCTTGAGCTCCAACAATTACAGTGTCAGTAGATGAGGGTAAGCGAGAAGGAACGACAGAGCTAGAAAATGAGCAAGCGAAGTTTCCATCATCACAGCGCTTCTGTGGCTACTTAAACCTCTAGTATTACAAATGTGGGAGAATGTGGTAATGCTACTGCGATGGTCTGTCTCAGCCGTTTCTCCCCGACCTTCAGCCAGCACGCATTCATTACATCATATACATCATAATAATATTACAGCAGAGGTGGTGAGGGTTGAGACAAGACCTGAAACACTAACCAGGCTGAACCCTGAGGGTTATGGATGGAGCTGGAAAGCTAATCAATCACGTATATGACCCACAACCTTGCTGTTTACTGCTGGCTAAGCTAGGAACACCACAATGATTTGGGTCAGCCAGAACATCCCCCCACGTCTAGGGAAGCTCCACATGTCTGTGCATGTTGTTTCCATGATCTTCTTCAGCAAAAATGAGTGCATTCTCAGCCTGGCTATGTCTCATCCTGGTGCACTGAGGAATGCTATTTTATGAGGTCATGAAAAAGTGCTGTATTGATGTAACTTAAATACTTGACTTATCACATTTTACTTATATATCACGTTAAAAGGCAAGTCCATGCCCAGTCAGCTGACAATTTTTTTTTTCACTGGACAAGCCAAATTAACTAAAGGCTAAAATCTAAAGTTACTAAACTCATTTAAAGCCTTCATTACAACTGTGGCTTCACCATTTAAAAGTGCTTTTGAGAGGAAATGAAGGCTAGAAAGCTGTTTTAATTAGTAAACCTTCTCAAAAGCAACTAAGACTCCATTCTATTTAAATGTCTAAAGGACTGAAGGACCTCATATCGTCAAGGTTAGTTCTTGTCAGACTGGAATCTGAACAGAGTATATTTTTTTAATAACAGTTTTCTTTGGCACTGGGTAAACTTGTGGTCAGTAGGCATTGCTAAACCATGAAATCCTCAACTCTCATACTCTCTATAAAATGCTCTTAAGCAGAAACATAACCAGAGGTCATAATGTCTGCTTGGTAGTCTTCAATGTCATGCAAATTTGGCTTGACCAAGTCTACCACCTAGTGGCAGATCAGGTTTAGTAGCGAGTGGCCAAGCTATTGCCAGGGTTCATAATGTCTGAATTAAAGACAAATGCTGAGTTGTGACTCATTTCCTCATTGCCTCTGGAGAGGAACAGAAGGTGTGCTCTTCTAAAGTTTCCTTCTGCCTCCATGAGTTGTCAGAAATGAAGCCAGAATCAGCAGTCCTGAAGCCTTGAAATGTCTGGGTGCAGTTTTGCTTCAAACCTGTTCAGTTATGAGCTGTTAATAACACTCAGTTTCTGAATTTTGCTTGAATGGTTTTAGCATTGCCAGGAGTCAGATGATGACAAGCCTTGCCCCATTGCTTCCAAACATTTGGTCTGTTTGAATCAGATCCGAGGTCTGTCATGAGATTGTGTTTGGCAGCTGGGGGATGGATAAGACCAGTTTTTTCTGTAGTGGAGCTTAGATACTGTGCTTTGTGTACAGTAACTTTAGACTTGATTGCTCTGAATGCTCAGCACGCATTCACATCAGAAATTAGTCAGAGGAGAAGTGTTTGATTTGAGAGAAAGACTTACGCTATAAGCAGCATGTTTTCCACAGGACTTCATGTTTACGTTCCCATGACTTCGGACTCACTACAGAGGTTAGCTCAGTGTCGTGTTTACGTAAGCTGCTGTGTTTTGATGCAAACACGTTTCCAGGGTGATTTATTAAAAGATCAAATCCACAGCTCACTTAATAGGAATGTGGCATCTGGGGATCAATAGATTTTGTGTTATAAAAGGCTCTCAACTGCGCCAACTAGTGATGCAGTCAACCTCTTGCTTTCACACGAGCAATTATCAGATGTTAATCATCAGCAGGTGAAGACAATGACAACAGCTGCTCTAGACGATTTGATTTAAGTACTATGGCATGAAATGGCACAGCGTGAAGTGGACTTACTGTTACCATTATTTCATTTCATTATTTTCCTGTAACAGTGTTTTCCTGAAGACTTTTCTGTGATGGAAAACTTAATGACCATTACAAAGTGCTGACACTGGAGACTCCTTCCATAAGTGATGAATAAACGTCTCCTTACAGAAAACATCAGCATATCAATGATTATACATTTTTCTTTGTTAAATAACAACACACTTTTTAAATCTGTGCATTACTAGCCTTAGATTATGTGACGTATCTGTCATACAAGTCCTTGTGATTGAGCTGTTACTATGGAAACGATAATGTATTAGAATGTAACGATGTGATTTGAATTACAGACGGCACTACACTGTCAGAGCTGCTGTTGTAGAAAAGGAATCAACACTTTCTGAATGTGGTATAAAGTGAGAGTATAGACTTTGTCAAAAAAAATGTTTGAAAGGTTAGATGTTAGTTTTACTGACAGACTTACAGCCCTCTAGTTTTGTGTATGACAATGTAATTTTTTTTTTTTGATCTTCTAACACGCTGATTGCTAAACATCTGGAAATTCAGCTTCATAATTCAGATGTACTTATATTTGTCAGATTATAGGTAGATTTTGTCCAAACATCCAAGTCAGACCTTTAACTGAGCATTATGGATAAGATATTTTCAATATTTCTTGTGTTATGTTGGCTTTAATGCCTAAGACTATTGTATTATGAAATGCAGCAGCCAGAGTCCTTATTAGAACCAGAAGATTTGACCACATCACCCCTATCTTACTCACACTGGACATTGTCACAAAGCAACTTTACAGATATAGTGGGGTCCAAAGGTCTGAGAGCACTAGTGAAAATGCTGATGTTTTATTTTTTATTTTTATTTTCTATTTTAATGCAACAATTTTCATTATAAATTATATTATTGACAACAACTTGAGTGAATAGTAGAATTATTTGAAATATTTATATGAAATTCAGAGTTTCTTAGTATTTGGTACATCTCCCTTTTTGCTTTAATGACAGTGTGCACTCGAGCTGACATGGACTCCACAAGTTTGTGCAAAACCTTATGATCCATTTTAGATCAAATCCATTGGAGTGTCGTCTGAACACATGCTTCAATAGAAGAGATTAGGCACGAGGAAAATCTGACCTTTTGTACAAAGCAGTTAACATGGTCAGTATCACTAATTCGCTTGCATTTAAATAGGGACCTAGAAATAGTGCAGAATCCTGAATATTAAATATTCAAAATATTGAATATTTAGTATTCAATATCTTGAATATTTAATATTCAAGGTACTGAACATTTACTTTCTTTGTTTTAAATATTTCAAAATTCTAAAAACTTCTGTTTATTTCCGATTTTAAATGAAAAAAAAAATTCAATGTGGTCCCACACTTTTGGACCCACCTGTATCTGGATATAGATTTAGATTTATCCCTAATGAGCAATTTATCCTTACAGTCCAGAGCTTGCCTCACCCTCTGCCACTTGCTGGAGAATAAACAGTTGTTGTCTTCATCTGGAAGAGGGCAGAGTTTGCAGTTTGCTTTTTACAGAGTTGAGATTTATCTATCCATTTAAACTATCCTGCATAAAATAGACGCGTAGAATTTTCTTACAACAAACAAACAAGTTTGATTTCCTTTATTTGTGCAATTGAACTCACGTTTGAGTCAAAATTACTTATAAAAAATGCTAGTTAATATTTCTTTACAGGTATGAGAATAATCCTTGGTGCCATGTAACCCTTACTTAAAATATGCTAAGTTAAATTCACTAAGATTTCATGTGTGGAAACTGATACTATGCTTGGAAATTGATACGAAATCTCGGTCCAGTATTTTTTCAGTAGGCTGTACCCATCCATCAGCCTGCTAATAGAGCATATCAATCATCTTTCCTTATATTTTACAACATAGAAATAAATACTTAAGCTTTCTCTGGATTGTATATCAATAAGACTTACGTTTGTATATCACTTTGTCATCTGTGCCTGATCCCACTTTGTCATCTGTGTCTGATCCCACTTTAAGGAAACGGAGGCAGACAGAGGAAGTTCAGTTAAGACAACTGCTGGATGAACCCCAATATTAAAGCACCACAGGCTTTATCTCCTACACAGTAGTGCCTATGTGACAAGCTTAAGCTCTGTTCCACTCAATAGGTTCCATGTATTCACATTTCATGTCTTCCCAAAGCCTTGTGGTTATAAGCACACGATTGCAACCACATTGATGACTTAATGGAACTAAGCAACGTACTGTGGCTTTTGCTGGAATCTTGGATTCATGCATTGTATTGTTTTTATCCCAAACCACAAAATGTGATGCTAATGAAGTAGCATAGCAGGGTCTATGTGTTAGCTAATTTCAGTGCATTTGTTCCAGACGTTATCCTTATAAAAAATGGTCTGTGTTTAATAAAGTTGACAGAGTACTGATGTCTCTTTGCTAATGACTCACGGCACATCTTGTGTGTATTATAACACCATGGTGTTGCATGACTTTAAACTCACTTCGAGAACATGTGGATTTAACCAAGAACACAGGTCTGACTATAAGAGAGTCTTGAGAGCTGTTGAAGAATCCTCCTAAGCTTTAAATGGCATGCTGTAACGTTTAAGTGATTACTGTGCTTGCTTGTGGACATGAGTGTTTATTTGAAAGCACGAATGAGGAACCTGGGAACATGTTTTCCTTTAGGCCGAGCTTATGCCATCATCCACAAGAGGCTAGTGATCCCTTAGGTAATGGCCTCTTTCAAGCACTTCGAGCACAGCATCACAAGAAAAGCTACAAAGTCGCATTGCAGACTGTTTCTCTCACATCCTCATGTCTCAACCATATGGTGCGACACATCAGGTTGGACCACAATCACATATATGTGTGTAGAATTATGAAGCAAACTAAAATGCCTTGCTAGTCTTTGCCCTTGACTTCTTCTTTCATTCTAGATAGTTCTCTTTCTCAGTCTCTGGCTATAAACATGTCTCACGCAGCCTGGACATTAAAGTGATTCATTCCCAGTCAGGAAGTCACCATGTGGAGCACATCTTTTGATATTTGTGTTCACAGCATCTTTGGGGCACTTCAAAAGAGCCAGTAGACACTGAGCTGAAGAATCATAAAACTTTCTCTAATCAGGGGTGGACAAATCATAAATTTATTCCGTAGCCCACCAGGCAAGTAAATGCTTCAGTGCCCAGTCCCAAGTTCTAGTTGCCTGGAAACCTACTTGACAAGACTAAAAAATGGTAGCTAACACAATGTAATAAAGTGTTGTGAGCTAGTTAGCTAGTTAAGTGCAATAAAAGAGTTTGGAGGATGCAAACATTCATTATCTTCTTCTAACACAGTTTCTAACATAGCACTTCATGTTTACTCCCTTGACAAAAAATTCAGCAAGTCGTTGGTCAGAGTTTTTGACTGTGAGATGACCTTCCATCAGATGTAAAAGATATTATTTGAATCTGGCTTTTATCATTTTTATCTTCTTATTTTGTTTTATTTTCTCTCAATGACTGTTAGCAGTATAACGTTTATTTCACTACACTTTATTTTGCTCTAGTTCATCAGTATTTCCACATACCTTCATGCTACTGATTCTGAAACGATCTCCTATCATCTGTGCTATCTAATTATCCACCTACTAACACCCAGATCACGCGGCAGCCAATGTGTGTAGTGCAGCAGGTGGTGGGATTCAGAACGAGTAGCGCTTGCTATAGTTACAGCAGCGAGCTGCATCACAGAACTGCAAAGTTCATTACATTTAAACACACCTACACAGCAAATAAAACCATTATTGTGAGGTGTTCTTTTTTTCTTTCTTTATCTGCTTGTTGAACCAATCTATTATATAGTTTTTTATTAAATAGCCTGGACATGAAATCTGTTGTCCTGGGTGTCTGGGCTATTGCTTTGTCCAGTCCTGTGTAACAATTACTTACATGGGCGTTAGCATAGAATTTAGAAATAACATCACATATTCAGGCAATAGTCCTTTATTATGATGTGTATTATTGTAAATAATTACAGTTTGTAGGTAATTACAGTTCATACCACAAAATACTAATTTCTGATTGGCTGTCAAAATTTGTATTATAATTCTGAATCAGTGCTCCTCATACTTACATGCTTCATAAAAGGATTATAAATAGCAGTCCAGGCTAGGTCAATACTCTTCATGCGCTTCATTACCTCTAACTATTAAAGTAGCAATTAAACTAACAGTTTCATTTTTACAGAAAGGAATTATTAGCTACAATGTGTGAAAATGTTCTATTCAAATGCAACAAGAAAAGTGTGAGACAACCATCTATAGGGCCTAACGTACTGAAAATGTTAACTAAATAAAATGACAATTTTTTTTAAAAAAATGTCATTCAGTAATCAGTAAAGAAAAATATATACAAAGCTTCTGTTTTTAAATCATGGTAAGTAAGCTTGGTATACGTGAGATAACTTTGAAATCTGATAATAACAATAACACACTGTTTTGTGTTCTGATGTTTTTCATGAATTATTTTTGCTATTAGAAGGCTTCATTTTTTTTTTTAAAGTTACAGTTAATTTACATGGTTATCTTCAATGACTGCAGAAATTCTGCATCAAAGTACTCACTTAGTGCAAATTAACCTTACAGTCCTGAATTGTTATTTCACTGTAGGGGCTTCCTTGTGTAGTCCTGACTACACAACAGAATTTTTTTTAAATATACATTAATGCAAAAAGAGATTTCAGCCACCTCTTGTCTAGAAGCAGAGTGAGAAGGTGATGAGGAGCAGCAAAGCCAGGCTCTGAACCAAACCCTGCTGATGGTGTGAGGAAATAATGCCGTCAAACACTGAGATCCCCAATTCTTCACACTGAGAGCAGTCTTCTCCACAGTAAAAACAAAACGGCATGTCTCTTCTGGCCTCGGATGTGTACGTCCCCACCGCCCTCCTCCCTGCCGAGTGAAAGGAAATGTGAGGATGCAAAGAGCTGACACTCAAATCTAAGGTAAGCGTAGTAGTGTGAGTGCTGTTCTAAATGGAAAGAAGTCTGAAGAGCTTACTTGGCTCATAGTAGTCATAAATAGTGACCGCTGCATCATGAACATCAGTTACTTTAAACTCCAGTGTAGTTGGGACCTCAACACAGGTTTCAGCTTTGGTTACCTGAGGAGAAGGACAGAGGAAGGAGCTTGATTCTGCTGTACACAGTGAACATGAAAGGGAAATTATTTTTAGGTTTATTTATTTGTTGAGGTGTTATGGCTTTTCCATTCTAACACTATTTAGTGTTGTTGTTTTTTTTTTTTCAAAGAAAAGTGTGTAAAATCCATCTCGAGTTACCTAGTTATGCCATAGTGCTGTTAAATCTGATTGCATATGAGGTGTTGATTATTTTTCTATAACAGCAGCACTGAGAGGTGTGCAACCTGTAATTCAAATCAGAGGTTTATGTACACTATATGGCCAAAAGCAGGTGGACACCTGACCATCACAGCCATATGTGGTTCTTCCCCAAACTGATGACAAAGTTGGAAGCACACAATTGTATAGGATGTCTTTATATGCTATAGCTTTACAATTTCCCTTCACTGGAACTAAGAGACCCAAACCTGTCCCAGCATGACAATGCTTTGTGCACAAAGTGAGCTCCATGAAGACATGGTTTGCAAGGTTGGAGTGGAAGAACTCGAGTGGCCTGCACAGAACTCTGACCTCAACCTCACTGGAAATGCAATGGTGACTGCACCCCTTCTCCCCTGCCTTCTCACCCAACATCAGTGCCTGAGCTCACTAATGCTCATGTGGCTGAATGGACAAATCCCCACAGCCACACTCCAAAATATAGTGGAAAGCCTTCCCAGAAGAGTGGAGGTTATTATTAACAGCAGATCTGGAATGGGATGTCCAACAAGCACATATGTTTGTTGTTGGTCAGGTGTCCAAAAGCTATTGGCCATATAGTGTATAATGCACTTGTTCTAATCTACAGTATGTACATAATCTAAGCCTGGTAATAAACGGATTTTAAAATGTGTTGTTATTTTTCAAAGAATACCATCTAATTGTTTGGTGATTTGGTGATCTTTTCTGTAAAAAGACATTAAACATTATGGAATGAGTCTCCAGTGTCAGCACTCTGCCACAAGAAATTCTTCAAGATAGAGAAGTTTGAGCACGACAAACTGTGGGTTTTTTTTTTTTTTGTTATTAGAGACACTGATGAGAAAATGTCAGTTTATAGCTGCTATAATATATGTAAGTACTTCATGGAAGTACCACAATGATAAATGTAACTATAAATGGACAAAAAGTACAATGTTTAACGAATTAAAAATTGTAATTGTCAGCAAATTGCTGTTGTATAAGAGGAATAAAACACTTCAGGACATGCTGTTATAGGAAAATAATCAACTTTAGGGTGGTAAGAGTAATTCCACCGCACATCAGGCTGCAGCACACCAACCTGACTGTGATTATTTTTCTATAAAAACATGCCCTGTCATGCTTCATTGGTTACATATAACAGTCTAGGTAAATTAACTGAAAGATTTTAGAAAATACTCTGATATACATAACATAGGGGAGCCTATAAACAATTGAACAGAAACCAAAACCCAAAAAAACTTCAGCGAACCTTAGTTCATCTCTGTAGATGTGAAGTAAAAGATGAGCCTGGCATTTAATTGGAAATAAACTGTCTTTCAATCTAGCATTAACCTGCATCACTGTCTGGAGTCTTCAGATGGAGTCCTCAGATGGATGTCAGTTATCAATTTTTCAGGCAGTTATATACTATCTGAAAATGAAAACAAAATGCCATCCGAAGCTCACCGAGTCTAAGTACAGGATAACTTTTCCTGGGGACGTCTCCACTCTTCTAACCTGCTCGTTTATTGGGATGCCTCTTTGAGCCAAACTGAAGCCAGTGAGTAGGCCAACATCCAGAATTGCCATTCCTGTCTGATTCAGCTCCTGGTTCTCACACAGCCTGAAAATAATGAAGAAATGGTCTTTGAAAAGCACTTAAACAATTTAAAATGCACTCTGATTTGTGCCCTTAAACAATCTTACAGTCTTACAAGGAAAATAATCCAGATGGAACTCACAGAAGCCCAGAGATGCATTCTTTCTTTCTTTTTCAATTTTTTTACCCCCAAGACCCATTTTTAGATCTTATTTTTGGAGATGGCCAAAGCTTGTTCCATTTTGAAATGTAACAGCATTTAAATGCTAACAGAGAGAAAACAGATGTTAAAAACTCCTTGTTAGACTAATTTTGTGAAAGCTGTAGATTAAACCACACCTATGCTAACTTTAACTCTATAACAGGGGCTGTGACTCCACGGTGGGTCGCTTCATTTACAAATAGGCTCGTGAGAAAATCTCCTCTTCTTTTAAAAATTTCTTTTACAAATTAATTAATAGAAATATTGCTTTAACTGTGAAGATGGATTTTGTGTGCTACTATTTGAAATGAGAAGTGTACATGCTATTTAAATTTTTTTTACTATCGTGACACACTGTTCTAAGTAGGAAATGATCAATAGATACAGATACATTTCTCGGTCCATCTATATCTGCTAAACAAACAAGCATTGTGTCTCAAATTACATAGGTATATACTATTCTAGACCACTTACAGTTAGTGTTTGAATTTAAAGAAAAAACTCTCAAGCAGTCCTCAAACCTATACAAAGGTTCGTTATGTGTACCAGTTTTCTGGATTTTCTAGATTAGTAAAAACTTCTGAATGTAAAGTCAGAGTTTTAAATTCGAGACACAGCTTATGACAACAACTGAGCTGAAGGCGGTTAGTTTTAAAGTCGCTGCACATGAAATTTAACTGGGAAACCTGACAGACGGGGATGTTTTGGCTCTGACGTGCCATCTAGTGAATGTCGCTTTTAATCCTCCAGATGTACATAAGAAACTACGCAGGTGAACATGTGCGCAATGAGACTTGTGCAGACACTGCTTCTACATGCACATGCAGAGTCGTGCGTCAAGTATAAACCAGACCTCTCTGCTTCGGGTCAGGCCATATCACACCGCCCCGGTGTGGATTGTTTTCCTTTATACGACAGTTAGTTCTGATTCACTAATTTGATTGGACAAGCTGCATTCCAAGAGAACTGATATTAAAATGTTACGGTAATCCTAAATTACAAATCTGGAAGTAAAAAAATCTAGGTGGTCTAGGTTACAAGGCTTGGAGTTGCATTAGGAAACCCTGCTCTTTAGCTACCCCTTTAGCTTTACATGTTTATATCACACAATGTTCCTGAGGCCACCTGTGTGATCTCAGAAGAAAAAAAGTTTTTCAATAAATCCTTTAGATAAACATTTCTATTGCAAAGTAGACAGGAAAAAAAAAAAACATAAATTATAGCATACTTAGAGCAATTTTAGAGATTGGTTTCTCTGGAATTGCTAAGGCATGGGTCTTGCTGATATTAAAAGAGTTCTCTGAAAGCTACTTTATCCATAAGGTGAGCTAGGTGGTAATTTAAGGATTCTTTCATGACGCAATCCTTTGGAGTCGTAATTTCATCACACATGATAAAGAATGAAGATGAAGAAAAAAAACATTTACAGAAATCACAGTGTGCCAGTATTCCAGTATGCCAACTTGCAAATAATGCAAGACATTTTAAAATGGGTTAATACTGTATCACAAATCATAGCACTTTTTATATGAACTAATTCATTACTGTGCAAGGGTGAGACCCCTTCATTCGTTACTCTGCAAGGGTGAGCGTGTTGAACCTGATGGTCTTTGATGCACAGTACTGTACAAATTCTTTCACTAGCCAGTTTAATAGAGGGCTTTGAAAAGCACTTAAAAGCACGCTTCTCCACCTAAGAGACACTTTAGACCTTACAATCTAAAAGGAAAGGTTTCTTTATACAGAGGTGGCAACATTGCGAGCAGGCATAGAGATAAAAACTGAATTTTACCACAAAAAGCCCTAGCATATGTAGTTGGACAAGATTTTGTAAGAAATTGTAAGAAAACAGTGAGACGAAAGTCTGCTAATTCATTTTTTTGTTTGTTTATAACAGTTAAGAGCCCACAATTTCAAGGTGATTTCAAAGGTCAAAGTTCATCTACATAAAGTCTGTGAAAAGTGAAAATTGTAAATGCGTTTTTCACATCCCGCATCCTCTCTCTTTCTTTCTTGGCTTTTCCACTGGGCGAACTGTAGTTGTGCTTTTTCTGACCACTGCTTTATCTAAGAAAAGAAGAAAAACCTAGTTTTCAAGTGTTTCCCATATTACCATAGCAAAGGGGTCAAAAATTGGAAATGCTACAGCTAAACTGTAAATGTTGGCACCTCTGTTTAGAGTAAAAATGTATTATAAAGAGCAGTGAAGAGTAAAATCTGAATCAAATCAATATTTGGTGTTTGCTTAGATACACTGGTGTGCAGTTTTATAAAGAAATCAGCCGGTAGTTTGTTCTGAGCACACAAAGTAATCAGGATCTGAATACTGGTCTATTAGTTACTATTATTACTATATATACACACATACAAACTTTTCCCTTTAACATTTAATTTCATTTATTATAAGAGTTTTGCACTGCAAGTACGGCAAGTCATTTTGATAGAACCCTGTAGGTTTGTAGAACTTTGCACATTTTTGAAAGACAATATTCTGGTATTTGTTGAGGTCTCTTACCGGAAACATATATAAACGTTGACATTGTACATGTCTTTGTCCTCAACTTGTATGTACAAGTCAAAGGCCTCACAGGTGTGAGCACGACGTCTGCGTGACAGCTCTTGAGTCTCTACATTGTAGAATGTCGTAAACTGTAGAGTCAGTGATGGAAAGAACAAACAAATTAACATGAATATTTGCCTTAAAATCCAGAAATCTCCGAACTTCATCTCGCAGCAAGCTGAAGATATAACCATAAGAAATAAACCATTTCTTCCTTTTCCCCTGGAATTCTCGCCTCAATGCTTCCAAGTGTTTGGACTTTTCCCCCGAAAGCTAGTAAAGGGACTCAAGATGTTGCTATTATGTCATTGAAGGGACTTCACTGGAGTCATGGGTATCTATAATAGCTCTTGGGTGTGAGTGAGATTCTGCACACCAACAGCATTGGAACATTTTTCCAGTTACACTCTTTTTTTTTCTGTTACAGTTCCAGTGAACACCTTCTTACAGTTTATCACTCCCTGCTACTACTTTCAGGTGTAACACATTGTAAACTGGACTCTCCCAGGCTTTCTCCAACTGCCTGAGCATGAAGTCATTCTGCCTTAAAGACACAGCCGAAATTCCAGTGTCAAAGACACTCGAGTTCTCCATAGAAGGTGCATGAGCTATTGCATTCTGGGAACATGTGTGACTTTGACCTGTTAAGACTGGCAGAAACTATGGCAGCAAAACAGGATCAAAACCTTTCATAACTTCAAGGAACAAATATGGAAAACAGTCTGAAATGGTCAACACACCTTGAATTTGGGATTAGCAAACATCCTGCTAATATAGTTCGCATTGTTTGTTAAAATTTAATTGATATACTGTAATCATGTAAAACTTTCAAAATAAATTCAATCAATAAGGAAACATTTATTTAGCATGTGGAAGGAGTCTCTACGGTCAGTGTTTTGTAACAGTCAAGAGGTAAAGCTTTTATTTTACTTTTTCTGATACTGGAAAACTCTTCAGGACTTTGTGCTTTCTGGTTTCTCTGCAACATTTTCTGTTTTATTCACATCAAGAGAGCAAAAGAAAGGCTGGTAAAGGAACAACTGTTTATAGCTGCCAAAACAAAAGTGATAACAGGAACTATCTTGTTTCATAGACATTCCACACCATTAAATGTATATTGTGTCCTTTTTAAAGCATTTTTAGTGTTTTAGAGGTAACGGGATCACTACTTTGTGTCAGATCAGAGTGCCCTGATGTTGATTATTTAACAGCGCACCCGAAGCATTATAATTATTTATACAATGAAACAACATATATAATTTTTTTTTCTGTAAGCAGACTTATTGTATACTTTCTGTAAAGTCCATAAGATATAAGATCGTAATATTTATGCAAATTACATCAGACTTGATTTTTTTTTTTTAAAGAAACTTAAAGGAGACACTGAACCTGGAACAGCGCGAATCCTCTTCCTACAGCTGTCACTTGGAGCTGAAGATGCTTTTCAGCTTTAATCTGTTGAAATAAAATCACAATAACAATAATCACCACATCAACACAGAGTGTCTACAGAGTGTAGGCTTTCGAGTGGTGTGTACACATGTTAACCTCTTGGCTCTGGTAGAGCAGGTAGTTAGTTCGGTCTATGCTGAACGTAGCCACTGTGGCTGTCTGCGTCGACACTGTGATGTTGAGGTTGATCTGCTCTGTGCTGCTCAGCGAGGCAAAGGCCGATAGAGCCTCGAGAGCGATCACCGTGTCCTGAACACACAGAAAAGCATACACGCCAACAGTCATAGCAATGATCTGATCTCTCATTATACGGTTTATTTGGTACACCTCCCATGAATGTGCATTTTGTATTTATAGATTTTAATGTGCATAGTCATAGGCAGGCTATTATTAGTGTTAAATACCTACCAAATCCATCTATATGGTGTCATATCATTCATAATGCTGAATGCTAATATACATTTTAGATATATAATGCTGCATTCAAAGGAGGCCTGAGTAACGTGTTTACAAAAAGATTTCACATGAATGGCCCACTCTCAACTCTTCAACAGTCTTTTTTGTTCTGACAGCTCAGATGTGACGCAACATTGATGTTTCTGGAGCCCATTACAGTTGCATTAGAGGTCAGTGATAAAACCTGGCTAACACTGTACAATTTTTGGCATGAATTTCTTTTCCCGATTTACTCCCTATTTTAGTCATGGCCAATTCCCAGCCATTAGGCAGCTCTCCACTATCGCAAAACAGCTATCAACCAGGAAGGGCAAAGGCTATCATGTAAATCAGGCAAGCACGTGAATCCAGCCAACTGCATCTTTTCAAACTGCTGCTCATGGGGTCAGCGTAACACACTCGGAGGAAAGCGCTATCCACCCCCCTTTTGCATGCATGAGCTCACTGTCACCCATGATTGGCTAGTGTTGCTGTGATTGATAGGGGAGAGAGTATGCCATCCCTCTCTCCCTGACAGCATGGCCAATTTAGCTCTCTTGGGCTCCCCACCACTGATGGCTGCGGCATCATCGGGATTCAAACTCGCGACCTCTGGATGAAAGGGTGAACACTTGATTTACACATGGTTTTGCTATCTATTTTTGGAATCATGGAAAAAAAAAATCCTGTGTGAATTGGATGGAGAATCACAGTCCAGTGGTTATTTCTATCTTATACCCAGTGTTCCTGGGATAGACTCCTGATCCACTGCAACCCTGATGTGAATATGACTGAATGAATTTTGCTTCATTATTTAAAAATCATGCCAATAACATATGAATTGATACAAACTGAATTTGTTTAAAAAAAAATGAGTCCAATTCATACTGACTGCATACCAATTCATAATAAATAGTACAAAGCACAAGAAACAGTTAAATTTAAGGCTACTAATTTAGCTGTCACCATTTTTCTTACAACTTTGTTCATAAAATCACTAACAGATGTTATAACTCCTATAAATTCAGGTTAGAATCATAATAAAACAGCATTTAATGAAAGATGCAGTGAGTGAATTGAATAAAACAGATTAGAAAAGAATCTAGACCCCTAAATATGCCAATTAAAACTAACTGTCTGTACATATAGTGAAATTATTCTTATAAAAATATGAGTTAGTTTCTTTCATTAGCAACTGGGTCCTTAGTTATTAGTGCATTTGTGGGACATTTGTGATGAGGTTGAAGTTTTACATGGCTTCACTTGGCATCTCTTGTGTAGCAGGTGACCACAAACAGCTCTAGGGTTTATAACACTTTATGACCTGCCAGCTATTTACACACTGATAGAAAACAGACACTGAGGACCATCAGAAGATAGGAGCAAGCCACATACTCTCTAAGATAAGATATATATCAGCTGGCCTTTTGTTCCTGAAATGTTCCAGGTTGCCGTCTCCTTGATTTTAATTGCTGAGGAACCATGGATTGGGTTAAGTCTAACTTTTTAATCAGAACTTTAATAGCAAGACTATTATTTAAAGCTGAAAGACAGCAATTTGCAGAAACACAGGATGGTATACTTTATGTTTTTATTTTAAGTAGATTTTTTAAAATTTGCAGCTGTCTATGCTAGACACCAGTTCCTCTGTTACTCCTGTAATGTCCAATGCACTTACTTAAACAAATCATCAATTTTTAAAGTTTACAGCTAATTGTTTAAGCTAATGTATAGCATACCAAAGATTAGTTTCACAAGCCAGAATTCTGGCTTCATTAGAGGATCTCGTATGTTTCATAAATAAATGCAGCCCAGAACCGCCTACTCACCACTTTACTCACCACTTAGTGCTTCACACAAAACTCTTTAAAACCTTTTAAAGATGCTATTTTGGGAAAATTTTAACTGCAGTGAATCTTAATTTGAAAAGGTCAATATGTCTCAATGATAAAAAGTTTGTTTTCTGCTGAAAACTAGCACATGCAAATGCAGACAGCTAATCAGATTGCATCCTTAAACATACTGAAGGTTGTGGACAGACATGTATGCAAAAAATATCGGATGCTCCATATTCCATGTGAGGCTGAGCCTAACCAACACAGTAACAAATGGCCACCTTGAGCTTTTGGACACCAGGGTTAATACAGTCTTTTCACTATGCTTCCTTCATCACAGAGGCCACGCCTCCACTGAGACTGACAGACGCAGAGGCCACACCTCCTTCATCAAGATTGACAGACACAGAGGCCCTGTCTTCTTCACTGAGACTGACACAGAGGCCATGTCTTCTTCACTGAGACTGACAGAGAGGCCATGTCTTCTTCACTGAGACTGACAGGAACAAAGGCCATGTTTTCTTTATTGAGACTGACAGATACAGAGGCCACACCTTCATCACTGAGACTGATAGACACAGAGCCCACACCTCCTTAACTATAACTGATAGCTGCATAGGACACACCCCTTTCACGAGACTAATATCTGATGTATCACTGAACACCAAGTTAATGTTTGGAATCTAAAACAGATACTGAATATAGTGTGTGTGTGTGTGTGTGTGTGTGTGTGTGTGTGTGTGTGTGTGTGTGTGTGTGTGTGATTGCCTGTGTGGAGCCATATCCTCCGAGGTGGTTCCTCTGCTGGCTGAGCCACTTCATAAGGCTGAGGGCTTGTTCCACACTGCCCAGCATGTACAGAGAGAGCAGAGCGTAGGACGCCATCTCGATATCAGCTGAGCGCGGCTGCCACGATTCCGACACACCACTTCCACCAGTGCTCCACATGGGCACGCCATCTAAACAAAGAGACGATAAACAGAGCCCAGGTGCCTTGTATCAGTTTTGTAAAATACGTTGCCCTGAACACCTGCACCGCATCTGCCACTTTTATAGCCCAGCATATTAAAACACACAGTGAGACAGCTGGGTAAAGAAAGTCAACCAGCATACGATTTTCATTTCAGTAACACTCAAAAAACGATTTTTTTTGTTGACCTGGAAAATGCAATCCATCACTTTACAAAGCTACATGCATAATGCATTAACTATTGAATATTAACCTTTCATACTATAGAATGCAGTCAGTACGTGCCTATACAGTGCAGTACAAAGCCTGAGACCAAGCTGAAAATCTAAGGAGTTATTTTTTTTTGTGTTTAGAATTTTGAAAAATTTCAACCCTGTCAACCTGCATGCATTTTGTATAGGGCTTCCGCATTTTAACATCAGTGTAGGATTCTATGAGTTATCATTCAAGAATACTTCTTCTTTTACATCTTCTTTTTCCCCAAACAGATGACAGATGAGCCATTTAAATCTGGAATGATTGACATTTGTGTCTTCTCCAATATTAACTGACACCCAGGAAGCCCCGCCCTTTCCCCTGTTTTACATTAATAATGTTTTGGCTCATGCTTTTGTTTTTATTCAAATTTCCTGCTTTTAAAAAACTGACATTGCTTTCTGTCAAGGTAAGGCATTTTGACTTGATTAATGTGAAGTAAAATCTCTATTTCTTTTCTTAGAATAGGAACAAAGAAAGTGTGCATGTAAAAAAAAAATATGTGCCTGGGAAAACTCTTCACATGACATTCTCTTAAAAATAATGATACAATTGAAAAACAATGTTTTAGTTCCCTATAAAGCCATTTTTGGCTGCTTAAAGTTGAGATCCATTTCTTTTTCTTTACCCATTCTTTACCCATATTTTGTTGTTTCTGTAGTCATTTTCCACATGTAAGATCCTTCCACATAATCACAACATTTATGGTGGAGGTTTCTCACACAGCCACTCAAAAACACAGACACCTGCATGTTTGCCAACAAAGCTTCAATAAAAAAGTAAAGAATAAAACACTTGGCATCTTGCTGTTATAGGAAAGAAAAGAACAATGGAGTGGTTTGATGAGTGAGCACATAACTGCACATTCTGGAGTGTTTTATTCCTCTTGACAAATTTGACAAATTGACACTCATTCCCTCACCAGCCTCTCTTTTTTCTGTCTCTTGAAATTAATAAGACAAAATCAAGTAGGGGTGAAGCTAAGTTAAAGCATCAACTAGAGAAAGAGGAGGCTCATAAGGTGGAGGAGGAGGCTTGCAAGTTAGAGGAGGGCCGTAAGGTGGAGGAGGAGGAGGAGGCTTGTAAGTTAGAGGAGGGCCGTAAGGTGGAGGAGGAGGAGGCTTGTAAGTTAGAGGAGGGCCGTAAGGTGGAGGAGGAGGAGGCTTGCAAGTTAGAGGAGGGTCGTAAGGTGGAGGATGAGGGTTGTAAGGTGGAGGATGAGGCTCGTAAAGTGGTGGAGGAGGAGGCTCATATGGTGTAGGAGGAGGCTTGCAAGTTAGAGGAGGGTCGTAAGGTGGAGGATGAGGCTCGTAAAGTGGTGGAGGAGGAGGCTCATATGGTGTAGGAGGAGGCTTGTATGGTGGAGGAGGAAGTGGCTCATAAGATGTCTGTTAAATACAGTCTGTTTTAACTTTTACAGTGGCTGTCTGAGGATGGAATTAAATTGTAATGTAGTTCAGGTTCAATGTACTGCAAAATAAAAGCGAGATATGGAGAAAAAAAAAATGTTGTACAGAAAACTACAGCAAGCCGAGGCAGAGCATCTGAAACGGAAGCACAAAATCTCGCAGCCCTGAGTCTTCTCCTAATTCAGTCTGCTAAGCTTAGAAGTAACAAAATCTGATGAGTAAAATCAAGTTCATCAAATCTAGCCATTCTTTTTGTTCCCATTTAAATCTCTTCATTCTTATTATGTCAGTCTGGAAACTGTACCTGACTTGAGAGATGCATCACATGACCAGGCTGACCTATTAATTTTAACTTTAAAAAAAAAGTAGTTGAATAATCATCTTTTCCATATTCAAAGCCAATCAGAGTTCAGCACACTTCATATACAAAGTTATATCAAAGTTTAAAAAAAAAGAAAAGAAAAAATGTACTTTTACAGTGTAGTCTTACATAATGTGTAGTTGATTATAGAATATCACTTCGTCTAGTCACACACAATTAAGACTGCTTTACTGTCTTTCTCGCTGTTTTTTCCAGCAGCTATTAAACTGTATAAACTGTAGATGTTGGCACTTCTTCCTAAAAAATAATAAGCCAAAGAAAGAAACTAGAGTGTATATTTGTGTGATTTTTATCTGTGGTGAATTTTAATTGACCTCAGCAATATATATCTGGTTTTTTTTGTGTGTGTGTGTGCTTTTTAGGTTTTTACCCACCATGCATCTTGGCTCTGTTCATCAGCTTAGTGAGAGCGACGGCAGCTGATGGACTTTTGGCCAGAGATAGTGCGTAAGTCACCAGACACAGGCTGTAGTTACTGGAGATACCTTGGTTCAGTTTGGAGGTCAGATAGCTCATGGCGGCAGATACCTCACTGTGATAGATATGCTAGGAAATAAAAACACGTGATGATTACTGGAATATTTTCCTAAACAGTGTGTTGCAGTAGATCTTTAATTAGGCAGAGCTTGAAATATTGTCTATATTAGAGGTTCACAATTTTTTTGCATCCAGGGATCCCTTTAACTGTAAAATTAGAATATAATCCAACTAGACTAAATAAAACAATAATACACATTTTGTCTATTTATCAGAGCTGGAGAGCTTTTGTTCTTGAAATTTCCACTAACCAACTTGGTTTTATTCGTGGGCATACTTGGTTTTTCAGTTATTGAGGTTTGGATTAAGCCCATTTAATTCAAGTTAAACAGTGTTATTACATTATAAAGTATCAAAAACTAGAAAATATGAACAGCTGCTACAGTGACAATTTCCCACTTTGTCTAGAAGGCTCCAACCCAACCCAATGTACTTACCTTGTATTTCACGTCCTCGAGAAGAGCCATGAGGACATAAGCAGTGAGGGACACTGGGCCATCCAGTCCTCCTTGCAGCTCAGTGTGTATAACCCGTCCAGGCTCTGCGAAGGAACCGTCAGCCCTCTGCTGGGCCCGCAGCCAGTTCGTCATCCTGAGCAGGATCGCTGTGTCGATGAAGATGAACTGTTGAGCCTGGAGGAAACACCTCAGCACAAACGCTGATAACCTAGTAGTAGAAGAAAGGAAAATAAAAGCATGTAGTATATTTGATTCATTTGAGAATTGCATATTATCAAATATGAAGACAGTTTGAGTTTGCAAAATTGTAATATGAAAATAAAAATGTAGCCGAGCATCTCTTACAAATACAATGCTAATAGTTGTTGTTGTTTAAGGAATAACACCAATGCTAGCGCACTTCTCTATCCCTGTGTCTGTAATTTCAATCTACTCCTTATTCACTACTCAAAGCAAAGTCCATTATGAGTGTTCCGCATCATTCTAGTCCAGATCGTTTAAACAGTAACCCGTGCTCCACCGTCTGTTGTGCCACCATCTTTGCAGACGTACAGTATTATTATAAAATGACAAAACTCTAGTGGACTATGTAGTAAGTAGAGTGTTTTGACTTTATATTTTTGGGGTGTTTTAACTTTATATTAATTAAGAAGAATGGGATTTTGTTTTATTAAAAAAAATTGTATTAAAGTCATATTAAACTAAATAAATGAACACTTCTTTTCCATTCCCTGGACTATGATTTTCAGACCCAAGTGTATTTAGGGTCTGTACTCAGTGAGGTAAATGAATGGCTTCTTACCACGTACTGCCAGAAGGGTCACTGTCTCCAAAAGCACTGAAAGAGCCGTCCATCCTCTGATACGACAACTCACGCTCATAGCCTATTTATAGACAGACAGAAACACTCATAACCCATTCACTGTCAGAAAACTCGTACTCATAACCTATTCGTAACATAATAGCTCCTGTGTAAACAGATTTGCATGCCGGGGATCCAGCCACTGCAGGCTAAACCACCGCTTTGGATTATTTAACCACTGACAGAGTGCCAAGTCATAAAGGTCTTCTAGAGTTATGCCTTTTGAAAACACTCCCAGTCTTTTAGTGGTAGTTCGTAATAATAAGTGGATAACATTTTAACTAATGTCAATCCGATTCCTAAATAAAATTCCTGACAGATTCTTCTAGTGGCGTAAGGTTGCTGTAGCGTAAGGTTGCTGACACAAATGGGGTCTAATTGCATGCACTGTGCTAGCAGAAGAGTTCTATAATGACATAATCAGCTTATTTGACCCGTTTTGTCACTGTTTCCACATACGTGCATGTTTCTGGTTCTGAAAAGGCCATCTGTTACCTGTGGACGCTAAATAATCTGCCTACTAATCTGCAAAAGCCGATGTGTGTGGTGCAGCAGGTGGTTGGAGTCAAAATTATTTGAGGTGTTTCTTTAAATATAAACGACAAATAAAAACTTTATCTTTGCAAAAGTCAACATCAAGCAGTGTTTTTTTTTCTTTTTCTGGTTGTTGAATGAATGAAAGAATAAAGAAATGCTGATGCCTGCTAGCCTACCGAGCTTATTTATACAGAACAGCACTTAAGTAAGGAAAGCTCTCAGATATTAATGCAGCTGTAAATGAGTGTTTCATTACAGGCAGATGCAACTAGAGGGTAATGACATTAAGCCTGTAGATAGAAGACTGATACAGTGCTGTGGTGTGCCTAAAGTGCCTAATTAGAGTGATAGATAGATGGTTTTTGGCCTCTGATTAGATTAGATCTAGATTGTTCTAATAAAATAAACTAAACTTCTAATAATAAACATTGCTCCAATTCATTATTCCTGTTTCTTTGGTTTGGATTTTCACATTTTCAAACATATATAAACATACATTTAAACATACATACATGTTATAATGGGATGTTCAAAATCCTTTGACTTACTTACTCACTCACTTTCAGTACCACTTTATCCTTTATACTGGCAGTGTATGAAGACAATACTGAACTGCAAACTACAAAAATCAAAACTAAAGTACCTTGTGTCATGTAGCTCAGAGCTTTAGCACGCGTTTCCTCATCCGTGCGGCCCAACCTGCTCAGATACTGCAGTACGTAAACATTAGGTGCAAAGTGGATCATGTTCTGCTCACCACAGCCGTACGGCATCTGAATCAGAGAGTCCAGACCACTGATGGATGGACCCAAAATGTCACCTTTTACACACACATGCACACACACATACAGAGAGAGAGAGAGAGAGAGAGAGAGAGAGAGAGAGAGAATAGAAGTTTAGTGGTGCATCCTCTGTGTAGTAGGATTCAGAAAGTCAACTGTAACTCTTCACACCATACCATCATTTATTATTATTCTACATCCCATCACTTTGGACAATCTTGTGCAGGTTAATATACCAGACTGTCACAAAATGCTCTCAATAGCACACCCGCAGAGGTTCCTTAAGCTTTCCATGCTCAATCGAATTTTAAGTGCATAGTGAAATATAGATGTAGTAAGTAGGTATTAGTTGACAAAGAACAAATCTCAACACCTAAAATATCTAAAACATATCTGAAACATGTTCATAGCTATAAGACGGTTAAAAAAACAACAACAAAAAAACATTCTGTTTGTGTATTTATAATCAGCAACACTGAAATGTTCAGAACATTGTGAGTGTTGTACTGTGTCAGAAGGCCAGACATTTCACAGCATCACATGCCGAGGGCCAGAAACACCCTCACACAGCTGCTAGCTATAAAAAAAAACCTTCACTAGACTGAAGCAGAGCCAAAAAACACCCTACTGCTCTCTGCGCCTCAGAGTATGTCAGCGTTTCCACCAAAAGCTCATTTTTATTAGACAAATAATGTGAGTTAACAGACTTGCATTCCTCACTTTCATTACTACACACCACTTTAGTTACTGACTAATTCACAGTATTTACTGAACGATATACTTTTATGGGAATAACGGAACAATAAGCCAGAACTATAGGGGGTTAAAAGCATCAGCGCTGTGTAAAGTGGTGGCAGGGGGCCTTTCAAATTCTCCGATTATCTCTAAAGCTGGGTTATGCTTTACACTCTACCACAGCTACTCTACATAAGTGGAATTTTGATATTTTCTACTACCACAGGCGATTACTTTATGACTACATGTGAAACACCGCCTCCCCAAAGATTTCATTAAAATGCAGCAATAAAATGTTTACCAATGTGTCTATGTTATTCATCAATCTTGGTGAAATTCAATATTTTAGCTATTTATAAAATATCTCACTGTAATTTCGTTTGCTCATCTAATGGGATTCTGTGACCGATTCAAGTATACTGTGTTTTAATGGGAGCAAAGATTAATGCTCATTGGAAACAAGCTTTTAATACGTCATTTTGAGTCCTTGCCTGGAGGCACAGCTTCTCTGGGAGTGAATGGGGGTGTATGGGCGAGTCAGTTTTGCATAGAAAAAAATGCTCTTCACTTGTCCCGCCTGGATACACGGCGTCCCCATATGACGATTGGAAAGACATGGACATGACTGACGTTTCAAGCTTAAACATATCAGTGCCAGTCAGTCTCGCAGAGTGATTGGAGCTGCAGTAGTGACCAGTAGCCTGATCCATAATCATTTTACACGACAAGTGTAGCTTTTTATTTTATCACTGAAATTGCTAAATATTGTAAATAAATTTGTGAGAATATAGTTATGTTTCATTTGTTCATTTGTTTATAGGCCTAGCTAGCAGTCACTACCTTCTTCAGTGAAATTTATCTAGCTTAGGTACCTGATTTTTAGCATGGCATAGCAGACACTACTAATGTTGTCTACCTGAAAACAAAACGCACACAGATATATAGATACTGTATATACTTCAACAACAGACACCTGTGCTTCCACTATTTAAAAACAACATCCACTACTGTCTATTACATATATATATATATATATATATATATATATATATATATATATATATATATATATATATATATATATATATATATATAGTTCTGAAAACTACAGACTTTCCCGAACTGGTAACATGTTTCTCTTTTAAATGCAACTCAAGCGCAAGCAATATTCTAGCATTTTGAAGCCAAAATAAGGACAATGACATTTAAAGACTCCATTCCGACTGCAGCGCAGGAGCATCAATGACATTTTTACAGCCGGGATCTCACCACAAATTGAATCCATTTCGCTATGGTACATAGCTATCCAGCAACATGATCAAAGCATGACATTCACTGTGTGAGGAAACCACACTTAACTTGCAATGTTTTAGATGTTTTTAAACTGCCTCCAATTAGTCAACGTGACGTTTGACGGAAGATAACCTAGGTAAGATGAAAAGTAAATAAAAACAGGGCAACATTGTTTTGGTGAAACATGTCGATGGTTTCTGTTATAGACAGAAAAAGCCCATTTTGGCAGCAACTCCATTGCTCTGTTTCATCTTGCTCTCAGCTGCAAGCAACAAAAAATATTAAAATAAATAAAATGCAAAACAAAATTGAAAACAAAGGCCCATTTAAGAATTTTTGCTTCACTCAACCTCTGGTGTGCACTTGTATTTTGTATGCGAACAAACTGTTTTTGATTTCGTCAGTAAAATCACTTCAGGGGTGAGCACCTCATCAGGAGAACAGAGTGTATGGAGCTGACATACCGACCGCAGTGACCTGGGCACTCAGACTGCCTGGCACAGCTGCTGAAGGGAAATGAAACTCCACGTCTCTGGACAGAGACGTTGTCATTGCATCAAACTCCAGAAAGAGTGTCTGAGTGAACGACTGCTCCCTCCCCTCTGGCTGAAAACACAAAAGCATAAACGATTCCATTAGGCCTTTAGCGAGCTTGTGTTCATCAAATGGACTGCTTTAGTTTGTACGCATACCAAGAGATTAAGACACACAGTAAATCTTTATGGTGAGGCTTCGGACCTGTTTCATGTGGTCAGATACAAAGCCGGCAAGTTTATTGAAGTGACATGAGAAGTCCAGGGAGAATAAAGTGGAGAACTGTTCTTCATTTGCAAATTGAATAACACATTATTCTTCACAGCAGAAATGATACAGCTGTTTAACAGAAAGATTTGCTTCAAAGCCTGCATTTTATTTAGATTTATTTGGTAAAGTACTATATGTTGGGGGTTATACTGTAATATACCAGTATGATGGTACACTAAGATAAGAAATTGAAAATTTCTTATATTATATCTTTGTAGATAATCTGGGTCTATAGTTAAATCCACAGTTGCTTTATAATTTCTATTATTTTGCAATGAGTTGCAAAACTCATCTGGGTAGAGCAAGGTGATCAGGTCATAGTAAGTGATCCTGGTATGATTTCAAAGGCAAAGTAAGTGTTTCACTGAATAGCTAATATTAACTAGCTAGCTTTTTTTATTTTGGAACTGCGAGTGACCAGTGTAAATTTACAATTACGTAAAGTGACTGTAGAGGGGAGTCACCTTAACCAAGATTGTCTGAGAGACCGAATCTGAGGCGTAGAAGCTCACGGCCTTGACGGAGATGGGCATCTGACCGAGCTGGGTGGCTCTGATGGCGAACAACACCACGGTGCTCTTCTGCCTCCATACAGACACATGACGCATGCCTGCTAACAGAGACTCATCACCAGCTGAGGTCACAAACTCAAACATACTGCTCTCATCCACTGTCACGAGCACCTGAAAAAAAAGGAGAAACATGGAGATATAGACAGAGAAATAATAGAATAGTTCTTGTGTGAGCACCTTTCAGTATATACTTCAAGAGCAGTGTTTCATCTACCATATTTCATAAGGCTACGATGTAATGCTGCCTTCGACTCAAACTCGGAAATTCTCAGTTTCCATCCTCCTACTTACGACAAACCAAAGAAATGCACCTTCAACATGGAATGCCTACTCGGTAGGTCTCCTCAACCCCAAATTCAGCATATTACATCAAGTCAACATGGCTGCTCACCCCTTCAACATTAACAATAAAATTTCACTTCAACAATACTGTCAACAAAAAAATATCGCTTCATTACTTTAAATTATTTTATAGTAGCGTTTACTTGTGTCTATGCTCAATCTACATAGACACATTAGTTGGTTAAATCTATAAGATAAACTTTATTGATCCCACAGTGGGGAAATTCACTTATCACAGCAGCTCACAGACAATATTGACCACACAGTTTGCTCACTCCCAAAATCACTTTTGGGAATTATGATACTTAATAATAATCAATTATTGATACTTAATAATAATCAATAATGTTAGCTGATGATATGAATTATGATACTTCCCAAAATCATAATCAATAATGTTAGCTGGCTAGTTGTTGCTAACAAAACACATGCTTTCATAAAGGAGCCGGGTTTTGTTGTTGTTGTTGTTTTTTTTTTTTTTTAGCTGGAATGGGCAGAGCTTGAAAATTACTTAATTCCACATTCAGACTTTCCATGTCAGAGGTAATTGAATGTAGTATAAGATATAAGGCAGGACCTGAGGGGATACAAAATCTGCTTTTAGGATATGAAAGACACTGGAAGCAAAGACTAAGGATTGGCATACGAGTTATTAGAAAACATTTATATCACTTTGAGAAAAGGAGATGCAAACATTCAGGATTTTATTTTCAAAAACAGTATCTTAGCATAATCTTTTCAACCATTTTTGTTACTTGTAAAAAAAAAACAGCTGTGCAACCCAAGACACTGAATGTCCTGTTGCTATATATTAGGTCTATTTCTCTACTTGTCCTTTTCTCATTTTGTTCTAAGAGTATCAAACTGGTCAGCAGGTGTTAATTAATTTTCTAGAATAGTTCAGCTGCAAGGTTTATATTAATGTACTCATTCTGATACATTATCAACTTACACAGAGTCTTGTATGGAGGACGTGCCACATAGACTGATGTGCAAAAAAAAAAGTGCAATTAATGTGGTATAAGAGGAATAAAACAATTCAAGACATGCTGTAATTGGAAACTAATCGACTTTGGGATGGTAACAGTAACTCCACTTTGTGTCCAGCTGCTTTACACCACCGTCTTTGATTATTTTCCCGTAACATCACGCTATGTCATGTTTTATTCCTTACACAATTAGCATGTTATATCAATCCTGGACATGACAGGCAGGTCATTTATTCCTTAACCTTGGTACAACCAGGTGAAAAAAAATCCGGAGAGAGCTCACTCCATAACATTCAGCATGATTCACCAGCCTGGATCACAAGTTGCTTGTGAATTGAGTGAATTCATATGAATTTATAACCATAAAACCAGGCCACAGTGATGTATTCATAGGCTGGTGAGGCAGACAGAAAGCCCACCTCCAGGTCCAGATCCATGTAGTTGAAAAGGCTGACCTCCAGCAGCAGCAGCTCACCTCGGACCAGATACGCAGGGAGATTCAACGACACAAAGAAGTCTTTAGACACACGCAGCTGTGAGAGAGAATCAGGTTAGGTTTATTAACAAGCAGATTCATCTAAAAAAAAAATTAATTTTACACAAATGGATGTACTGTACGGCGGCAACAAAAACATTAACACTAAAAACAAAAAGACAAAGTCTGCATTCATAAAGACTTAGGACTGCACTTATGTTTTATAATTTGGTAATAATGCTTTGTTTTATAAACTCTATTAAGGGTGCAAATAATGTCAATCTTTTGAAATCTTGAGTTTAAAATTTAAAACATTTTCAATCATCAGTTATGAATGGTTTGTCCTTCAAGGTACAGATCAGGAAATAATTGTAAATAAAAACTCAGAACTCAGATATTTATGATGAACAGTGATTAGGGCAACACTATATGGCCATTTATAACAATGTCTTTGAGTCATTACCAAACTGTAATTAATTAAAAGCACATTTATTATGATTATATATATATATATATATATATATATTACCAAAAGTATTCGGTCACCTGCCTTGACTCACATATGAACTTAAGTGCCATCCCATTCCTAACCCATAGGGTTCACTATGATGTCAGTCCACCTTTTGCAGCTATTACAGCTTCAACTCTTCTGGGAAGGCTGTCCACAAGGTTGAGGAGTGTGTTTATAGGAATTTTTGACCATTCTTCCAAAAGCGCATTGGTGAGGTCACACACTGATGTTGGTCGAGAAGGCCTGGCTCTCAGTCTCCGCTCTAATTCATCCCAAAGGTGTTCTATCGGGT
>CM040993.1:13180646-13191971 GCA_022985145.1 Pangasius djambal
TATATATATATATATATATATATATATATATATATATATATATATATATATATATATATATATATACTATTATTACAAGTTTCTGAAACGACAACAAAAAGTAAATAAAGTCTGCATAAAATCATGCAGATACAGGTCAAGGTCATCACTTAATATTCGCATCACACATCAGAATGGGGGAAAATATGTCATGCCAGTGACTTTGACTTTGGGGCATGGTTGTTGGTGCAACACCAAAACTAGACTAGACAATGTTTTTTCCAATCTTCAACTGTCCAGTTTTGGTGAACCTGTGCCCAATGTAGCCTCAGATTCCTATTTTTGGCTGACAGGATTGGAACCCAATCTGGTTTTCTGCTGTCATAGCCAATCCACCTCAAGGGTCAACGTGTCAAACTTTCTGAGATGCTTTTCTCATCATCAGGGTGTTTTTCTGCTTGCAGAACTGTTGCTTACTGGATGGATTTTGTTTTTGCACCATTCAGTGTAAACTCTAGAGACTGCTGTATGTGACAATTCCAGGAGATCAGCAGTTTCTGGCACCAACAACCATGCAATATACACGGAATTTACATTTGCAGTTACATGTAACTGTAAAACCAATGAGATCAGCGCATTACCTCTGCAGGAGCGCTGAGCCCCAAACCCAGATTGTCTGATATCACGAAGGCTGTGGCCACCCATGAGGTCATGCTGTCTGGTACGGTGAGCGTGAAAGCTGCTGTTGTAGATTCACTGAACACAAAAGACACTGCCTTGTGATGTTTGTATATATGGTGGTGGTATTTTTAAGAATCTAATAGTGCATTTAAAACATGACTTTTTTGTTGTTATATTATCACCTCACTAACAGTGCTTATGGAAAAAAGAATTACGTAGATTTCAAATGTTTTTATACAATTGCACATCAACACACGTGACATAATGTGAACGATATTGGAATATTTGGGAAACTAAATTAATTGTGCGAAGAAAATTATGTCTGAAAAATGAAACCTGGTGTCCCGAAGTGAAAATGAACATTTTAACTAAATTTCTCATGGAAAAAAAACAAACGTGAAAATAATTGAATCAGGTGAGAAATTTTAAATAATGAATAATGTGATTATTCACATGTGAAATTCATAGTGATTTTTCTGTAAGAGAGAATTTGAGATTGATAGCATGCTTAGACCCTGACTTGTATGCTTTTTCGATGGAGAGTTGGAGTTTAAAGTCAGAATTTAACTTGACTGAACTCATATATGTCTTTAAAATATTTTCCATCATTTTCTAGTAATGGCCTCATTAATAAGACATAACGGTGTACTTATTTTGCTTTAGAATGTAACTTTTCTATCTGAAACCAACAAAAGATGATAAAATAGTTAAACAGGACATGTTAAAATCAATGCTTTGAAGAAATTCATAGCCCAGTAGCACAGTTTCTCATTTCGTGATTCTCATCTTGACATGAGGTATACACACTATGGGCCATATATACTAAGAAAAGCACCAATTACAGCTCTTATCCAATGTTTGTATCAGCAGGTGTGGCAAATTTAGCAGATGAACTACTGTGTTGCAAAAATGAACATCTCCACAAGTGGAAATATCTTGAATATAGTCAAATTTAGCCTGTATTTCCTTTTATAAGATTACTGTAAACCAAATATAAGATTATTAAGCCTATTTCAAGCCATTTTCCTAATTTCAAGCTTGAAATAATCTTATATTGGCAGATAGGTTTGCTAATTTTTAGCATTTATTTCTAGAAAGAATCTAAATTATGTGCCAAAAGAATAAAAAACAATTAAGGTTTGAAATTAGTAAAAAAAAAAATGTTTTAAAAAGGCTAGAAATAGGTTTAATAATCTTATATTTGATTTATTGTAATCTTATAAAAGGAAATACAGACTAAATTTGACTATATTCTAGATATTTGCACTTGGTAATATGACATTGTTTGCAGTGTATGAACATGCATGCAAACAAGGAATACGCACCTTGCCTAATTAATACAAGATGGAAAGGAAATTCCATTAAATGCATATGCAATGAGACAAAAGTACAAAACAGTATTTCACCACCACTGTGATCCTAGTAAAATGCATCAGTTGTTTATAACATCACACTACAGTTTAATGGACAAAAGGCTCAAAAGGACATTAATGCTAGACAAAGAGACTCAGTGATCCTGAGTGAGAATTTGAAAGGAACAGGAAGACAGAGACATTTCTTTCTTCTACCCCATGGTGGTGTCGAGCCACAGCCAAGTCTCAGGGAAATTCCTGCGCTGACGAGGTTCCGGGTCTGCCTGCTCTGAAGTCAGCAGCATTGGAAATCCCTCTCCTGCTGTGGAAGAGATCAGGGTCAGCTCAATTATCAAATGTTTCTCCTGATAGGCACACTCAGTTTCTACATTTGCTTGTGAATTACTATCTAGAGATTATTTGACTTCTTCTATCTTGAAGGTTCTCCACTTGTAAACAATCCTTGATGATTAATTAATCGTGTACATTTCATTAGTAACACCCGGCTGATAATTAATCTCTTAATGATTGTGGAAGTAGAAAGTGTGTACTTATTTTTTCCCACTTGATTTCTGAATGTTGGTTTACTTTTTGGCAAAAAATAATAATAAAACTATAGACTGCACACACACACACACACACACACACACACACACACACACACACACATACATATATATATATATATATATATATATATATATATATATATATATGATATAGATTATCACTTGTCTTTTGACAGCATCGTCCTTCAACAGATTCCCTTCGAGGCTAACAATATCACTGCTGTTGTCAGACAGCATATAAAGTGATGCTCTTTAGCACTCTTTTCATTTTGTATGTATGGATTTTGTATTCTTTTGTGTTATGTATTTTATTATTTAAATAATTAGATTTCATCACGATAATTAGACTTACGTAATTCAGGCCAGGCGTAGCTGTTTTCTGCATTTAGGCTTGCATCAGTGAGGACTGTGATGCCACTCGCCTAGAGAGGGAAATCCACACTGTTAGCTCACTTCAAAAATAAGGAAAATGTGAGTCATAACCATGAGCCTTTATGTCTTTTTGCTACCATGAATACAGAGTATGGGTCACTAATTTCCATTCCGTCCATCAGAGACACATCCGTAGTGTAAGTAGCCAGTTCCTCTATCACCTGTAAAAGAGACAAGGCCATTCAGATAATCTGTGTTTTTAGATTAAAACCAGGATGTGAAACAAGGTGGTATAAATGGACTAGTAGGGATATGCCCCTCTGTCTATCAGATAGATAAAACAAGATAAAACAAGATCAATATAAGGTTTTATTTTTTTGGCATCCACATCGGAATTGTTGCTACGAACAAATGTTTTAAGGTGGACTATTTTGAATTTTTGTGGAACCAATTGCAACAACATCACATTAAGAAAAATATACATAATAGTATGAAGAAGCGAAGCCGGGCTGATTTCCTTCTAGCCCAGAGTGTAGATTCATGCAGCTCTAGATTTGATCTTCATTTGGGAGTGATATTTTTCTGCCCAGATATTTTTTTTCCACTGACGCAGCCATAACATCATCAGCCACAACTGAGAAGGTGCACATGAATTACAGTCATGGGTGTAATGAAATTTACTCTATCATCCTTTTAACCCCCAAATACCTTTGGAGTTTGGAGCAGAAACTGACCATAAATAGACTCAGCACATATTGTTCAATAAAAGTACAAAAATACAGAAAAGGTCAGGTGACAGAACTTTTCTGTTTACTATGTTTGGTCTTTGGGGGAAACACGGCCTGAAGCCAGTAGAGCAGACCTGAAACAGGTTTTTGTAAACTGTGTGAAAAGTGAAACACTAAACTGAGACCTGGGTGCATGCTGGGCATAGGGTTACATAGGTGTTATGGTGGATAGGATCTCTTATAACAAAGACAATGTGGGAATATAAAACAAAATCAAAGACTAAGAATGGGAACTCCTCATGGGTGTGGATTTACTGTTGTTCTCGTGAGAGTATAAAAGCCAGAATAAGGTAAAGCAATAATGCTGAGAAAACAACACCCCCTACCTTTGCCTTTTGCAATGGCTCACCAGCGGTCTCATGTACCCTGAATGTGTTTTCAGTATCGTGTGAATGCAGTACCCTCTTTTCTGTGAAATCGTTGCTCCGGTCTGAGTCCTGGCCTGCTTTGTCTACTACCAGGATTCCCACCAGTGATCTGGGCTCAGCTACGGAGATGGACAGAGACACATTCTCTGCTGGCTCTGCTTGTTCTTTTGCCCAGCTTACAGACACCTGCAAACAAAAGTGCTTATTAATTCTCAGCTCTTAAATTAGTCTTAAATGAGTGAGCATCAAAATAAGCCAAAGAGAACACAAATCAGGCTTTATGGGCAAAAATTTATACTTTAAGTCCATTGAAAAATGCGCTTTCTGGTCAACCAACAAAGCATCTTGATATCTCCAAATTCATGCTGGCTCTGCCTCCCTTACTGACTGCATGTATCATAGCACACTGATGGAAGACACTGTCATCCAGTCTAAATGGTGAATATTTCTGTGAGGTAATTTATTTAGCATTTTTTGTAAGGAGTCTCCAGTGCCAGTGCTTTGTAACAGTCACTGATAAAGCTGCAACTTTACGTTTTCTGCTACAGGTAAGTCCTCTTGTTTATTCTAATTCTGATTCCTCTTTTGTTAAAACACAGCAGTTAAATGCAAAACAACTCCCACATGTAAATAAGGACAGGATTTAGCTCTCAGATCTCATCTACAATTATTCAGGTCAGACCTGTGTACTTTGACCAGGGTGTGAAAACCAGTACAGGTGCGCACACATGCACACACACGCACAAAAACAAAAACAACATAATGGTGCTTTGTAAGAGGGCCTTTTCTGTATCAGCATATCAGCACAATATTATAAGAGTAAAGCCTAGAAAAAAGATCCCACATAATCCAGCCATTTGACCTGAAAATTGATCTGGAATTAGAGCCATGCTGGTCTGATTTCATGGAAGACTGGAAGTCAGTTCTTAAATTCATTGCAAGTCTTGTTTGAAAAAACATCAAAATATCAAAATGTGAAGTCAACAAACACTCGGAAAGTTCAGTGTTAACCTAAGATTTATCAGAAATAAAACATGACAGGGTGTGCGTTTATAAGAAAATAATCAATGGTGAGGTACTGTTATGCGGAGTTAAGTGGAGTTACTCTTACTACCCTGAAGTTATAACAGAATATTCTGTGTTTTATTCCCCTTATACCACAGCTATTTTTTAAATTAATTAACAACATGTACTTTTTAACCGTTTATAGATACATTTACTGTTGTGGGAATAAGTTAATCATCTATAAATAGTCAATCCCTAACTTCCTCTTGAAGTTAATACAGAAAAAAACCAGTTTGTTACTGGTACTGGAAACTCCTTCCAAAAAATGTTAAATACACTACATTAGTAGTAGATTAGGTGGAACATCTGCCATACAAGTTCTTGTAAATGAAAAATTATGAATTTAACATTTACATTGTTTCTCAGCACTTTTGTGAAGGGAACATCCATCACATCATTGACAATCTCGCCATCAGGAAGGACGCAGTACACTAGCACGTTCGCCAGTGGAACCCATGATGGATCAGGAGACAGAGAGAAGTATGAGGAAGTCAAAGTCCCAGCAGCCACCACCTGGCCTCGTGATTTCACCTACACACACACACACACACATAAATAAATACACACAGAAAACTTCTGCAGCTTACTGTGTTTAGAAGGCAAAATAAAAGAACATTCTGTATATTAAAAATACAGATTTAATTTAATTGAAGCACATTTTCTTCTGAAATAAAACTTACCATGTAGTGGAATTCAGTTAAGGGGAAATTACTTTCCACAGTCATGTAGAGGGATTGCCCAATCTGAAAGGGTCACATAAAATATAAAACATATCTGTCCTATATTTGCATTCTCACACAAATTGCAGTCCAGGATTATTGGGACCCATCTAGAGAATGGGACAGTGGTTGTATAAACAAAACATTATATTATTTACATTTTGCATTAAAAAAGATCCTCTAATCCTCTGATCATTCTCATAAGATTTTTAACAACCTTTCCCCCTGGTTTACTTATGAGCTGGTACACATGTAAAATCCTTTGTCATCCAGCACCATCAGTTTTCAACACTAAAGACAGAAACATATACATATATATATATATTTTTTTGACCTGCACAAGTAAGGTAATGGGTACAAAAAAGAAATGCAAAAATACCATTGCCATTAATGTTTTTACCAAAAAAGTTACAAATACTATTAAGCCATTCCAGAGAGCAACCCACAAAATGCAGCCAATGAACTTCACCAACAATTGGATTCATGTTTTGTGGTCAAATAAATGCAACAAACAAACTTTTTTGGCCAATGGTCTGGCTAGTGGTACAGGGCTCTTGTGAAGATTGATGGCATAATATGGAAATTTACTAAGCATGAAAATACTGGCTCTAAGTCTCCCAAGTGGTGCAACAGCAAAGTGTTTGTCCTATAGTCAGGAGATAGTGAGTTTAAATCTCAATGATACCACAGTGATCCTTGGCTGGGAGCTAAGGGAACAAAATCTGGGTGGCAGGGATGCTATACTCTCTCTCCCCTCTCAGTCACAGCAGCACTCGCCAATTGTGGGCGTATGTGAGCTCATGTATGCGGAAGAGGGTGGATAGCTCTTTCTTTCGAATGGGCTATGCTGCTTTGTGATGCAGCAGTTCAGAAAGATGCAGTGACTGGCTTCACATATCTCAGAGCAAGCATGTGTTAGTCCTCACCTTCCCCAACTAGTAGCTAACGTATGAGAGGAGAGAGCTGGTAGGTGGGTGGGAATTGACAGGTGACCAGAATGGGGGGAAATGGCTGTATATTTATATTCCAACAAAGATGTTGGCCCCAAACCCACAAAATCAGGACATAAAATCAAAGTTTTGCAATGATCTCTGAGTTTGAACCCTACTGAATACCTATAGTGTGATTTGAAAAGGTCAGGCCATGTGTGAAAACTGAAGAACATTTAAAGGAGCAACTGTATAACAGTGTTTGATCATTGTCATGAAGGGTGCCAGGAATTCTGAAGGTTTGGTCAAGCTTACTAGCTTAAATGACAAAATACATTTAGTATATTGATAGCACTTGCAGGACAAACAAACTGTTAATGATAAAAATATATAATGCATGGGAAGAATACAAATGAGAATCAGCCTTGCCTGTGGAGAACTTCTGCTTCTCAGCTGTATATAAGATCCAGAAGGAGACGAGTATCTTCTGTACAGCTGTAGACTCTTGTGAATGTCTTCATATTGGGCCTAAAACATACAGCAGATGGCAGCATGGCACAATCTCCTGACAATAACTGACATTCTCTGTAAGGACTTAATTGGCATTAGCATGGCAATTTTGCTTCAACAACAACTTCAGTGACAGTAAAGACACCCGGACCCTGTGGCAAGCCATTCAGACCATCACTGGCTACAAGCCCCTGCCACAGGCCAGTGACGATGACACATCCCTGCTGGATGCACTCAACCACTTCTGCTCATGATTTGAGATACAGAATGACACACCTGCACAAAAACTACACTCATCTCCAAATGACCAAATGCTCTGTCTCTCTCCAGCCGATGTAAGAAAGACCTTGTCCAGGATCAACCCACATAAGGCTGTGGGCCCTGACAACATACCTGGCCGTGTACTAAGGGATTGTGCTGCACAGCTGACGGATGTCCTAACAGATATCTTCAACACCTCACTGAGCCAGGCAGTCGTCCCCACGTGTCTCAAATCCACCACCATAATTCCAGTACCAAAGAAGTCACCTGTGTCCTGCCTGAATGACTATCGTCCCATAGCACTGACCCCAATCATGATGAAGTGCTTTGAGAGGTTAGTCATGCATCACATCAAGTCCAGTCTCCCAAACACGCTGGACCCATTCCAGTTTGCATACCGTCCAAACCGTTCCATGGACGATGCAATATCCTCTACTCTCCACCTAGCTCTTACTCGCCTGGAACAGAAAGACTCTTATGTTAGAATGCTGTTCATCAATTTCAGCTCAGCATTCAACACAGTAATCCCTCAGCAGCTTATCAACAAACTAAACTTGCTGGGCCTCAACTTACCCCTCTGTAATTGGATCCTGGACTTTTTAACTGAAAGACCTCAGTCAGTCTGTGTCGGCCGAAACACCTCCAGCACTACCATACTGAGCACAGGTGCCCCACAGGGCTGTGTGCTCAGCCTGCTGCTCTTCACGCTGCTGACTCACAACTGCACTGCCAAGTTCAGCTCCAACCACATCATCAAGTTTGCTGATGACACATCTGTGGTAGGCCTCATCAGAAACCTCGATGAAACACACTACAGAGAGGAAGTGGCACAGCTGGCTGAATGGTGCAGTGTTAACAACCTGTCCCTCAATGTGAGTAAGACAAAGGAGGTTGTAATGGACTTCAGGAGAAACTCTGTTGACCACCCCCCACTGACCATCGATGGCTCGGCTGTGGAGAGAGTCAGCAGCACTAAATTCCTGGGAGTGAACATTACAGAGGATCTCACCTGGACCACCAACATCATGTCACCTCCACTTTCTCCGCTGGCTGAAAAGAGCAAGTCTCCCTCCACCCATCCTCACCACTTTCTACAGGGGCACCATTGAGAGTGTACTGACCAGCTGCATCACTCTCTGGTATGGAAATTGCAGTGCTGCTGACCGCAAGACCCTACAGCGGACAGTGAACACAGTTGCAAAGATCATCGTTGCCCTTCTCCCCTCCATCCTGGACATTTTCCTTGCACGATGTTCCAGCAAGGCTACCAGCATCGTGAAGGACCCTTCCCATCCCTCCCACAATCTCTTCCAGCTCCTGCCATCAGGTAGAAGGTACCCGAGTATCAAGGCTCGCTCTGTCAGATTGCTCAACATCTTTTTCCCCCAGGCTGTGAGAGCCCTCAACTCCAATCTCCCTGTCCCCCTCTGAAACCTCATCCACAACCCTACCTCCTGAAACCATGAACACCTCACCCCCTACCCCAACTCATGAAAAACTGTCAATCTGTCAAGTGCAATTCTGAGTGTGCTACACACAGGTGAGTGGGCTACACAAACCACCTGTAGTAACACACTCTTTTCTCTGAATGTACACTGAACACTTTTTATAGACACTCCCTCACACAAAGACTCAGTTTGATAATATATGTTTACTTGTGCATTGCACTACAAATCATCTTGCACTATGCGTTGCTTCCCTCAAAATATCTCTTTTGCACAATTTCATGTACAAAATACATCTTTTGCACAATTTCATTTACAGTATCTGTGTAAAGTTTTTGTATAGTTTTTGTAAAGTTTTTGTAAAGTATGCATAGTCAACTTAATTGTTTTTCTTATACTTCTATGTTCATATTTGTGTTTAACTTGTATGTAGCACCGTGGTCCTGCGAGACATGACATTTCGTTCAACTATATATCCACACATGTAGCTGAATGACAATAAAGCTCGACTTGACTTGAATATGTACTAAAAACTAAATTCCTGAGTGTTTATGGGATGCATAATGGCATCTTTTTGGCATACAGCAAAAAAGCAGTGTGTGACTTCCTTACTTTATAAGTGTCAGTAATATTTGAACCTCTTTAACATCTCCCCCCTCCCCAATCTGCTTTTAAAGCCATGAGTTAGTTTCAAACTATAATGACTTTAATTGACCTTAATGATTTATATTAACATAGTCTAAAAGATGTGTATTGGCTTTCTGACAATTTACTATGAAAAGCCCATTGAAATGATTCACTGGGAAAGTAGAGCAAAGCAGAAAGTGGAGATGTAGTGCAGGTGTCAGGAATCACACTTGTCTCTCATTACCTCTATTGTTAGCATAGCCACGTTTTCAGAGAGCTCGATCTGGAAAGGGATGACTCCATCAGCAGGGACAGTAAGTTGTAAACTCTTCACTGAAATATTTCCATTAGGGTAAATGAAAGTCGAGGCTATAAATTCCAAATGAGAGGAATTCCGGGTTTTGAAATTTGCTGAATTTTCCCATTCAAGCATCCATGGAGTGAGATGCTCTTGATTCACAGTGAGAGTCACGCTCCGACTCTGGTCCTCTGCTGTCAGCGGACGGCGGTTATAGGTGGACAATTTTAGCTGCAACATTGAAACATATAAATAAAGACGTTAAAATCAAGCATTGTGTTCTGTTCAGATCCAAATGACCAAAAATAAAGTTTTTTCTAAAAGTGAGAAATACAAATCCAACATAAAAGATTGCACTCAGCCATAATTCATGTTCATCCTGAGAATGGCAGGGACAATATGAAGGATAAAAAACAAATAAAGATTGTGTTCACGAGTTCACAGTTTCTGAAATACTGATACATTTTGCACCAACAACCATGCCACGGTTAAAATCACTGAGATCACATTTTTTTCCTCGATTCTGATGTGAACATTAACTGAAGCTCTTGTCCTGTATCTGCAGGATTTTATGCATTGCACTGCTGCCATGATTGGATATTTTCAGGTGTTCCTATTAAAGTGGCCATTGTATTTATTGTAACTTAATTAGAAATTCAAGTTTAATTATAGATCTGTATGCCCAGGAAATGAAGGTAAAATAGTCTCTTTCATTTAAAATGCTGAGTTGATTTTATCTTGCACTAACCTGGGCAGAGAATTTCAGAGACGGCTTTATGGTGAAGGGATGCTGCTGAAACTCCAGATTATATTTATACATCACTACAGAAACCCGAGCAGAGCTGTTGTATGTGACACCTATAGAAAAAAACAACAACATTAGCCCAAAGCGCTTCACACCAAGCTGAAAGACATGCACTTTTTTTTTTTTTAAATGATGGGGAATGAATAGGTGATGATCTTTGTAAAGATAGACTATGTAATCTCATTTGTGGCATAATTAAACATATAAATACAGATTTATGAAACGACTAGCCATGTGAGTACATACTGAAATATCTGTATATTTACATGTATAAATATATATTTATATATATATATATACATGTAATAGAATAGTGTAAATAATGATATTTACCAGTCAGCAGTTCTGTGACCTGCACGTTGATGTCGATGTAGTCACTGGTGTCAAATTCTTCATAAAAAGGGGACATATAGTCAGCTGATTTCTTCTTGTGAAACAGCGAAGGAACGTCAAAGCTTAACTCAGCTTTTCCATCAATCTGTGAGAAAGACATACATTACACACACATACACACACATACTGTATATATATATATATATATATATATATATATATAT